>OX155903.1:55136836-55722206 GCA_944588485.1 Phosphuga atrata
GTGAACAATGTATCACATGCAAGTAGATATAGCATGTGTGAGTTAGTGTGCATCGATGAAGTTATTAATAACTTATACAAACCTATTTTGCAAATTTTCTCCTATAATTCAGGAAAAATTTGCAACGAAATATTGCAACGAAATATTCTAGAAATTTGTCTGATAAGAATTATGTATCGCATTTGAGTAGATGTTCTATGTGTGAGTTAGTGAGTACGGAAAGATGATTTGTTCTAGGCGCACCGCCACCACTTCCGGTGACCTTGAAGACTTCCGGTGACCCTGACGACTTCCGATGCAATCAGCTTTAATCAGCTTTTAAGCTTTAATACCCTAAAGGAGTGTGAGGTCTATGTTACCCCACGCTTAACAGGGTGCGAGGTCTATGTTGCCCCACGCAAAAGAGTGTGCGACGTCTATTTTTAATCAGCTTTTATCAGCTCTAAATGTTGCAGAAACTTAGCTGAAGTGAACAATGTATCACATGCAAGTAGATATAGCATGTGTGAGTTAGTGTGCATCGATGAAGTTAATAATAACTTATAAAAACCGATTTTGTAAATTTTCTCGTATAATTCAGGAAAAAATAGGCGGATATTCACGAAATTTGCAACAAAATATTCTAGAAATTTGTCTGATAAGAATTATATATCGCATGTAGGTAAATGTACTATGTGTGAGTTAGTGAATAGGGAAAAGTAATTCGTTCAAGGCCCGCCGCCCCCACATCCGGTGACCTTGATGACTTCCGGTAACCCTGACGACTTCCGGTGCAATCAGCTTTAATCAGCTTTTATGCTTTAAGATCCAAAAAGAGTGTGAAGTCTATGTAACCCCACGCTAAACAGGGTGCGAGGTCTATGTTGCCCCACGCTAAACAGGGTGTGAGGTCTATGTGACCCCACGCTAAACAGGGTGTGAGGTCTATGTAACCCCACGCTAAACAGGGTGTGAGGTCTATGTAACCCCACGCTAAACAGGGTGTGAGGTCTATGTAACCCCACACTAAACAGGGTGAGGTCTATGTAACCCCACGCTAAACAGGGTGTGAGGTCTATGTTGCCCCACGCTAAAGAGAGTGCGAGGTCTATTTTGAATCAGCTTTAATCAGCTTCAATATCATTGTGTTAGGTTAGTACGGGAAGTAAAGACTGAAGCGCGCTTAATTCCTAACCTCTCGTAACCTAACGCAACTAACCTAATGCTAACCTTAAGTTTTCATTATTTTACAACCTTATCAGCTTGTTATCAACTCTCTTTAAAAGTAATATTCGGGATCCGGGAGGACCGGAAATCATCAAGGTCACCGAAAGTCGTCAAGGTCACCGGAACTGGGTGACTTCATGGTCACTCTGTTGACTTCGAGGTCAACGGAAGTGGTGGCGGTGGGCCTAGAACGTACCATCCTTCCCGTCCTTAGTGCGCATCCATGAAATTCGTAAAAATTAATGCAGAACAATTGTTGCAGATTTTTTCGTATAACTTTGGAAATAATTGGTGGATTTTCGCGAAATTTGGAGCAAAAGATTCTAGAAACTTGCCTGAAGAAAATAGTGTGTAGCATGTAGGTAAATGTGCTATGTGTAAGTAAATACGCATCAACAAAATTAATACTAGCTATTTAGACCGTGTCTCACGAAAATCAAATTTTGCCGTTTGAAACAGGGCTAGTCTAATCACTTGCCTGTTAGGGCCGCTCGCGTCTCCGCCACGTGTGGATCGTCCTTCCGGCGCCTTTTTTAAGGAAGGAAATGGGGATAGCAAGTAGAGGGATTCCCTTAAAATTGTTGTCTTCCAGACGTTGGATGTCGCTTCAGCCCTTTGGGCTCGTGATTACACCCCTGGTTAACTTGACTTGAAACGCTAAACTTAAAAATGCGTGCACGCGTCGGTCGAGCTTGGTTCGCGCTTCGATTCTCGGCTTTGCGCTTCTCACACTCGAAGCATACTCTCGAATTTATAAATTCGCGAATTAAATGGATAAGTAAAGCGCGCGATTTCGGCCCAGGGGGGAGGTCGATACACCTTTCCACTCCTGTTAATCGGTGCCGAAATCGATTCAAATGTTGAATTAAAAATACAGATTTATTAAAATTGGCGCGAGCAGTAGCTTTTGGCTGTTTTTGCAGATTTTCCCGTGTAATTTAGTGAACATTTATTTGATTTTCGCGAAATTCGCAGTAAAATGTTCTTCAATCATAGTTGAAGAGCATAACGTATAATATGCAGTTTGTTATACCATAAGTTAGTGTAGTCGGATGCACTTAGTACAAGATAATACACACCGATTTTGGACTGTTTTTTTAGGGTTCCGTACCGAAAACGGAACCCTTATAGGATCACTTTGTTGTCCGTCTGTCTGTCTGTCTGTCTGTCCGTCTATAAGTCCGCCCGTCTGTCTGTCTGTCTGTCAAGACCATTTTTCTCAGGAATGCGTAGAGGTAACAAGTTGAAATTTGTATCAAATACTCGGGTCTGCGGTCTCTTTCAGCTGTGAAAAAATCAAACTTGTAAGTCAACGCGATCAAAAGATATGATCGTTTATGTCGCATATTTTGCAATTTCACAAGGGAATCAAAACCTATAGGGTACTTCCCGTTGACCTAGAATCATGAAATTTGGCAGGAATCGGTGTCTAACAACACATGTAAAGGCAAAAATCTGAAAACCGTAAATATGTGGTACAATAACAAGAGAAATGCGTATTTACTATTAGAAACTTATGAAAATACACTAATGTGTTGCGTGGTATTGTCAGGCAACAGAAGCATATGGGTTGCATACAGTTAGTTCCTCCTAAAGATACCTTACTTACAAGTTTGTACGGAACCCTCGGTGCGCGAGTCACAACTCGCACGTGGCCGGTTTTTTTTCAGATTTTCGTGTATATTTCAGGAAATGTTTGGTGGATTTTCACGAAATTTGCAGCAAAATAATCTTGAAACTCGCCTGAAGAGAATGATGTATTGCACGTAGATAATTGTATTTTGTGTGAGTTTTTGTAATGGTTTAAAGTGCGATCGATGTTTTAAATAAATAATAAATTAGTAACAAAACGCGGATATAAAATAATTGTCGGAATGGTGTTATTAATTTGTTGATCGATTAAAAGTTTTTTAATAGAGCTGTCACGAAACAATTACGGCGGCCGGGGGCCGAAGAGGTGGGAGCTCGAGCCCCGCCCGGGAAATATAGCGTTCACTGTCAATTTAAAGCAAATTCATTAATAATCGAGGCAGTGAAAGCACCCAGAGAACGAAGGAAACCCGTCAATGGATGAAAAATCGTTCTGTTTGTGTGCTCTTTTTATATTAGAAAATCGCCGGAAAAGGAGAAATTCTTACACGAAAAAAGTGTTTATGGATCGAAAGCAGAACTCTACGAAATCATTTACACTTACTTGTTCGATTTAACCACCTCCTCAGTATTACACGAAACAACCATTCTAGGCGTTCTTTCTGCATCTACGAGAAAATTTATCGTTTCGATTTTTCATAATAAAAAATGATTTCCGTGTGTATCTTTTTTGCAATTTCGCAGAGAAAATGTATCCGCGTGCATAATTTTCGGGCGATCGGAGATCAAATCCAATTTCCCTATTCCGAGTTTATAGGAGAATCGCCTGTAATAAAATACAGTAAACAAAAGGTTCGACTGACCCGAGAAAAACGGGACTCGATACGAAATCAAAACAAGCCATCAAATTCCCGATTTGTTACAGTTTTCTTGCTTTTTCATTCGATCTTTTGTATGTATTTTCGAGGAGATTCAGGTAAAAGGAATCTTCCAGGTCAAAGAACCGAAATACGGCCCCCGATTTGTGCGACGAACGATACAAACTCAACTTTCAATTGATTACGAAAATAAAAACAAACATTTTCTTGCCAAGTTCAATTATTTGAAATACTAAATAGATTAACAAGAATATACAGAGAAATCTGAATGAGTTGCATTTTAATGAACGACGTGTGTTAATAATTAGATGAATGAATAGAATGTTTAATAATTAGATGTAGGATTGGTTCGATTAAAGAAGAAATCGCAGTGGCAATGATTTATAGCTCACCGATAAGAGAAAAATTGAACGCAGCGGATTCGTAATTAATGATTTGAGGATTAAATTATTTGTAATTTGCAGCGATAATACCAAGGTGGAACGGTTCTGCTACCAATTACAAATCCACCGAATGATGGAGATTGATCTGCATTTCGTCGTTCGGAAACGAACACCGTCCCCTCAAGCGGACTCCGAGACTTGTCGGCGCGAGAGTAATTCCTTTTTGCACTTTGCACCGCGGGAATTCCGCCGAAAAACTCGAGCAAAAACAACTTTTCGAACTGTCCATCGCGTTTTCCAATAGACATTCTCGATAGCTGTTGGAACGAAAACAACTTTTACCGAGAAGAAAGGTTTTTTATCATCCCATTAAACTATCTAATCTTGTCTAAACTGCGGTTTATTTTAATCTTAATGAGCTTTTATCAAGAGAACTATTTAGTCTCGTCTAATTTGTAGTCTTTACGATGTATTCTTGCTTCGTCTCCATTGGCTTTACGTCTCTTGAAGAGACATGCCACCGCAACTAAAGCTTTCCACTATTTATTCATTTATCGTATGGCTATCTAACACATTAAATTTCGGATTAGGTGAACCTTTGAAAGGTTACAAACGAACATCCAAACTATTTGTGTAATCTATCAACTCTGGGGTAGCTATTAGGAAGTCCTCAAATCTACCATTGTTCGCGCCAATTTTAACAAATTCATACTTTTAAATCGATATTTTAGGTGACGGTGAAGGTGAAATCTCGCGATTAATCGCGCCGCGGTTACTGATTAGAGGTGGTATGCTTCGAGTGTCAGAAGCGAAACGACACGGGTTAAAGCGCGATCGACACGTGTACGCAGCTAAATTTAATCGTCTCAAGCTAAGTTTACCCAGGGTGGTATGATCACGAGTCGAAGCGCTGCAGCGGCATTCAACGTCCGGACTGACCCATTTAAAGGTATCCCTCCCCACATATATAGGCGATTTAGTTGACTAAGGCGATTTTAGGCGCTTTATAGGCGATTTAGTTGACTAAGTCTTTGGAAAACTTGGTGCGACTTACTAGCCTAGTAAACGAGTTATTTTGATTTTTCTAGACGACATTAAGTGTTGTCAAAATTCATCTCAAAATTTTATCAAATTTGGAAAATCTTGAGAAATTTTTGCGAAAGTTTGAAATTGGACTATAAATAAATCCATTAAGGTGGATAAGTCGAGACGGTCCACTTGCTTGGCTAGCAAGGTCACAGGACATGAACCACTTGGACTACTTTTAAAGGTAACTAACTGAGGTACAGCCTTTTTAAGGGCTGAGGTAACTGAGGAAGAGCCCTTTCAAGGGTTGAGGTAAGTGAGGGCTGAGGTAAGTGAGGTAACTGAGGTTATTGCGGTGGAGCCCTTTTAGGTTCTGAGGTAACTGAGGTACAGCCCTTTTCAGGCTGCACCTCAGTTAACAAGCGTTTTCGCACACGTCTTTAAAGGAACTTTTTTTTCTTATTTTAAGCTCTAGAACACGCCTTAGACCCGAACCCGCCTCGTGGGATCCATTTATTTTTCGCACTTTTTTCTAGTTTTGACCGAACATTTATGAAACACCCTGTATATTATTATAGGTTTGATTAGCGTCTTTCGAAGCATTATGACCGTGCAATTTCTACGTTCGTGTTCGAGAAGATGCCGAACGATAAAGATCTCCGATTGGCGATTTCGCGCAGAGAATTAACGAAGTTTCTGCACACGGCAGAAGATTTACGGCCACTTGATGACACGCCGTTGAATCGAAATTAACCGATCAATTGCTTGAACAGCAATCCAAACTTTTTAACCAAAGCGAAGAAAGCTGATCCATATACTCGTTGCGATTAAACCACTCGCCTACGGCTCGTGCTTTAAACTTCGCAACTCGTGCACAAAAGCTTTTCTTCACACATTGCAATCATTATGATTAAACCACTCGCCTTCGGCTCGTGCTTTTTTTTTTCTTCACACATTGCACTCATTACGATTAAACTACTAGCCTTCAGCTCATGCTTTAAACTTCGCAGCTCGTGCATAAAAGCTTTGCTTCACACATTGCACTCATTACGATTAAACTACTAGCCTTCAGCTCATGCTTTAAACTTCGCAGCTCGTGCATAAAAGCTTTGCTTCACACATTGCACTCATTACGATTAAACCACTCGCCTGCGACTCGTGCTTTAAACTTCGCAACTCGTGCACAAAAGCTTTTCTTCACATATTTCACTCATTACGATTAAACTTTGCAACTCGTGCATAAAAGCTTTTCTTCACACATTGCACTGATTACGATTAAACCACTCGCCTTCGGCTCGTGCTTTAAACTTCGCAACTCGTGCACAAAAGCTTTTCTTCACATATTTCACTCATTACGATTAAACTTCGCAACTCGTGCATAAAAGCTTTTCTTCACACATTGCACTCATTACGACTAAACCACTCGCCTTCGGCTCGTGCTTTAATCTTCGCAACTCGTGCATAAAAGCCTTTCTTCCCACATTGCACTGATTACGATTAAACCACTCGCCTTCGGCTCGTGCTTTAAACTTCGCAACTCGTGCACAAAAGCTTTTCTTCACATATTTCACTCATTACGATTAAACTTCGCAACTCGTGCACAAAAGCTTTTCTTCACACATTGCACTCATTATGATTAAACCACTCGCCTTCGGCTCGTGCTTTAAACTTCGCAACTCGTGCATAAAAGCTTTTCTTCACATATTTCACTCATTACGATTAAACTTCGCAACTCGTGCACAAAAGCTTTTCTTCACACATTGCACTCATTATGATTAAACCACTCGCCTTCGGCTCGTGCTTTAAACTTCGCAACTTGTGCACAAAAGCTATTCTTCACACATTGCATACATTATGATTAAACCACTCGCCTTCGGCTCGTGCTTTAATCTTCGCAACTCGTGAATAAAAGCCTTTCTTCCCACATTGCAGTGGTTACGATTAAACCACTCGCCTTCGGCTTGTGCTTTAAATTTCGCAACTCGTGCACAAAAGCTTTTCTTCGCACATTGCACTCATTATGATTAAACCACTCGCCTTCGGCTCGTGCTTTAAACTTCGCAACTCGTGCACAAAAGCTTTTCTTCGTATATTGCAATCATTACGATTAAACCACTCGCCTTCGACTCGTGCATTAATCTTCGGAACTCGTGCACAAAAGCTTTACTTCACACATTGCACTCATTACGATTAAACCATTCGCCTTCGGCTCGTGCTTTAAACTTCGCAACTCGTGCAAAAAGCTTTTCTTCACACATTGCACTCATTACGAATAAACCACTCGCCATCGGCTCGTGCTTTAAACTTCAAAACTCGTGCAAAAAGCTTTTTTTCACACATTGCACTCATTACGATTAAACCACTCGCCTTCGGCTCGTGCTTTAATCTTCGCAACTCGTGCACAAAAGCCTTTCTTCACACATTGCACAAATTACGATTACACCACTCGCCTTCGACTCGTGCTTTAATCTTCGCAACTCGTGCATAAAGCTTTTCTTTACACATTGCACTTATTACGATTAAACCACTCGCCTGCGGCTCGTACTTTAAACTTCGCAACTCGTGCATAAAGCTTTTCTTCACACATTGCACTCATTACGATTAAACCACTCGCCTTCGGCTCGTGCTTTAATCTTCGCAACTCGTGCACAAAAGCCTTTCTTCACACATTGCACAAATTACGATTAAACCACTCGCCTTCGACTCGTGCTTTAATCTTCGCAACTCGTGCATAAAGCTTTTCTTCACACATTGCACTCATTACGATTAAACCACTCGCCTTCGGCTCGTGCTTTAATCTTTGCAACTCGTGCACAAAAGCCTTTCTTCACACATTGCACTGATTACGATTAAACCACTCGCCTTCGGCTCGTGCTTTAAACTTCGCAACTCGTGCACAAAAGCTTTTCTTCACACATTGCAATCATTATGATTAAACCACTCGCCTTCGGCTCGTGCTTTTTTTATCTTCACACATTGCACTCATTACAATTAAACCACTCGCCTGCGGCTCGTACTTTAAACTTCGCAACCCGTGCATAAAGCTTTTCTTCACACATTGCACAAATTACGATTATACCACTCGCTTTCGACTCGTGCTTTAATCTTCGCAACTCGTGCACGAAAGCTTTACTTCACACATTGCACTCATTACGATTAAACCACTCGCCATCGGCTCGTGCTTTAAACTTCGCAACTCGTGCAAAAATCTTTTCTTCACACATTGCAATCATTATGATTAAACCACTCGCCTTCGGCTCGTGCTTTTTTTATCTTCACACATTGCACTCATTACAAATAAACCACTCGCCTGCGGCTCGTACTTTAAGCTTTGCAACTCGTGCATAAAGCTTTTCTTCACACATTGCACACATTACGATTAAACCACTCGCCTTCGACTCGTGCTTTAATCTTCGCAACTCGTGCACAAAAGCTTTACTTCACACATTGCACTCATTACGATTAAACCACTCGCCATCGGCTCGTGCTTTAAACTTCGCAACTCGTGCACAAAAGCTTCTCTTCAAACATTGCACTCATTGCGATTAAACCACTCGCCTTCGGCTCGTGCTTTAGACTTCGTAGCTCGTGCACAAACGCTTTTCTTCACACATTGCACTCATTACGATAACCGATCCATTGCGTGAACAGCAATCGAAACGTTTTAACCAGAGCGAAGAAAACTGATCTATATACTCGTTGCGATTAAACCACTCGCCTGCGGCTCGTACTTTAAACTTCGCAACTCGTGCACAAAAGCTTTTCTGCACACATTGCACTCATTATGATTAAACCACTCGCCTTCGGCTCGAGCTTTAAACTTCGTAACTCGTGCACAAACGCTTTTCTTCACACATTGCACTCATTACGATAACCGATCAATTGCGTGAACAGCAATCGAAACGTTTTAACCAAAGCGAAGAAAACTGATCTATATACTCGTTGCGATTAAACCACTCGCCTGCGGCTCGTACTTTAAACTTCGCAACTCGTGCACAAAAGCCTTCCTTCACGCATTGCACTTATTACGATTAAACCACTCGCCTTCGGCTCGTGCTTTAAACTTCGCAACTCGTGCACAAAAGCTTTTCTTCGCACATTGCACTCATTATGATTAAACCACTCGCCTTCGGCTCGTGCTTTAAACTTCGCAACTCATGCGCGAAACTCTTCTTCACACACTTGTATCATAAACTACTATTGGTGTGAATTGTTTTCAATAATATTGTGTTAAACACGTATCAGGTGAGAAATCCTCGCCCGAAAGGAAGTTTCTTAAACAGAAGTAATTTTTATTCATGGCGGAGGGGTCGCGTTACCGTCCCGAATGAATTCAAATGAAAAATCTGTTGGCCGGGCCCGCGTTTAAATTTCACCCCGCGCTCCGGCTATCACCTCCTCCGTTAGTCGCTCCTCCTTCGCCTCCCTCAAACACAAATCTTAACTAAAACTTTTCAATTAAATGCGCGTCTTTTCGCCTCGCTTTCAAACACAACTACCCTTAAGTAATGTCTTGTTTGATACCATTTATACTTTAATTATAACTTATTCAAGAAGCACACGAAGCGAATTACGGAAGAACAAATTTTATAGAAAATTATCTTGGAAACATTGAGTTGTAATCAACTCAATGTAAGTAACATTGTAACTGTCGCAACCATCCTATTCAGATTATCTTTAATGTTTCTCAAATAGACAAAGCTTTCAAATCGAGCCAATGTTTGGAAACAAATTTTCCCGTTTGAAACAGGGCTAGTCTAATCAGGTAAGTGATGAAGTTAGGGGGGTCGCTCGCGTCTCCGCCACGTGTGGATCGTCCTTCCGGCGTCTTTTTTAAGGAAGGAAATGGGGATAATGGGTGGAGGGAGCCCTTAAAATCGGTGTCTTCCAGACGTTGGATGCCGCTTCAGCCCTTTAGGCTCGTGATTACACTCTTGGTTAACTTGACTTGAAACGCTAAACTTAAAAATGCGTGCACGCTTCGATTCGCGCTTCGATTCTCGTCTTTACGTTTCTCACACTCGAAGCATAATCGAGAAGTTTATGTTTGCTGTGGCTCCAACAATAAACACTTACAAGAATTCTTTGCCTGATACTTAAATCAATTTGGTCTAGAATCCGAATTTCAAACTCCCTATTTGTTCGCTGCCGTTTCCCTCTTTGTATATTAGCCACTAATCTCAATTCGTTCGAGCTGTATCATCCCCGAAACTAGACAACATCATCCGCCCAACACTAGAGCATAATCGAGAAGTTTATGTTTGCTGTTGCTCCAACAATAAACACTTACAAGATTTCTTTGCCTAATACTTAAATCAATTTAGTCTATAATTCGAATCCTAAACCCCCCCATTTGTTCCATACCGTTTCCCCCTTTGTATAATAGCCACTAATCTCATTTCATTCGAGCTGTATCATCCCCGAAACTAGACAACATCATCCGCCCAACACTAGACTATTATCCTCAATTCCCGCTCGAATGTCCGAGATTCCATACAATATCTCCACTTAACTTCCCCCCAAACGGCCGACTCATATTGCGGAATTGCCACCGAAAGCCGCAAGAAATGTTTGCAGAAAAATAACGTTGATTGTTAATTAGGAATCGATTGTAAATGCAATTGCCCGTTCTATGCTCCCAATCTATGATTATCTAATTGATATTCGGACTGATTGTAGTGGATCAAGTATAAAGCAACTTAACCGAATACTAGATTGGGTTATTGCTGATTGCGACCGCGCACACGCTGCCGGAATCCCAACCGGAGCGGGGCGACGGTGATGGTGATTTCTTCGATTGGTGTGTTGGGGCTGCGCGTGCTAATTCATTAATCATCTGTGGACATGTCGAGTGAGGGTGTGGGACCCGCTCTAATTAATTAAAAACTTCACCTGATTCGCTCCGCGGTGGAAATATTGTCCGCCTCGTGGGATCCATTTATTTCTCGCATTTTTTTCTAGTTTAAGCATTTAAATTACAACTTGAGAAGATTAGGAATCCTAATCAAGGTTTTAAATCGAGTATAATCTCGATAATCCGACATATGTGGGACTGGACAACCGCCGGATTATCAGAAAGCGTGGTGGGAAGGAAGAGCGCGAGCGGTGCCCAGACTGCCGGATTACTGGACGTGTCGTCCGATTAACCAACGGTCGAATTAGCGAGATTAAACTGTACAGTATAATCTCGATAATCCGATACATATGGGAGTAGACAATCTTCGGATTATTATAAAGCGTGGTGGGAAGGTAAGAGCGCGAGCAGTCTCCAGACCGCTGGATTACTAGACGTGTCGTCCGCTTTACTAACGATCGAATTACCGATATTAAACTGAACAGTATATTCTCGATAATCCGACACATTTGGGATTAGACAACCCCCGTATTATCAGAAAGCGTGGTGAGAGGTAAGAGCCCGAGCGATCTCCAGACCGCCGCATTACTAGACGTATCATCCGATTAACCAATGGTCGAATTACCGAGATTAAACTGTACAGTATAATCTCGATAATCCGACACATATGGGACTAGACAATCTTCGGATTATTATAAAGCGTGGTGGGAAGGTAAGAGCGCGAGCAGTCTCCAGACCGCTGGATTACAAAACGTGTCGTCCGATTAACCAAAGGTCGAATTACCGAGATTAAACTGTACAGTATAATCTCGTTAATCCGACACATATGGGACTAGACAACCGCCGGATTATCAGAAAGCGTGGTGGGAAGGAAGAGCGCGAGCGGTGCCCAGACTGCCGGATTACTGGACGTGTCGTCCGGTTAACCAACGGTCGAATTAGCGAGATTAAACTGTACAGTATAATCTCGTTAATCCGACACATATGGGACTAGATAACCGCCGGATTATCAGAAAGCGTGGTGGGAGGGAAGAGCGCGAGCGGTCTCCAGACCGCCGGATTAACCCACGGACGAATTACCGAGATTATACTGTATTTACTCATCTCTAAAAGTCTTCATTTAAATAGGCGATGGTGTTAACAATTTTTTAATGAGCGTCTGCTTTGAAAAAATGAAAATCTAATCTAAGAATATAATAATAAACAGTTTTAACGTCGGTGAGAGAATGTGGAAATTTATGGTGTGGGCGTTAATTGTCGTCGTAAAAGCGAGGAAAAACTGCTAGGTAATAGTGAAATCATTAAACTAAAGCAGGAAAAAAACAGAAATAGTTTATGACACATTAAATTTAATGCCGCCGTTAGTGAACAGTAAGGAAAAATTCATAAGTTTACACCGAACGAATAAATATTCAAACTAGAGGAATAAAAGCATAGGAGAGTTGACACAAACAAGACTCACAGACACAACTCAGCAGACAAGACAAGAACAGACAAATTTCCACCTTCTAGACAAATAAATGGCAATTTTACATTTCAAATTTCTGTACCTGAGAGGACAACTGTCGCAAGTGACATTTCAGAAAATAATGATTTTACTTGCACTGACTAATGATATGTTATTTAAACTAAAACGCAGTAATTTTATAAATTTATAATTTCCCACCCGTTATGAAAAGGGATCATTTACCTCTGAGATTTTTATTTTTTTATTTTTTTGCTGGTAGTATTACTAAATGTCGTAACTGCAGTTTATTTCGTGTTTATTTCCAGTTTATTTCGCTCTAAAGTTACAAATAAACAAATTTTATATTTTTTTTTTCGCTGTACACAATCACACATTTCCGACTGATTTGACGCTGTCATAACTTTTGAACCGCTTACGACAGAGACTTCTAGTCTTCACCAATCGATTCAGCGTCCCAAAATTAGCTGAAAAACGTACATAATATTCCCTGGTAGGTTTCCAGTTGAGAAAGACCATCGGCACGGGGAGTCTAGACCGCAGAAACGACGAAATACGAGAAAATCGATTTTATCAAAATCGTTATTTTTTGAGTTACAGCAAGATTTAAAAACGTTTCTGAAAGCATTTTTGCTGCTGATTACAGATATGCAAATTATATTTCGCTAACTCAATAAGGAGCCTGTCGAACATTACATATGTAACCGTGTGTGCATCCTTAGATATTCAAGGGCAAAGGTAAAAAAAACAGTTTTTTTAGAATATCTCGTTTTCTCTGCCTCCTATCGTATTTGCATTTATTACGAGAGTTGTAGAGATTGAAATTCTCTTCAAATTTCACCTGAAACTTTCTTTATGTCGAACCGTTTTTGAGGCAGAGGGCGCAGAGTGTGCAGTGCTCATCCATACGTACCTTTATACGTACTAATGGCATTAAAGTTTTTAAAATTTTTGGGTCATTTGCTGAGATAAAGTTTTATGTATTGCAATGTTTGGTTTGAAAAAATTGTCAAATTGCAGAGGCGTTTATGATGTTGGAAAAATACGAAATAAATTGATGCTAGTCAGTAAGGAAAGATGATGCGTTCTGGCGCCTCCTCCTCCTTAAACCTCCTCTGACCTTGACCCCTAACCTAACCTTGACCTTGGAACTTCCGGTTTCAACTTCCGGTTTCCGGTTTCGACTTCCGGCCGCCATTTTCGGAACAAGATGCGCGGGAAAATTCAAAATATAGACGCGAGGCGGGGAAATTCAAAATTAGACCCTGTTGAGACAAATGAGGTGTGAAGTTGGTTGCATACATCAACGTGACTGAGCTAAATACATGAGACTAGATAAGACTGAACTAAAATATATAAGGGATTGTTTAATTTAACTTAATAATCTACGTTTTAATTTTGATTACTGCTCTGACTTGTTGATTAGATTCGACTGGATGTTTGCTAGCAATAACAACTTTCTGTTATCTTATCAGCGGTGAGCGAGTGTTAGTTTCCAAGAGAATGAAAGGTTGTAAAATAAAGAAAACTCCACATAAAATTTATGGTTTTATTAAATTCTAATAATAATACATTTAAATTTACATCAAAACATTTAAATACTTATATAAACATTTCTTGCAATACATATAGAATAGTCGCTAATATGATTTATACATACAATGGTTCATTTTAATTAAATTTTTAAATTAATTTTCGAACTATTCCCGACAATGGGGTGTATTCAACGGCAGCTTCACACAAAATAAGGCAATAGGCTCGAGTATTTGGCTTGAATGCTTGCGTAGCTTCAAATTCAATTTTTAAATCAACAGCAGATGATTTAATACTCTCATTTTGTTTAGATACATCAAACACAAAAAGAACATGATCCTTGAATTGAATCATATCTAATATCGGCTCATTTCTGCGTTCATAGTAACTGCTTTGGAAAGTGGCATACATGTAATAAAGTTGTGCATAATCACCACTATCCATATTAAGATTTAAGCTTTCATATGGATATGAATCCGAGTTTAGGTCAATTTTCATATTTCGCAGCGATGCATTATCAAATTCGGACGCGTTTTTTACATGAGCATCTCTTCGCCCCTCTTGCAGTGCAATTATAACATATCGAGGCTTCTCCAGAATTGTAGATGTTTTTACAGACCAGATATCTCTGTCGGTATTTTTTAAAGCAGGTAGTTCATGCAACTCCCACCTACGAAACGGTATTAATAGCGGCTTATCTTCTTCGAGTGTATCCAATACATTCAATCGAACTTCGTCGTTGAGTTGGATATGGGGAATTCGCCAGTAAATTTGATCAATATTGAATCTTATATTTGCATCTCCTTTGTAGCAGTTCGCGTCAGTTCTAGCTCGTAGTAGAATTAATTCCTGCTTTACATTAATTAACATTTTTGTATAATCCTCAGCAAAACCCAATAAATATTTCAATGGAATTAGAGCATAGAACTTTCTGTTATTATCAAAGTATGTAACATTTGTAGCATTTTCAGCCCAGCCGCAAAGGTCGAGTATATGTTGATCTCGCTTGGTGTTGGAGAGTAATCCTTTCATCGTGCTTGTAATTCCTACATCTCTATTCTTATCTACTTCAACTCCATTCAATTCATAGCGAATTTCATCAAACAAAAACGCATATGCGTTTTTCACAAGTTCAAAGTTGTGTGTAGTTGCAGGTGGAATGAGTTTCGGAAAATTAACGGTTCAGCTTACATAAATATAACTTTCGCTAGGATAAGTGTAAATATCCTGGTGTTGGATCCTAATACGAATCTCATCATTGTTTCCATAATTTTGAGCTATAGGATAATACGTGTGAAATTCACTCTTTGTAATAGTATCCTCATAGTCAACTTTGAAGAATATATCTATTTTATCCATACTGTCGCTTTAACTTATATCCTAGAGATAATAGTTTATTTTTTAATATAGGTGTTAACTCTTTGAGATGTAAATGTCGAGTGGTAGAATTGTCCGAACAACCGCTTTTATACGTTTTCCGTGAAAATTAATTCCCATCTCTCTCTCTCTCTCTCCCTCTCGCTCTCTCTCTCACTTAATACTCTGCAGCTCTAATCGGTTATGTGTAGCGTGGGGTCACATAGACCTCACACCCTGTTTAGCGTGGGGTCACATAGACCTCACACCCTGTTTAGCGTGGGGTCACATAGACCTCACACCCTGTTTAGCGTGGGGTCACATAGACCCCACACCCTGTTTAGCGTGGGGTCACATAGACCTCACACCCTGTTTAGCGTGGGGTCACATAGACCTCACACCCTGTTTAACGTGGGGTCACATAGACCTCACACCCTCATTGATGCAAAGAACTCTGCACGATATAAATAGGGTTGGATAGCATTTATAATTTAGTGTTAACGCTGGTGTTTTACTATCAAGATGGGGATTGTATTTGGTGAGAAGCGTGCCCGTAATAAAACCATCTATTGGAATCCACTTAGAATATCTACTAGTTTATCACCATCATATAAGACGCTTCCTAGACGTCAAAAGAATAAAGTTGAGAGTTTTAATGGTGACTATGATAATAATAGAGAAAAATATGCACATATTCCTGATTCAATAAACCAATCAGCTGTTTGTTCATCCAATGCTAAAGATAGTGAACATTCCCTCGAGAAAGCGGATGTTAAAAGACGGTGTGTTGGTTGTTATAAAGAAAACCGAATGATATTTGGAAGACAAAAGGCCTCAAGTAAAACTAGTTGTGTAAAGTTTCGCTGTAATATGTGTGCAAGTCATTATTGCTTAAGCTGCTTCTTCCGAACGCATAACATATACAAAGCATGACCACTATTTGTATTTAAATGTATTGATGTAAATTTAAATGTATTATTATTAGAATTTAATAAAACCATAAATTTGATGTGGAGTTTTCTTTATTTTACAACCTTTCATTCTCTTGGAAACTAACACTCGCTCACCGCTGATAAGATAACAGAAAGTTGTTATTGCTAGCAAACATCCAGTCGAATCTAATCAACAAGTCAGAGCAGTAATCAAAATTAAAACGTAGATTATTAAGTTAAATTAAACAATCCCTTATATATTTTAGTTCAGTCTTATCTAGTCTCATGTATTTAGCTCAGTCACGTTGATGTATGCAACCAACTTCACACCTCATTTGTCTCAACAGGGTCTAATTTTGAATTTCCCCGCCTCGCGTCTATATTTTGAATTTTCTCGCGCATCTGGAAGTTCCGAAAATGGCGGCCGGAAGTCGAAACCGGAAACCGGAAGTTGAAACCGGAAACAGGAAGTCGAAACCGGAAGTCGAAACCGGAAACCGAAAGTCGAAACCGGAAGTTCCAGGGTCACGGTCAAGGTTAGGTTAGGGGTCAAGGTCAGAGGAGGTTTGAGGAGGAGGAGGCGCCAGAACGCATCATCTTTCCCTACTCTAGTCATTTATGTTGGTGTTTCGATACTCCAACAATCAGACAAGATCGATTACAAATTGAAGTTTGTTTGAGGAACATTCGAAGCAATAGACCTTTTTACGGTTAGTTAAGCGCATGCACGTCTGCCTTGTTTAAAATGCAGGAATTTGAAAGTTTCGGGCACATTTTGTTATTTTCACTGGTTATGCGTCAAAAAGGTGCACGAAAACATGGCGGACATTGACGTATGAACATAAAAATAATTTCAACTCTGGAAAGTTCAATTCGCAAATTGCCTCCAGAATTTTTCTTTTTAATTAAAAACAAAAATTCTGGAGTTTAAAAGGCGGGAATATGAAAGTTTCGGGCACATTTTGTTATTTTTACTGGTTATGCGTCGAAAAAGTGCCCGAAAACATGGACGTATGCGCATAAAAAGATTTTCAGCTATAAAAAGGTCTATTCGCAAATCGGAATTTGCGAATAGAACAGAACTTTTGTTTAACGCAGAATTTTTTTTAAATTATAATTCAATAAATTTTTTCAATAATTTGAGAATTAAAATAAAAATTCTTGTTAAACAATTTGTTATTTATGAAATAATCTTGACATTTATCCGTTGAGGTGGACCGATTGAGATGCGCTGTACAGAAGAGGAAATTGGCAAAAACGGAAAATCTTGAGGGAATCCGATTTCAATTCGAAAATGTCATGATAGCAGCAACCGGAGGTGGTACAGTTTCACACTCGACTGACTCGATATCCCTGTTGCGATTTCCCCACACACTTTCATTAATTCATCCGCGAAGAGCAAACTGCAATTAGAACTAGCAACACTTAGATAGCGACAGCTACCTAGTCGCATTGGTCCTTATAGGTTACACGAAATGTCAAATCCCGCACGGAGCGATCAAGAAAGACATTCTGCAAAGGTTATTAGGAAAATACTCCAGGGTTTTGTGTTTATGTTTAGTTTTTAACATTTCACAGTCTCTCAATCGAACACTATCGATATTTCTTAAATTGAAATTTCTGATTTCTTTCTGTAATTAAAATAATGGTTACGCAAAGTATGGAAATAAATTTATATCGGGCGACTCTTCCGCTCGTCTAACAACTTCATCGACTTTAAAATGATTAATTAAACCACACTAAACGTCCATCGATCCTCACAAGATTTACATCGAACGATCGCTCGAGGATAAAACACATTCTGATGGATATCCCAAGCCGTCTATAAATATCCCAACACAAAGGGATCCATCGCAAAGCAGATTGAATAATTGCATCTGTGCTGCTTAAGACTGAAACAAGTTTAGAATAGAACACAGACCAAGACTTGAACAAGTCTAGATTAGTTATAAAACAAGATTAGATGTCTAGAAGAGCTCTAGTACAAGAATAGGATAGTCTAGAACAGTTGTAGAACAAGTCTTGGATTAGTTGTAAAACAAGATGTCTAGAACAGCTCTAGTACAAGAGTAGAATAGTCTAGAACAGATGTAGAATAAGACTAGAAGTTTTTAGAACAATTTATTATTAGGACAAAATTCCAGCTATACTCGTACCGGCGAGTATAGTGCAAGTTTAGCATTGTTCTGCGCATACACCCACTTTATTTCGAGTGCGCGGTGTTTAGTTATCGTCGTTGAAAAACTGTATTTTTAATTTCAACATTTGAATCGATTTCGGCACCGATTAACAGAAGGGGAAAAGTGTATCGACCTAGGCCCAAATTTACTTATCAATTTATTTCGCGAATTTATATTATTCGGGGAGTATGCTTCGAGTGTGAGAATCGAAAAGAAAAGAATCGAAGCGCGAACCACGCTCGACCGAATTCGAATTGTCGAATTATCATTTCAAGTCAAGTTAACCAGGTGTGTAATCACGAGCTCAAAGGACTGAAGCGGCATCCACCGTCTGGAAGACACCAATTATAAGGGCTCCTTCCACCCATTATCCCCATTTCCTCCCTTAAAAAACGCGCCGGAAGGACGATCCACACGTGGCGGAGACGCGAGCGACCCTAACAAATTTGATTTTCGTGAGACACGGTCCAAACAGTATATATGGCTGACGCGCACCTACAAGATGGTCCGATGATATTAAACGTATCCATACAAATTGGATGCAAGCAGCGCAAGACCGAGAGATGTGGAAGCAGTCACGGAAGGCTTACGTCCAGCAGTGGACTACGATAGGCTAATTGATGATATGGCTGACGCATATTTCTTAACTCAAACAAGTCTGCGCGTACCTCTTACCGCTCATACCTCCGCGCAGTACAGCTGCATTCTCTCGCCGGTTCGAGATATTTCTACATAAAATAAAAATATAACAAGTTATTTTCTTTTTTGTTTGTTGAGCGCGTGTTTAATGGAGAAGAGAATTCGCGTTTCAGAGTTTGTTAAGTTTCGCAACCGGAAATAAACTAAAGAATTAATTAGTAATGCGGGGAACGGGATTAAAACATAAATTCGAGTACATAAAGCGCGGAACAATGTCGGCGCCGCCGCCGTCCTTTTCTGCAAACAACAAAGTTCGGTGATTCGGGCGCAAGTCGCTGAAACTTATTTAACTTTTAATTACGGCTCTATATGTATTGCACGGGGGCAGGCCGCCGCCGCTCGCGCAACGATTATTTCGCTTTGCTTCTTATTATCTCGGAACAGGTTGCCTCCAGCCGACGGCAAACAAGCGAAAGATACTGCACAGGACGAAATGAAATTATTACGACGGGTTTTTACGTTAATGCGAGTTTCTTTCAGCGAAAACTACACATTTTGCTTTAATAAAAGCAATGCAAAAGTTGCCTAGACCAGATTGTTAAGACGTGCCTTTGTCTGTCTAGTCTAGTCTTGTCTGCCTAACAATGTATTTTCCGTGAAAGTTGTAAATATGCAAAATTCATTTTGCTAACCCCTTTCGTTCGCGAGATATAACAAAAATGCCAAATTCGTTCAGTCGTCCAGTTTTTAGGGTTCCGTACCGAAAACGGAAGCCTTATAGATCACTTTGTTGTCCGTCTGTCTGTCTGTCAAGACTATTTTTCTCAGAAACGTGCAGAGGTAACAAGTGGAAATTTGTATAAAATACTCGGGTCTGCGGTCTCTTTCAGCTGTGAAAAAATCAAACTTGTAAGTCGACGCGATCTAAAGATATGACCGTTTATGTCGCCTATTTTGCGATTTCACAAGGGAATCACACAATGGGTACTTCCTGTTGACCTAGAATCATGAAATTTGGCAAGAAGCGGTGTCTTACAGCACATGTAAAGGGAAAAATCTAAAAACCGTGAATATGTAGTTTAATTACAAGAAAAATGCGAATTTGCTATTGGAAACTACACTAATGTTGTCGTAGTGGTATTGTCAGGCTCCAGAAGCATATTATTATTATTATTATTAGCATTTATTGTTCATTATAAATATAATACAGTAGACATAAGGAGGAAGTACATACATATGTTTAAAAAACAAGGAACAAAAGGGCCCGTTTAGTCATTATAAGGTTATAATGTCCTAGTTGCATATGGGTTGCATACAGTTCTCCTCGGTTAGGTCCGAAGGTTAAAAAGTATGTGTTGGGACCAAGTATCTAATATACCCAACCTATTTATTCTGAATTTTCTTTGTTTATATTCGTTAAGCATTTCATCACGTACGCTCTACATACATAATATATACAGGGTATATATTATGTCTAAATTTTGCTTGTTTATAACCGACATGCGACATACTCAAGTCCCGTAACATCCTGTATATATTATATTTCGTCTAATTTTTGTTTATAATCTACATATACTTAAATCACGTACGCCCTATATTTTTTGGTATGCAATTGCCCAAAAGCAGTCAATTGAACAACTGAATGTTAAGAGTATCGAAATAGATCTAGAAATAGTTAATATATTAGTTTATATTAGATCTAGAAATAGTTAGATCTTAATATAAGTTAGTGAATAAGTATAATACTAAAATTAAGTTTTCTTTTAATAAGTTTAAAAATATTCGCGTTATATTAAAAAAAATATATATTTTATTACCATACATCCCCCATTCACTATGAGTGTTTAGGGGTTCTGGAACTTCACTATTTGTTTTTACTGCTCAATTTTGCCTGTATACCTATATACCCTGTATAAAGGTATACAGGCAAAATTGAGCAGTAAAAACAAATAGTGAAGTTCCAGAACCCCTAAACACTCATAGTGAATGGGGGATGTATGGTAATAAAATATAGGGTAGAATTCCATCGTTCGACAGCGACATCTTGAGGTTATGTTCTTGCAGCGGTACTAAGATGGGCGTGATTTCTGGAGGGCCACTTGTCAAGTTAATTGAATGTGCTTGCTACGTGCTCCACAAAAAAAAGATACCTTACTTACAAGTTTGTACGGAACCCTCGGTGCGCGAGTCACAACTCGCACTTGGCCGTTTTTTTTTTAGTTCGAGACGCATCATTATATAAACTGTTTGATTCCTTAATATTCTGATTTGATTGTCTGCAGGGGAGACCCATGTTGTTGTTTTAAGAAGGTGTTGGATACGAAGAGATTATTTTCATTACAGAACTGTACATGCCTATCGCCTCCAGAATTTCTCTCGCCAAGACCATATGCTCCAACAGACTCGCATTCCGCGCCTGTTCCAATTTTATTAACAATTGTGATCAACCTTCCTAGTCAGTTTCATTAGTTCATCTACTTTGTTATAAAATGGTCTGTTAGAAAAGTATCCGACTGCGACTTCTGGCTATTCCCCAAAGCCAAGAGGCCATTGAAACGAACGCGATTTCAGACAAGAGAGGACAGTATGGCTGCAACCACAGCCGGGTTAAAGTCGATTCCGAAAGAGTCTTTTTCGGAATGCGTCCAACAATGGCGACACCGCTGGGAGAAGTGTGTGGAGACTACTTTGAAAGTGATTAGGTTTCCAACGCCCCAGGTATGCCAGTTTTTTTTACGGGCTAAAGGTCGGATACTTTTCTAACAGATCACGTATTTCTGCCTCTGGTTTGTCATTCGTGGGTGCATTTACTTGTAGAATGTTCGTTTGAAAGAATGAAAGTTTTATTTACATGACCCGGCCACTAAGAGGTACATGGTCAAGGACAGCTTCCTCGATTTCGTCTGTGACAACAATCGCAGTACCATATCTATGGTTATTATCAGTCCCTCCAGAATAGTAAATATATCCGCCGCTAGTTTTTATTTTGCGCGTTCCAGGCCATCCGACCTCACTGAGACCCAGGATATCTATGTTGAGTCTATTAATCTCCCCTTCAACGTTTGCAAGCTTCATAAGCTGCGTACGTTCCATGTTGCAATGCGTGCCATTTTGTTGTATAGTTAAATCTCGTCATGATTGTCATTTTGTGTAAACGGGGGGATTCCTAGCAACCTCTCCCCATTTAAGGGGTGCCCCGGACTGAGGGCCTTTTGTCTGTGCTTTTGTCAGCCATGAAGATAATTTGGAGGAAAATAGTACAATAAGTGTTCCGTTTCTTTTTTGTACCGCAGTAGTATCTATAGTCTCTATAGTAGCAATGGTCTGCTACTATAGACTATAGAGACTACTGCTACTATAGCTCTCCAGTTTTCATTGTGTGCTACTACGAAGTCATTCTTCTAGTGCCAAGACTCTGATTTTGATGAAACTGCTGCCTTTCATCAGTTTAGCGTTGAATTTTGTTCCGCCACGAGTATTTGATTTAGTCGGTAGCACCCATATCTGGGAGGCATTCCCCTATCCGCTACTTGGGGAGGCGCCCGATGGAGGATACAACTAATCTCACACGGGACTTATGAAGTCGAAATTCTGAACAATTTGAATTCAGAATTTCGACATGACAACTTGAATATTTCCAAACAATGTACTCATCGATTTGCTCGTCTTGTCGTCTAGTTTCTGTGAGTCTTCAGAAAGGTCCTAGGGAATATAGTATACGTTTTATTTTGGGACGCTGAATCGATTGGTGAAAACTAGAAGTCTCTATGGTAAGCCGTTCAAAAGTTATGACAACGTCAAATCAGTCGGAAATGGGAGATGGTATAGGGGAGACAGGGACAAGTTGAGACAGGGGCAGGTTGATACAACGTTTGTCTGAAGTTTATTGTAGTGCACAGGTGCTCCCCATCACAGATATCATTTCGTGAAGGTTTAGGCCTCAGTCCAGCGCCGTCGTTTGGATTTGGAAGCCCCGGGAATATATATTGAAGTGGGGCCCCCAGTACATAAAATACGGGGAGTTTGAGCGGGCGTCGCGACGGTTGCAAACGACGCAGCGCGATGCCGCTTGCAGTAAAAGATGAAACGTTCAATTCCCTGCGGGAATCGCGCGAAACCGTTCCCGCATAGTTCAAGTTGACGGTTCCGTGGGACTTTTCCTGGATGTCCAGAAAACGTCGTTTTAATGGCGTCGCGACGCCATCTTGGGCACAATCGGGATTACACTCCCAAACAAACTAAAAGGTTCTATGGCCGATCGAACCGCACCGGTCCGGTTCCGATCCGTCAATTGGTTCCGAAGTACCATGTACCCCCGCAAAACGCCTCTGGTTTTTCTCACTTTTTGCGCATTTTTCTCTTCAAACTGCCGCAGATTCGCAAAAAGTCGTTGCAGTTTAAAAATTCTTGCCGAAATGGTTGCGCGCGAGTGTTCTGAAGAGAACGAACCCAACGGTCGACCTGTAGCCCATCAAATAAGTCCTGGGCGTCCGTGGAAGTGATTGCAAAATCGGCAAAAAAAATAATTTATTTGCTCCTGCACCAGGTGAACATCGTAGGACGGCGAGCGAGGGCTCTAAAAACGTGGCAACGGCTAGAGGATTCGGGAAAAAAAATTGGGATCCAACCAAAAATGCGCCTCAAAAGTAAAATATCGTGATTTTAGTTTTCGGTCTGGTGCGTCCGAACCTGGGGGAGTTGACTCGCGAAAACGGCACCGCTCGACGGGGATCTCGGTTCTACACCGGAAAAATGTACATTCCCGTTTTGTACCGCCGCCGCCGCTTCCCTCGGGCTATTTTCGCAAAAACCACGATTTTAGGGTGGGTTTTGGATCCCCGGACAGGCGCGGCAGGACGGAGGACGAAACTTGGGGATGCGCAACGTGCGGACGGATATTCACAGTTAAGTCATCGAAGACGCGCGGTTAAAATACTCAAGATCTACCGCCTCCGGCGGCATAAAAATGTCAAATTTGAGCCCTTTTAAAACCTACGTGGTGCGGTCCCCCATGTGAAATTCGCGAAACGCCACACGTCAGTCGTTTCAGAATCGATCTGCAGCCACTGTGCCCCCCCCTAGTCTGTGGGCCCCGGGCATTCGCCCGATTGACCGACGCTAGGGACGCTACTGCCTCAGTCAGACAGTGTTCCCATCAAGATCTTATGATTAGTTTCAATTCTAAGTTAACAAAACTGTTTTTTTCAATGTTCCTCTTGATGTGTTTGAAAAAGCTCACCAGGAGGTCACTGTTGGGAAAGCTGGATTGAGAGAAACTGCTAAAACACATGGAATTGACAAAGTGTCTCTGTTTCGTTATATCTAAAAAAGAACACGAATGAAGGTCGTCTCTGCATGGGGTACGCGAAACCCAGACAAATTTTAAGCGATATTATGGAAACTCAACTTAAGGAATACATCCTGCGTTGCTCAAAAATTTATTACGGACTGACACCTATGGATGTTCGACGTTTTGCATATGAATTAGCGTTTGCCAAAAATTGTGTTATTCCTGAAACATGGGTTAACTTTAAGATGGCCACAACTGAGTGGTTTTCTTCCTACATGAAGAGACATCCATCCTTTTCTATTAGGTCACCTGAGGCAACGAGTCTTAGCAGAGCAACTTCATTCAATAAGACCAATGTCGGTCTTTTTTTAATAATTTGAGGAAGGTGTTAGAATTATATAAGCTGGATGCTAAAGATATTTGGAATGTTGATGAAATAGGTTGTCAAAATGTCCAACGCCCTTCCAAAATAGTGGCTCAGAAAGGGTCACTACAAGTTTGGAAGAAAGGGGAACAACTGTAACAATGGCATTGGCAGTGAGCGCAATTGGAAATACCGTGCCACCCATGTTTATTTTTCCCAGGGTTCATTTCAGAACATTCAAGAATTTATGTTTAGAGACCGCCCTCTTGGTTGCATTGGCACAGCTCATACTTCGGGCTAGATGACTGCGACATCATTCATGGAGTTCATCGAACATTTCTATAAGCATGTTAACTCTACCAAGGACAAACCATGCTTTTTGCTGTTAGATAACCACGACTCTCACCTGTCTATACCAGTCCTAAATTTCCAATCCTAAAGAATAATGGTATCATACTGGTATCTTTCCCGCCGCACACATCCTACCGCCTACAACCTCTTGATAAGTCGGTTTACGAACCTTTCAAAAAACATTACTTTGCTGGAGTGGATCAGTGGATGACAAACAATCTAGGAAAAACATATTCCATATACGACATTCCTGGGGTAGTGAAGCAGCCTCTCCCCAATGCTACAAACCCTGCCAATGTTATGTCTGGATTCTCTGTCACTGGAATCGTGCCGTTCAACCCAGAAGTCTTTACAGAAGCAAACTGTCTGTCATCATATGTCACTGTGTCTGATGAACCTCAACAATCAACGTCTCCAGAAACCACCAACCAGCAGCTGGTCCCATCTACCAGCATTGGTTCTGGGACCAGATATGTCAGTCCACACCGTATCCGAAGGCGGGGAAGCGGAAGGAAAATTTTAGAGGCCGCAAGAGAATGAAGTAGGCTATTCTGTCTGAGGCGCCGGTTAAAGAACAATTAGAAAAAGAGGCAAGAATGACGGATGGATAAGGAAAAAATAATTTATTTTCTTTAAACAAAGTTCAAAAACCATCAAAGGCGATTCAGCAAAAAATATTTAAAACTTGTTTATTTGTAACTTTAGAGCAAAATAAATTGCTTTGCCATTTTCAGCACTTCGATTTCTTTCGGGCAACCGAAAAAAGATCACGAAAAAAAATTCCACAAAATTTTTCATCAAAAATTTTCCATCATTTCGTTTGATAAATATGCACTTTTTCGGTTTTTTCGATTTTCTGAAGGACGGCAAACAACAGCAAAATCATTTTCGGCACACGGAAACTACTCGCCAAGACGAACAAGACGATGTGTAATTTGTCCGTAAAGATTCAATAATTCGTCGCGAAATTTCAAACCGAAATTTACCCGATTCTCGATTTGCTTAGTGGATGTCTCGGAAACGGTTGCAGATAATCAAAAACGGATTGCGGCATCGTTTTCAGAAGGTCATTTTCCTCAATAATACACGAAGACTGTCCGCGGGAAATTCACAACTTTAGCGCCGATATTTCTTAAAAGTTTCTTAAATTATTGCAGGCGATAGTGAACGGAAAGAGCTAGCTAGCTAAATATAATTTGCATATCTGTAAAAGGAAAATATCTGTAAAAGGAAACATTTTACATGAGACAACATTTGTGATGCTAAAATAAAGGTTTATACAAAAATTCAGCTTATTCGCTTAGACTCCGAGGTTGACCAGTTTTGTCAAACCATTGGCAAAATTGTCATTTTTGTTTGGTTGACTAAGATGACTGTACTATAAGCATTTTTGCAGCAAAATGATTTGTAAAAACCAAATATTAACACTGTCGACGAGAACAAAAATCCTCGTCATCCAATTTCATCTCAAAAACTCAACAATTAGTCAATAAAAACAATCAAAAACTCAATAAATAGATTTTTTCCAACAATTTCCACACAATTTCTTATCCATTTCCAAAATTTTGCAACCAAATTTTCTTAAAGATTCCCAGAAAGAAATACAAAAAAACACCAAAAACACATAAATTACACGAATTTTAATTGGTTTTTGTATGGACTTGATACTGTGCGTTTTTGCAACTAAATTATTTGTAAAAATCAAATATTACACCAATGTGTATGTGTCTTGAAACTTGATTTACACCACTTTAAAATATGAAAATTCAGATTTTGAAAATGGTGTAAATCAAGTTTCAAAAATAAAATATACAACTACTTTAAATTTACATTTCTGCGTTATCTTTTCATTTTGAAGAAACTTATCGCCTAATTTATTTTTTATTACTCATGCGTGCGAAGTACTTCATGGCGCACGTTTTTTAATACGAGAAGTGCCACTTCGCATTGTGTTTTCCCCATAAACTGGGTAACGCACGCAAATATTCGATTAACGCAAGCAAATATTCAATTAGCGCACGCAAACTTTTCGCCAAATATATTTTTTATTACTCATGCGTGCGAAGTACTTCATGGCTTACGTTTTTTAATACGAGAAATGCCACTTCGATTTGTTTTTCCACATAACCTGGGTGACGCACGCAAATATTCAATTAACGCACGCAAACTTAACGCCAAATATATTTTTTATTACTCATGCGTGCGAAGTACTTTATAGCGCACATTCTTTAAAAAGAGAAGTGCCAGTTCGCATAGTCTTTTCACATAAACTGGGTAACGCACGGAAATATTCAATATCGGTTACATTAAAAACAACAAATGAATAAAATTAAAATGAACACAATCAAGACCTCGATATTAAAAAAGTGACGTGAAATGTCAGATTTTTTTTTTCATTACAAAATAATAATAAAAATTATATAACGTTTTTAACCCCTTGACATACGAATAAAATGACGTTGACGTGTCTATATACATATGATATTATCACATATACATGACGTATTAGAGTCGTCATTGTATGTCAAGGGGTTAAGTAATATTTAATGACTAATTAAGAAAAAAGACGGTATAATACATTGGGATTTAGGATTTTAGCTTGCGCTGAGTTAAGTATGGATGAGCGCTATACACTCAGCGCCCTCTATTTCAAAAACGGTTGGACGCATCAAAAAAGGTTTCAGATAAAATCTGTAGAGGACTTTATTCTTTACAACTTCTATAATAAATGCAAATATGTAAGAGGCAGAGAAAACGAGATATACTCAAAAAACTGATTTTTGCGACTTTTGACCTTGAATATCTAAGTACGCTCACATGTTGGCATATGTGACTTTTGAGACATTTGTAATGCTAAAATAAAGGTCTATTCAAAAATTCAGCATATTCCGTTTGATTTCCGTATAATACATTGGGATTTAGGATTTACCTGGCGCTGAGTTAGGCATGATTGAGCGCTATGCACTCTGCGCCCCCTATCTCAAAAACGGTTCGACGTATAAAAAAAAGTTTCAGTTGAAATTTGTTGAGAATTTTATCCTCTACAACTTCCATAAAAAACGAAAATATGATAGGAGGCAGAGAAAACGAGATATACTCAAAAAACTGATTTTAGCAAGCTTTGACCTTGAATATCTAAGAACGCTCAAGTCTTGGCATATGTGACTTTTGCGACAACAACAGTAATGCTAAAATAAATGTCTGTGCAAAAATTTAGCTTATTTCGTTAAATTCCGAGGTAAGACTACCTTCCGAACAAGCTATAAAATAGACGCAGAACGCTCGCATTAAGAGGAACAAACAAATATGATCAAACGGGTAGGACGAATAATCCACCATCTTTTGATTTATCAATACATCAATCTATCAACCGCGGCTGCCTCTGGTTTATGGCAGAATCTACATGCGCGCTTTTTACCTTTTGATCCATTTTAATCCCGCGGGAACGCTTCAAAGTCGTTTTGATTGACTTTCACTGAGTGCTGTCTCGTGCAGCCCTTTTCCTTTGTACTTCGAGTACTTACCTTAAAACCGACACAAGAAATAATATTCAAAAACCCGGACTTACTGCAACTAGTAAGCAATTAATAGACAAATTGGACTTTTAGTCTTGTCTGTCTAGTCTTATCTGTTTAGTCTTGTCTGTCTAGTCTTGTCTGTTTAGTCTTGTCTGTCTAGTCTTGTTTGTCTAGTTTTGCCTGTCTATTCTTGTCTGTCTAGTCTTGTCTGTCTAGTCTTGTCTGTCTAGTCTTGTCTGTCTAGTCTTGTCTGTCTAGTCTTGTCTGTCTAGTCTTGTCTGTCTAGTCTTGTCTGTCTAGTCTTGTCTGTCTAGTCTTGTCTGTCTAGTCTTGTCTGTCTAGTCTTGTCTGTCTAGTCTTGTCTGTCTAGTCTTGTCTGTCTAGTCTTGTCTGTCTAGTCTTGTCTGTCTAGTCTTGTCTGTCTAGTCTTGTCTGTCTAGTCTTGTCTGTCTAGTCTTGTCTGTCTAGTCTTGTCTGTCTAGTCTTGTCTGTCTAGTCTTGTCTGTCTAGTCTTGTCTGTCTAGTCTTGTCTGTCTAGTCTTGTCTGTCTAGTCTTGTCTGTCTAGTCTTGTCTGTCTAGTCTTGTCTGTCTAGTCTTGTCTGTCTAGTCTTGTCTGTCTAGTCTTGTCTGTCTAGTCTTGTCTGTCTAGTCTTGTCTGTCTAGTCTTGTCTGTCTAGTCTTGTCTGTCTAGTCTTGTCTGTCTAGTCTTGTCTGTCTAGTCTTGTCTGTCTAGTCTTGTCTGTCTAGTCTTGTCTGTCTAGTCTTGTCTGTCTAGTCTTGTCTGTCTAGTCTTGTCTGTCTAGTCTTGTCTGTCTAGTCTTGTCTGTCTAGTCTTGTCTGTCTAGTCTTGTCTGTCTAGTCTTGTCTGTCTAGTCTTGTCTGTCTAGTCTTGTCTGTCTAGTCTTGTCTGTCTAGTCTTGTCTGTCTAGTCTTGTCTGTCTAGTCTTGTCTGTCTAGTCTTGTCTGTCTAGTCTTGTCTGTCTAGTCTTGTCTGTCTAGTCTTGTCTGTCTAGTCTTGTCTGTCTAGTCTTGTCTGTCTAGTCTTGTCTGTCTAGTCTTGTCTGTCTAGTCTTGTCTGTCTAGTCTTGTCTGTCTAGTCTTGTCTGTCTAGTCTTGTCTGTCTAGTCCTTGTCTGTCTAGTCTTGTCTGTCTAGTCTTGTCTGTCTAGTCTTGTCTGTCTAGTCTTGTCTGTCTAGTCTTGTCTGTCTAGTCTTGTCTGTCTAGTCTTGTCTGTCTAGTCTTGTCTGTCTAGTCTTGTCTGTCTAGTCTTGTCTGTCTAGTCTTGTCTGTCTAGTCTTGTCTGTCTAGTCTTGTCTGTCTAGTCTTGTCTGTCTAGTCTTGTCTGTCTAGTCTTGTCTGTCTAGTCTTGTCTGTCTAGTCTTGTCTGTCTAGTCTTGTCTGTCTAGTCTTGTCTGTCTAGTCTTGTCTGTCTAGTCTTGTCTGTCTAGTCTTGTCTGTCTAGTCTTGTCTGTCTAGTCTTGTCTGTCTAGTCTTGTCTGTCTAGTCTTGTCTGTCTAGTCTTGTCTGTCTAGTCTTGTCTGTCTAGTCTTGTCTGTCTAGTCTTGTCTGTCTAGTCTTGTCTGTCTAGTCTTGTCTGTCTAGTCTTGTCTGTCTAGTCTTGTCTGTCTAGTCTTGTCTGTCTAGTCTTGTCTGTCTAGTCTTGTCTGTCTAGTCTTGTCTGTCTAGTCTTGTCTGTCTAGTCTTGTCTGTCTAGTCTTGTCTGTCTAGTCTTGTCTGTCTAGTCTTGTCTGTCTAGTCTTGTCTGTCTAGTCTTGTCTGTCTAGTCTTGTCTGTCTAGTCTTGTCTGTCTAGTCTTGTCTGTCTAGTCTTGTCTGTCTAGTCTTGTCTGTCTAGTCTTGTCTGTCTAGTCTTGTCTGTCTAGTCTTGTCTGTCTAGTCTTGTCTGTCTAGTCTTGTCTGTCTAGTCTTGTCTGTCTAGTCTTGTCTGTCTAGTCTTGTCTGTCTAGTCTTGTCAGTCTAGTCTTGTCTGTCTAGTCTTGTCTGTCTAGTCTTGTCTGTCTAGTCTTGTCTGTCTAGTCTTGTCTGTCTAGTCTTGTCTGTCTAGTCTTGTCTGTCTAGTCTTGTCTGTCTAGTCTTGTCTGTCTAGTCTTGTCTGTCTAGTCTTGTCTGTCTAGTCTTGTCTGTCTAGTCTTGTCTGTCTAGTCTTGTCTGTCTAGTCTTGTCTGTCTAGTCTTGTCTGTCTAGTCTTGTCTGTCTAGTCTTGTCTGTCTAGTCTTGTCTGTCTAGTCTTGTCTGTCTAGTCTTGTCTGTCTAGTCTTGTCTGTCTAGTCTTGTCTGTCTAGTCTTGTCTGTCTAGTCTTGTCTGTCTAGTCTTGTCTGTCTAGTCTTGTCTGTCTAGTCTTGTCTGTCTAGTCTTGTCTGTCTAGTCTTGTCTGTCTAGTCTTGTCTGTCTAGTCTTGTCTGTCTAGTCTTGTCTGTCTAGTCTTGTCTGTCTAGTCTTGTCTGTCTAGTCTTGTCTGTCTAGTCTTGTCTGTCTAGTCTTGTCTGTCTAGTCTTGTCTGTCTAGTCTTGTCTGTCTAGTCTTGTCTGTCTAGTCTTGTCTGTCTAGTCTTGTCTGTCTAGTCTTGTCTGTCTAGTCTTGTCTGTCTAGTCTTGTCTCTCTAGTCTTGTCTGTCTAGTCTTGTCTGTCTAGTCTTGTCTGTCTAGTCTTGTCTGTCTAGTCTTTTCTACCTAATCTTATCTATTGTGTTCTGTCTGTCTAGCCTTTTCTTTTCTAGATTTAATAAACTAGTCAAGGTTTTCGAGAAATCGTAGAAGAATTAAACCACACCAAGAACTTCTCATTGAATTTTACCACATTGCAGATAATTGCGTAAATGAATTTGATTCGCTGGTTGTGTTCAAGTTCAGTGAAACGACATTCCCGTGCGGCAGGTGAGAAGCCGGGATTTGCTCTCCACGTAGTCGCACTCGATTTCCCAGCCCACGGAGCAACAATGAACGTTTCGCGAAATGTTTACATGTAAACTTTGCACCTGTGCATCAAGCCTCTGCGCCTCCCGGCCATCTCGCACGCCAAACTATCACTACTTTGATTATCTCGCTAACTACCATCCATTCGCTAAAGACTGAACGGAAAAAGAAAAAGTGATCTAATAGACCTTTTCGTAGTTGAATTTTTTTTGTGCGCATGCGTCAATTTCCGCCTTGTTAAACATGTCAAAAGTGCCCGAACTTTTTGACGTAAGTATAACTATATATGTGCCCGAAACTTTCATATTGCCGCCTTTCAAACTTGACGGATGCGCTTGTGCTTAACTAACCGTATAAAGGTCATCCATTCGCTAAAGACTGAACGGTTTAACTCGTGCAAACAAATTCTTGTCACAATGATAACTGTGCCTACTTTTGTCCCTTCATTCTACACATCCTGTTCAAGGCCTAACATTAAAGTTTTTTAATGAACTGCGTTGATTAACTCAATTCAACTTTTTGAATTCGCAAATTGCACGCGTTTTTTTGTTCTGTAACAGAATGCGAAATAGTAATGAAAGGAGTCAATAATTGCGTATGAATATTTACTCGTTGTTGGCTTCGCGGCGTAATAACTTGATGCAATTTGCCGCGCAGAAGAAACGCAATTTCCGTCCCGAGACGACGACAAAACGCCAAAGTAAATTATTGCAATTCCGTCTCGTTTATTCCCGCGCGAAGAAAAAAACAGCAAAATTGATGCGTTTTCGTCTATGCAGACGCAGAAGCGGTCTGTGCAAAGCAAATGAGGAAAAAAGGGTTTATTCTCTACGAACATTGGCGCAACACGTTAAAACCCAACGGTAAGTCGGAGTTATAAGGCCGAGGGCGTCAGCTTAAAAGGATCTCAGAGAACACTTAATACCACGACACAAACTCAATTACAGTCTTTTTTGGCAACGAGGCGTTACAATTCACGGGCTGTTTCTTCTGCAAAGCTTTCACTCTATTTACGCTGGGAATTCATTCCGGGGATGATTTACCGGGGGTAATAACAATTGGCACGAATTTTGCAAATAGGCTAGGGAGCACATGTGCGGCGATAATTAATGGCGATTATGCAGACGAGTATATTTTACTATGTCATATAAATTACCTACATACGTATTTTGTTTAACTATTCCTGTTTTACTCACATTTTAATACACTACATACATGTTATCTACACACAAATATAAGTGCCCTGACTGACTTACTCGTCAACGTACGTCTTGTATCTTTAGTCTTGTCTGTCTAGTCTTGTGTGTTTAGTCTGTATATCTGTCTGTTCTGTCTGTCTGTCTGTCTGCCTGTTCTGTCTGTCTGTCTGTCTGTTCTGTCTGTCGGTCTGTCTATTTAATCTTGTCTGTCTAATCTTGTGTGTCTAGTCTGTATATCTGTCTGTCTGTCTGTATATCTGTCTGCCTGCCGGTCTGTCTGTTCTGTCTGTCTGTCTGTCTGTCTGCCTGTTCTGTCTGTCTGTCTGTCTGTCTGTTCTGTCTGTCGGTCTGTCTATTTAATATTGTCTGTCTAATCTTGTGTGTCTAGTCTGTATATCTGTCTGTCTGTCTGTCTGTCTGTTCTGTCTGTCTGTCTGTATGTCTATATGTATGTATGTCTGTCTGTCTGTCTGTGTGGTATGTCTGTCTGTCTGTCTGTCTGTGTGTCTGTCTGTCTGTCTGTCTGTCTAATAATAATAAGAGACGAGACTCTGCGGACAAGAGTGTCGATTGCTAGTTGCAGATAGAACAAGAGACGAAACTAAAGTGTGTATGAGGCAAACAAGAGTGAAAATGGTGTTGGTTGTCGGGTGTCGGTTGAGTGATTTAATTAAATCGGAAAAACATTTTCTGCTTGTTCGAGCATCGGGAATCGTCGGCGGTTCCTCTTGCTCCCGTTCTTCGGATGCACTTTGAATTTATAAGTTCAATTAGTTCTTGGCAAGCGGATGCCTAAGATGCCGTGAATTTGAATAAACAAACGCTCCGGTGCGGAAAAATGAGTTTGCGAATAGTTTGGCAAATTGCACCGCTCCACAGTGGAAATGTTCCGGGCTCAGAAATAACTGATTCTTGTGTATTTCCAAAGGCTGCATTCAAAATTCATCATATAAATGATTAGTTATAGTTAGTCAACTTACTCAGTCTGGGGAAAATCCAATAATAGACTCTCTGTAGATCCAACTACCAGGTAGGTGTTCTATCGTTAATTTAAGATTTAAGTGCCATAACAGAACGATCACACTTTTAGTCTTGTGTGTCTAATCTTGTCTGTCTGTCTGTCTGTCTGTCATAATTCACTCTATGTAGATCCAACCACCAGACAGGTGTTCTAACGTTAATTTAAGATGTAAGTGCCATAACAGAACGATCACACTTTTAGCCTTGTGTGTCAAATCTTGTATGTCTGTCTATCTGTCTGTCTGTCATAATTCACTCTCTGTAGATTCAACCACCAGGTAGGTGTTCTAACGTTAACTTAAGATGTAAGTGCCATAACAGAACGATCACACTTTTAGCCTTGTGTGTCAAATCTTGTCTGTCTGTCTATCTGTCTGTCTGTCATAATTCACTCTCTGTAGATCCAACCACCAGGTATGTGTTCTAACGTTAATTTAAGATGTAAGTGCCATAACAGAACGATCACACTTTTAGCCTTGTGTGTCAAATCTTGTATGTCTGTCTATCTGTCTGTCTGTCATAATTCACTCTCTGTAGATTCAACCACCAGGTAGGTGTTCTAACGTTAACTTAAGATGTAAGTGCCATAACAGAACGATCACACTTTTAGCCTTGTGTGTCAAATCTTGTATGTCTGTCTATCTGTCTGTCTGTCATAATTCACTCTCTGTAGATCCAACCACCAGGTAGGTGTTCTATCGTTAATTTAAGATGTAAGTGCCATAACAGAACGATCACACTTTTAGCCTTGTGTGTCAAATCTTGTCTGTCTGCCTATCTGTCTGTCTGTCATAATTCACTCTCTGTAGATCCAACCACCAGGTAGGTGTTCTATCGTTAATTTAAGATGTAAGTGCCATAACAGAACGATCACACTTCTAACCTTGTGTGTCAAATCTTGTCTGTCTGTCTATCTGTCTGTCTGTCATAATTCACTCTCTGTAGATCCAACCACCAGGTAGGTGTGCTAACGTTAATTTAAGATGTAAGTGCCATAACAGAACGATCACACTTTTAGCCTTGTGTGTCAAATCTTGTCTGTCTGTCTATCTGTCATAATTCACTCTCTGTAGATCCAACCACCAGGTAGGTGTGCTAACGTTAATTTAAGATGTAAGTGCCATAACAGAACGATCACACTTTTAGCCTTGTGTGTCAAATCTTGGCTGTCTGTCTATCTGTCTGTCTGTCATAATTCACTCTCTGTAGGTCCAACCACCAGGTAGGTGTTCTAACGTTAATTTAAGATGTAAGTGCCATAACAGAACAAACACACTTTTACCGCATATGTAAGTAATATTTACCATATTCTCAAGATCCTCAAAAATAAAATAAAAACTCTCACCTCTTGTCTAATACAAGAACTAAAGCTTTCATTGTCGTGTGTCGTGAAGGAGACGTTTAAATTTTTGTTGTTGATTTGGCAGCGTTGAAGACGAAGGATTGCGAATATTTGCGTGCGTTATAATAATTATATAATTGAATTGACCAAAACAGTTATTTGTCTCACTAAAAAACGGGAGCCAAGATAGTACTTATCCTGCATGTGTGAAAAAATATTTTGCGTTATAATAATTATATAATAATTGAATTGACAAACAGCCATTTATCGCACTAAAGACGGGCGCCAAGATAGTACTTATTCCGCATGAGTTAAAAAATAATAAAATTGTAAAATATTTTAAATAATTTTTTTTATTATTTTGCGTTATAATAATTATATACTAATTGAATTGACAAAAACAGCTATTTGTCACACTAAAAAACGGGCGAAAAGATAGTACTTATCCCGCATGAGTGAAAAAAAATATATATATTTTAAATATTATTTTGCGTTATAATAATTGAATTGACAAAAACATCCATTTGTCGCACTAAGAAACGGGCGCCAAGGTAGTACTTACCCGCATGAGTGAAAAAAAAAATATATTTTAAATATTATTTTGCGTTATAATAATTGAATTGACAAAAACATCCATTTGTCGCACTAAAAAACGGGCGCCAAGCTAGTACTTACCCGCATGAGTGAAAAAATTACAAAATATTTAAAAAAAAATCGTTTCTTATTTTGCGTTATAATAATTATATAAAAATTTAATTGACAAAAACAGCGATTTGTCGGACTAAAAAACGGGCGCCAAGATAGTACTTATCCGGCATGAGTGAAAAAATAATAAAATATTTTAAATATTTTTTTTATTATTTTGCGTTATAATAATTATATAATAATTGAATTGATAAAAACAGCAATTTGTCGCACTGAAAAACGGGCGCCAAGATAGTACTTATCCGGCATAAGTGAAAAAATATAAAATATTTTAAATATTTTTTTTATAATTTTGCGTTATAATAATTATATAATAATTGACAAAAACAGCCATTTGTCGCACTAAAAAACGACGGGGGAAAAGATAGTACTTATCCCGCATGAGTGATAAAATAAAAAAATAATAAAATATTTTAAATTAAACAAAATAATATTTTGCGTTATAATAATTTTATAATAATTGAATTGACAAAAACAGCCATTTGTCGCACTAAAAAACGACGGGGGAAAAGTTAGTACTTATCCCGCATGAGTTAAAAAATAATAAAATATTTTAAATAATTTTTTGTATTATTTTGCGTTATAATAATTGAATTGACAAAAACAGCCATTTGTCGCACTAAAAAACGGGCACCAAGATAGTACTTATCCCGCATGAGTGAAAAAATAAAAAAATAATGAAACGTTTTAATTAATTATTATTATTATTTTGCGTTAAAAAAATTATATAATAATTGAATTGACAAAAACAGCCATTTGTCGCACTTAAAAACGGGCTCCAAGATAGTACTTAACCCGCATCAATAAAAAAATACAAAAATATTTTAAATAAAAAATATTATTATTTTGCGTTATAATAATTATATAATAATTGAATTGACAAAAACAGCCATTTGTCGTACTAAAAAAAACGGGCGCCAGGATAGTACTTATCCCGCATGAGTGAAAAAATTAAAAAAAAATAAAATATTTCAAATATTTTTTTTTATTTTGCGTTATAATAATTATATAATAATTGAATTGACAAAAACAGCCAGTTGTCGCACTTAAAAACAGGCGCCAATATAGTACTTATCCCGCATGAGTGAAAAAATAATAAAATATTTTAAATGAAAATTTTAATAAGTTTGCGTTTTAATATTGATATAATAATTGAATTGACAAAAACAGCCATTTGTCGTACTAAAAAACGGGCGCCAAGATAGTACTTATCCCGCATGAGTGGAAAAATAAAAAAATAATAAAATATTTTAAATAATTTTTTTTATTATTTTGCGTTATAATAATTATATAATAATTGTATTGACAACAACAGCCATTTTTCGCTCTAAAAAAACGGGCGCCAAGATAGTACTTATCCCGCATGAGTGAAAAAATTAAAAAATAATAAAATATTTTAAATAATTTTTTTATAATTTTGCGTTATAATAATTATATATAAATTGAATTGATAAAAACAGCCATTTGTCGCAATTAAAAACGGGCGCCAAGATAGTACTTAACCCGCATCAATAAAAAAATACAAAAATATTTTAAATAAAAAATAATATTATTTTGCGTTATAATAATTATATAATAATTGAATTGACAAAAACAGCCATTTGTCGTACTAAAAAAACGGGCGCCAAGATAGTACTTATCCCGCATGAGAGAAAAAATAAAAAAAATATAAAATATTTTATATCATTTTTTTTATTATTTGGCGTTATAATAATGAAATAATAATTGAATTTACAAAATAGACATTTGTCGCACTAAAAAACGGGCGCCAAGATAGTTCTTATCCCGCATGAGTGAAATAATAAAAAAAATACTTATAATAATTTTTTTTATAATTTTGCGTTATAATAATTATATAATAATTGAATTGACAAAAACAGCCATTTGTCGCACTAAATAACGGGCGCCATGATAGTAGATTATTCTTATCCCGCATGAGTGAAAAAATAAAATAATTATAAAATATTTTTTTTTATTATTTTGCGTTATAATAATTGTATAATAACTGAATTGACAAAAACAGCCAGTTGTCGCACTTAAAAACAGGCGCCAAGATAGTAATTATCCCGCATGAGTGAAAAAATAATAAAATATTTTAAATAATTTTTTTTATTATTTTGCGTTATAATAATTATATAATAATTGTATTGACAACAACAGCCATTTTTCGCTCTAAAAAAACGGGCGCCAAGATAGTACTTATCCCGCATGAGTGAAAAAATAAAAAAAATATAAAATATTTTAAATAATGTTTTTTATTATTTTGCGTTATAACAATTATATAATAATTCAATTGACAAAAACCGCCATTTTTCGCACTAAAACACAGACGCCAAGATGGTACTTATCCCTGTTACTACTATCCTGGTACTACCTATATATGGTATATTATGGTAATATTTTTTTTTATTATTTTGTTTTATAATAGTTATATAATAATTGAATTGACAAAAACAGCCATTTTTCGAACTAAAAAACGGGCCCCAAGGAAGTACTTACTTATGTGAGTGAAAATATAAAAAAATAATAAAATATTTGAAATAATTTTGTTTATTATTTTGCGTTATAATAATTATATAATAATTGAATTGACAAAAACAGGTATTTGTCGCACTATAAAAAGGGCGCTAAGATAGTACTTATCCCGCATGAGCGTAAAAATAAGAAAATTATAAAATATTTTAAATAATTATTTTGCGTTATAATAATTATAAAATAATTGAATTGACAAAAACAGCCATTTGTCGCACTAAAAAACGGGCGCCAAGATAGTTCTTATCCCGCACGAGTGCAAAAATTAAAAAAAAAATATTTTAAATAAAAAATATTTTAAAATGAACCTGAATTACGAGGATGAATTCAAATTGTCTATTTGTTGAATTGTCTGAAGATAAACGTTGTAAAGGATATTTTAAAAGAAACCGTAAATTCTAGGTTGAATTTAAGGAGTAATACCGCAACTATTTACAACTTTTGTCCTAATTACCTGCAAATGTTATAACTTTTCTCCACATTTTTCCGGTTTAATTGGTTTCCTTGTGTGAACCGTGTTAAACGGTCTGTAAACAAGGCGATTTTCGAAAATCTCGGCCTCGCCGGCTAAAACCCGATATCAGCGCAATGTTCGCGGCGACGATAACTTTTTAAATAACCGTTATTAAAGTGTCAAAGCGGCTTTAATAAGATACACAAAGCACGGCAAAGCGGCAACATGCGAGCCCGCACTCGTTACGACCCCCGACCACGCGATACTTCATTATTTTTTATTTCACTTTCAACAAATTAATAGACACAAACTTCTTCATCCCCCACATTTAACAATTAGACACACTAAACTATAAAGACATTTGAATTGAAAAATTCACTATGTTTTTACCACACTTATATAAGTGTGGTAAAACCATAGTGAATATTTCTAGCCTAACCTAACCACACTTTAGTTTCGTCTCTTGTTCTATCTACAACTAGCAATCGACACTTGTCCGCATAGTTTCGTCTCTTATTATTGTTAGACAGACAGACAGACATACAGACAGGCAGACCTAATCTAACTTAACCTAACCACATTTTAGTTTCGTCTCTTGTTCTATCTACAACTAGCAATCGACACTTGTCCGCATAGTTTCGTCTCTTATTATTATTAGACGGACAGACAGACATACAGACAGGCAGACCTAATCTAACTTAACCTAACCACACTTTAGTTTCGTCTCTTGTTCTATCTGCAAGTAACAATCGACACTTGTCCGCATAGTTTCGTCTCTTATTATTATTAAACGGACAGACAGACATACAGACAGGCAGACCTAACCTAACTTAACCAAACCACACTTTAGTTTCGTCTCTTGATCTATCTACAGCTAGGTATTATTATTAGACAGACAGACAGACAGACAGACAGACAGACAAACAGACAGACAGACAGACAGTAAGTATGAATTACCACGTAGAACCAGTTGCAACCATCCGATTCATAAACTATAAAGGTTATCCTCAAGGTTTGTCCATTTATTACTTAACAAACAATCAGCAAAGTAACTCCAAAATTAGTCTTTCGATCATTAGACAAGAAATTTCTCTTAAGCTATACGTCTATTTATTATTATTATTAATATTATTACGTATTATTTATATTGATCTTAATTTCTTTTTTTCAAATTGAAATGCTTTTAAAATCTCCTTTGTATTCGAGATTTCTTTCGAATGACGGAAGCAAGAACCTTTGTTCAGTCCAGGCAAAACGGTCAGGTAAAAGTGAAACTGGAGAGCCGTCAGGTGTTCAAGCACCTGTCGGTTAACCGTAACACAACAATATCCAGCAAGCTCAAGTACTGCAAGGATTTCTGTCGAGGTTACAGCAATCATGTGTGGACGATTTAAAACCAAACAAATATTCAAATTATTTTAAAATCGTTCTAGTGCATGCGGATGAAGTTGTTGAATAGAGTGGAAAAGTTAATGAGGGTGAAATTTCTCTGCAATAGATCAAAAAATCTTAACAAATCTATTTGTTGCAAAATTAAGTTACAGCATTTTGCAATAAATCGCTGAAATGACGAATTCTCCAGCGCGATTCCACTAATTTCTTTTTCCAACAAATTCGCATTAAATAAACCAACGAAACGCAAAACATTTCAATAAAACAGCAACAAATTTTTCCACAACACGAATTTAATAAAACAACTTTACATAATGCACACATTCAATATTAATAAATTCGCCAGCTCATTCACCACGCCCAAACTCCCATTAATTCGCAAAATAATTGAACGAATTTATTAATATGTACATAAATAGCCCGCATTATCCAATCGCGAATAAAATTGCAATGAAAAACTCAATGTATATTAACATTCAGTTTGCATAAAATGATATTGTGCAAATTTATTAAATTATTTTATTCATTAATAAACCACCCAAAAGTTTATATAAACAAAGAGAAGAGTAGACATATATATATATATATATATATATATAGAAATAGAGAAGAGAGTAAGACTAGACCTTACTTATTAGACTTACCTCCTTTCGATTTATCGCCTGTTTAATCTAATCTAACTTCCACAATTCTCTTACTTTTGCATCCTAACAAAAAGCAAGTAGGCACGAACAGTACACATCCCGAGAATGGATGCGACCCGCTGGAGCAGAAGAGTTTTTAGGGTGGAGACACACGCAGACGAGGACGACCACCAAACCGGGTAGACGACGTCAGACAACACGGAAGTAGAAAAAGATCCTTTTTTTTGGCGGCAGGAAGAGGAAATCTCAAAGGCAGCTGGTAGTTTCTCTACCAGGTAGTGTTGGATTCAGGACCTCTAGGCCGAGCCTTTCAACTAAAACCCCTCCCTCATGTTGTGTGAACCCAACGGGACTGCTCTTTGCATAACTTCATTGTGTCAGCCGCTTCAAGGAAAGCTTCAAGCTTCAAGGAAAGATCAAGATCTTTCTTGTATCAACATTAGCCTGCCTGCTTCTCTTTCTTCTGGCGGGCCATTTCGTCATTCTCTTTCTGGGTTAGGATTTGCCCAATTACGCTCTCTACTATTTTCCAGTTATTTTCTGTCCAATAATTTTGTCTATGAAGTCATCTTGGTTTATTGTTTCTGGTAGCTCTTTCCTGGCCTCTTCCCAATCTAGACATTCAAATATGGTATGGATCACGTCATCCTGGGCTCCGCAGTATTGCCCCAAACCGTCCGTACTTTCGGAAACATCCGTGTCTAGTGAGTACTTGCTTGATGTAATAACTCACCTCCCCGTGTTTTCTGCTGACTTATTTCTGTACGTCTGGTATTATGCTCCTTGTCCACTTTCCTTTTCCCGTGTTGTCCCATTCGTGCTGCCAGGTCTTATACTCCGTACCGGTCGAACTGTTCCTAGCTTCATTCTTTGACATTGTTCCTGAGAGTTTCGCCATATAAGTGTTAGTTCTCTCCGTTACCAGATGTCCGAAGGTCGGCATGCCACATATCACCAGACTGGCTTTCCTAGAAACTGTCCTGTATGCGCAAATGACTCTTAGAGCCAGTTTCCGTTGTAGTTTTGCCAATTTGTTCTTTGTTCATGGCTTTTCCCCATACTGCCGCTCCGAAGAGCATCACTGAGTGGGCCACCGGACACAGCAGCCTTCTTTTACTCGCAGTGCGACCCCCCACGTTCGGCATCAGCCGCTCCAGCGCAGCAGTCGTTTTTTGCGCTTTCTCCGCCGCTTTAGATACGTGATCGCTGAACGATAGACTATTATCGATGCGTATATCGGGCACAACTGTCTCTTGCCGGCAATTACGACAGTTTCAGCCGTTTTGTCTCCAGCCACTCATCTACCAGTTTCATTGCTTCGTTAGCTTTGCTCGATACTATTGATCGCGCCAATTTTAATAAATCTGTATTTTTAATTCAACATTTGAATCGATTTCGGCATCGATTAAAAGAAGAAGACAGAATATTTGCGGTAGTATGCTTCGAGTGTGAGAAGCGAGCGGAACAAAAGCGAAGCGCGAAGCCAAGTTAGACCGACACGTGCACGCAATTAATAGCTCAAGTTAACCAGGGGTGTAATCACGAGCCCAAAGGGCTGCAGCGGCATTCAACGTCTGGAAGATACCAATTTTAAGGGATCCCTCCACCCATTATCCTCATTTCCTCCCTTCAAATAGGCGCCGGAAGGACGATCCACACGTGGCGGAGGCGCGAGCGACCCTAACAGGTAAGTGATTAGACTAGCTCTGTTTCAAACTGGAACATTTGATTTTCGTAGGACGCGGTCCAAACAACTATATTTGCAGTTTTTCCGCTGATTATTATAGCCAGGTCGTCAGAAAAACCAACTATCTCGGCTCCTTTGGACAGTTTTAGCCTGAACGCTCCTTCATAGAGAATGTTCCTCTGTGTTGGGCCTATTACCGAACCCTGTGGGGCACCACAGTTGATTTCGTGCTCTACTCTTCTATTTTCTACCTCTATAACAATGTTCCTGTTTCTTAGGTAGCTTCGGATTATACGTAGAAGGTAGGGTGGTAGCCCTGCCTCTGTCGCCTCGTCCATGATGTTCTGCCACCCTGCAAAGTTGAACGAATTCCTCGCGTCGAGCCTTATTAGAAGACAGATTTTCCTTGTCCTCCATTTGCAGGCTTTGGCCGCCTCCGCAACCTTCACCACCTTGTTTATGGCGTCAATGGTTGATCTACCTGGTCTAAAACCGAATTGTTTCTCCGACAGATTGATTTCCTGCCTGATTCTTCCTACTAATAATTGTTCAAGGAGCTTGCCTCCTACGTCCAGAAGACAGAGTGGTCTGAAACCTGTAACTTAATTTGTCGGATTTTTGTGTTTGCTGAGTAGCACTAGTTTTTCCATCCTCGACTTCTCGGGGAACTTCTCAGCTTTAATGGACGCATCCCCAGAATGGACGAGAACCGCTGGACCATAAGAGTTTTTAGAGTGGAGACACACGAAGAGGAGGACGACCACCAAACCGGGTAGACGACGTCAGACAACACGAAAATAACGAAAGATCCTATATTCTGGAACCTCCACCTCCACTTTCGGCTATATCAGCTTTTAATCAGCTTTGAATCAGCTTTAAAATACTAACAGAGTGTGAGGTATGTAACCCCACGAAATGTATGTAACCCCACGTATGTAACCCCACGCTTAACAGGGTGTAAGGTCTATGAAACCCCACGCTAAACAGGGTGTGAGGTTTATGTAGCCCCACGCATACATAGACGTTGTTGTTGTTGTTGTTTGTTGACCGGAAGTGGAGGTGGAAGTTCCAGAACATAGAATCTTTCACTACTCAAGGAAGACGTGACGGGGTGACACGAGCACAAGACCGCCAGGAATGGAGAAGAAGGGAATAGGCAGCCTTAATCAGTTTTTAATCAGCCTTAATCAGCTCTTAATCAGCTTTAAAACACAAAAAGAGTTTGAGGTCTATGTAACGCCACGCTAAACAGGGTGTGAGGTCTGTGTAACCCCACGCTAAATAGGGTGCGATGTCTATGTAGCCCCACGCGTAGGGTTGCTGTTTGTTGCACGGAAGTGGAGGTGGAGGTTCCAGAACATATGATCTTTCCCAACTCCGCGAGACATGACTGGGTGAAATAAGCAGAAGAGCGCCAGGAATGGAGAAGAAGCTTTTATCTGCTTTTAATCAGCTTTAATCAGATTTTAATCAGCTTTAGTCAGCTTTACTGGACCCATCCACAGAATGGACGAGACAAGATGGACCAGAAGAGTTTTTAGAGTGGAGACACACGAAGGCAAGGACAACCACTAAACCGGGTAGACGACGTCAGACAACACAGAAATAGGGAAAGATCCTAAGTTCTGGAACCACTTCCGGCTGTATCAGCTTTTAATCAGCTTTAATCAGCTTTTAATCAGCTTTAAAACACTAAATAAGTGTGAGGTCTATATAGCTCCACGCTAAACAGGTTGTGAGGTCTATGTATCCCCAGGCGTAGGGTTGTAGTTGTTGACCGAAGTGGAAGTGGATGTTCCAGAACATTGGATCTTTCACAGAAACGAGCACAGGACCGCCAGGAATGGACAAGAAGGGAAGAGGCATATATTCAAGAATGCAGCACGAGCAGTCCGCCATGTTCATGTAGATAATCTAATCTGAAGCATCATCATTGGAACAAGCATTTTTATTCTTTTTGTCGCTGCTACGGCCCTTTCAGGGCTTTGGCATTCTTCTCAATGAAAATGGAGCCAAGAATGAAGCACGAAGAGGCCGCCATATTGATGTAGATGATTTGAAGCATCATCCTTGGAACAAGCATTTTTTTATACTTTTTGTTGCCGCTACGGCCCTTTTAGGGCTTTGGCATTCTTCTCGATGAAGATGGAACCAAGAATGGAGCACGAAGAGGCCGCCATATTGATGTAGATGATCTAATCTGAAGCATTATCCTTGGTAAAGAATTTGAAGCATGATCCTTGTAACAAGCATTTTTTATTCTTTTTGTTGCCGCTACGGCCCTTGCAGGGATTTGGCAATCTTCTCAATGAAGATAAAGCCAAGGACGGAGCACGAAGAGGCCGCCATATTGATGTAGATGATCTAATCTTATCCTTGGAGCGAGCATTTTTTGTTCTTTTTGTTGCCGCTACGGCCCTTTTAGGTCTTTGGCATTCTTCTCAATGAAGATGGAGCCAAGAATGGAGCACGAAGAGGCCGCCATGTTGATGTAGATGATCTAATCTGAAGCATCATGCTTGTAACTAGCATTTTTTATTCTTCTCGTTGCCGCTACGGCCCTTTCAGGGCTTTGGCATTCTTCCCAATGATGGTTGAATTCTTGCAATGTTATCAATTTGCTCTCGCGTCTTCCTCTACGCTGTTCAGCCAGTTTTTCCTCGGTTTGCCACGTGGCCTGCATCCTCCTCATTTTCGAGAAAGTAAGGTCCAATGACCCGCTAGACCAAAAGCCGCACCAAACAATCACACGTTGAGGATGGTGAGGCTATCAAACAATAGTTCTTGGCTTTTCAGAGCCCCAAATGCGACAATTCTGCTTGTCAACGTAGTCTCCGAGGTGAAAATAGGCCTCATCACTCGAGATGATTTTTCGATGAAATTGCGGATCAGTTTGATGTATTTCAAGGATCCACTCAGCAAAGAAACGACGTTGTTGATGGTGGGTAAGCGTGCGTTCTGGTGTTAACTGAACTTTAAAAGCCTTAAGACCTAAGTCCCTCTGCAAAACACGGTGTAATATCGTTTGTGGAATGCATTCAGTTTGCATAAAATGATATTGTGCAAATTTATTAAATTATTTTATTTATTACAAAATCACCGAGAAGATTATATAAACAGAAATAGAGAGAAAGACTTTCACACTCCTCTTCTTCTTTGCACCAAACCTAAGAGGAAGTGGGCATGGGCAGGACACATCGCCAAAATGGACGCGAAACTCTGGACCTGGAGAGTTTTAGGTTTTAGCTGACGCGCGAAGATACTGACCACCAAAACGTTGGGTAGACGACGTTAGACAACTCGGAGTACGTGAATGGAAGAGATGCGCACAGGACCACCAGCAATGTAGAAGAAGGTAAGAGGCCTATATCCTAGGATGGAGCACGAAGAGGCCATCATGTTGATGTAAATGTTCCAATCTGAAGTACTATCCTTCTAAAAAGCAGTTTTGATTCTTCTTGTTACCGCCACGACCCTTTCAGAGCTTTGGAATTCTCCTCAATGAGGGTTGCCCACCTACTTCGGTTTTCAATTTGGCAACGCGGCATCTTCCTCTACGCTGTTCAGCCACTTCGTTCTCGGTCTGCCGCGTGGCCTGCATACTTCTATAGTGACTTCCAGTTCTCGTTTGAGTTGTTTAGTGTCCTCCATTCTGTTTATGTGACCTGCATAGTCGCTACCATTTCTGGTATTTGGGACTTCGGTATTTGGGATACCTGGGTCATGTGGCAAGGGGGTTCGACAATATTGAACGACTCATAGTAGAAGGCAAAGTCTATGGCCGCCGACCAAGAGGAAGATCGCTGACACGATGGATAGCCCGGACAAAAAGCCTGAAGGGACAAGGGATGCAGGAAGTTATGAGATCTGCCTAAGATAGGCGAAGAGTCATTGCGAGCGTAGCAAATTGATGTAACCACACTCTGCAGAAGGGACTTTATAGACTGAAGAGAGAGAGAGACCAATTCTGGGTCATTTAATACTTGTCGTTAAAGGTCGTCAAAGAGCAGAGGAACGAAGCGATACTTTGGGAGGATTAGTGATAGACCGTGTATTTTACGTGCATTATTTGATTGCTGTTGAGGCAAAAATACCACAGCGTTTGCAACAGCAATTTTGTACCAGCTCCAATAAGAAAGATTTACCAAGTCGACGAAGTTACACAAGTAATGTCATCTTAAAATCATGAAGAATCGCAATTTACATTAGAAGAGAGAGATTATAATCCAATGGGATTCAGGATTTACCTTGCGCTAAGGTACGTATGGCTGACCGCTCCACACTCTGCGCTCTCTATCTCAAAAACGGTTTGACGTATAAAAAAAGGTTTCAGATGAAAGTTATAGATAATTTAATTTTCTACAACTTTTACAATACATGCTAATACAATAGGAAGCAGAGAAACCGAGATATTCTCAAAAAACTGATTCTTGCGACTTTTGACCTTGAATATCTAAGGACGCTCGTAAAAATCAGAATGGAAATGCAGGTATCACATAAAAAATATTTAGCCTCCGCACGAGACACTTAAAAAATGATTAAGTGTGGACTCATTCACACTTAAATATGTTTTTTATTTTTTCTTTGTACAAAAACAACATGTACAAAAAACTGTCTATATGACAAACTGTCCATGCGACAAATTGTCTATATGTTAACTGTTTACACAAACTATCCAAACGACAAAACTGCCTGTATAACAAAAAGATATATGAGTTTCCATACGAAACCAGTATCACACAAAAAGTATTTAGCCTCCATACGAGACACTTAATTAAAAAATGCTTAACTGTGTTGATTCATTCATTCTACTCGAATTAGATTTTTAGAATATTATCCAACAAACACTAGATAGAGTCTTGACTCTTGATAGATCTGTATTGACCTTGAATATCTTATGACGCTCATAGAAATCAGAATGGAAATGGAGGTATCACATAAAAAGTATTTAGCCTCCTCACGAGATACTTAGCAAATGATTAAGTGTGGACTCATTCACACTTAAATATGTTTTTTATTTTTTCTTTGTACAAAAACAACATGTACAAAAAACTGTCTATATGACAAACTGTCCATACGACAAACTGTCTATATGTAAACTGTTTACACGACACTGTCCAAACGACAAAACTGCCTGTATAACAAAAAGATATATGAGTTTCCGTACGAAACCAGTATCACATAAAAAGTATTTAGCCTCCATACGGGACACAAAAACTGTGTTGATTCATTCATTCTACACGAGTTAGATTCTTCGAATATTATCCAACAAACACTAGATTGAGTCTTGAATCTTGATAGATCTGTATTACAGAATGGGTCTGTCTTGAATATTGATGGGTCTGTATTACATACACATTACCTTGCACTAATTACGTATGGTTTTTTTGTTCTATCTCAAAAACGGTTTGACGTATAAAAAAAGGTTTCAAATGAAAGTTGTAGAGAATTTTATCCTCTATAGCTTTAATAATAAATGCAAATATGATAGGAGGCAGAGAAAACGAGATATTCTCAAAAAACTGATTTTTGCGACCTTTGACCTTGAATATCTGAGGATGCTCACACGTTGGGATATGTGACGTTTCAGACAACATTTTTAATGCAGCAATAAAGGTCTATACAAAAGTTCAGCTTATTGTGTTAGACTCCGAGGTTGACCCCTATTTTGAATAAGCTGATTATGACGTTCTGTTTTTGATGTTTGTGAAAGGCAATAGTCATAAACACTTTTAATTTAATTTAAAACAAAACAGCGAGAAAAATTGAATGGACTTTAATTAAAATATTCCGCGCGCGCTTTTGTCCTTGTTGTGCGCAAAAAATAATTTGCAAAAATGTTCACAATAGGAACAAAGATCACGAAATGCATTCATACTTAAACAATCGGTGTTTTTGCACTGTTGCGAATTTCGTATCGCTCAGTTTTATCGCGAGCGATTTCCGTTGCGCGAATTAATCCGCGGGCCATTTCCGCATCTAGTTTTTAGCCTGTAATTAACATTTTAGCGCGCGTTTCGTTTGCATATCCTACCTCGACTAGTTGACTTAACGCGGCGAATGCATCTGCTTTAAGAACAAAGCGCAAACGAACTTAATTAAACCAAACCCGCGCGAATTTGTGTTTCGTTCGAAACGTTGGGATTTGTGTAAATATTTTCGCAAATATCGCATTTCGCCAGTTGATTAAACACGAGCGTGTGGAAATTAGGGCTTCATACAAGAACGATATTTTCTCGTCTCGTAAAAGCGAGACGAACCCTTGTCCCGGCTAGTCTCGTATGAAGCCTAGAGGGCTTCACATGAGCACGATATTTTCTCGTCCCGTAAAAACGATATCAACTCTTGTCTCGTCTCGTAAAAGCGAAAAGAACTCTTGTCTCGTGACTTCACATGAGAACGATATTTTTTGTCTCGTCTCGTCTCGTAAAAGCGAGACCAACTCTTGTCTCGTCTCGTAGAACCGAAACGAACTCTTGTCTCGTCTCGTCTCGTGTGAAGCCTAGAGGACTTCACATGAGAACGATATTTTCTATGTCTCGTCTCGTCTCGTAAAAGCAAGACCAACTCTTGTCTCGTCTCTTAGAACCGAAACGAACTCTTGTCTCGTCTCGTCTCGTGTGAAGCCTAGAGGACTTTACATAAGAACGATATTTTCTATGTCTCGTCTCGTCTCGTAAAAGTGAGACCAACTCTTGTCTCGTCTCGTAGAACCGAAACGAACTCTTGTCTCGTCTCGTCTCGTGTGAAGCCTAGAGGACTTCACATAAGAACGATATTTTCTTGTCTCGTCTCGTAAAAGCGAGACCAACTCTTGTCTTGTCTCGTCTCGTAAAAGCGAGACGAACTCTTGTCTCGTCTCGTAGAACCGAAACGAACTCTTGTCTTGTCTCGTCTCGTGTGAAGCTTAGAGGACTTCACATGAGAACGATATTTTCTATGTCTCGTCTCGTCTCGTAAAAGCGAGACCAACTCTTGTCTCGTCTCGTAGAACCCAAACGAACTCTTGTCTCGTCTCGTCTCGTGTGAAGCTTAAAGGACTTCACATGAGAACGATATTTTCTATGTCTCGTCTCGTCTCTTAAAAGCGAGACCAATTCTTGTTTTGTCTCGTAGAACCCAAACGAACTCTTGTCTCGTCTCGTCTCGTGTGAAGCTTAGAGGACTTCACATGAGAACGATATTTTCTATGTCTCGTCTCGTCTCAGCGAGACAAACTCTTGTCTTGTCTCGTCTCGTAAAAGCGAGACGAACTCTTGCCTCGTCTCGTGTAAAGCCTAGAGGGCTTCACATGAGAACGATATTTTCTTGTCTCGTCTCGTATCGTAAAAGCGAGACCAACTGTTGTCTCGTCTTGTCTCGTGTGAAGCCCTAGTGGAAATTAATTTTATTAAATCTTAAAGACTACTAAAACTATATCAACTCTTGTCTCGTCTCGTAAAAGCGAAATGAACTCTTGTCTCGTCTCGTCTCGTGTGAAGCCTAGAGGACTTCACATGCGAACGATATTTTCTTGTCTCGTCTCGTCTCATAAAAGCGAGACCAACTCTTGTCTCGTCTCGTAGAACCGAAACGAACTCTTGTCTCGTCTCGTCTCGTGTGAAGCCTAGAGGACTTCACATGCGAACGATATTTTCTTGTCTCGTCTCGTCTCGTAAAAGCGAGACCAGCTCTTGTCTGGTCTCGTAAAAGCGAAATGAACTCTTGTCTCGTCTCGTCTCGTGTGAAGCCTAGAGGACTTCACATGAGGACGATATTTTCTATGTTTCGTCTCGTCTTGTAAAAGCGAGACCAACTCTTGTCTCGTCTCGTAGAACCGAAACGAACTCTTGTCTCGTCTCGTCTCGTGTGAAGCCTAGAGGACTTCACATGAGAACGATATTTTCTATGTCTCGTCTCGTAAAAGCGAGACCAACTGTTGTCTCGTCTTGTCTCGTGTGAAGCCCTAGTGGAACTTAATTTTATTAAACCTTAAAGACTACTAGAACTATATTGCCAAAAAATATGTCTGCGAAATTTATTTTTGCTAAGAAAACTCATATGTAACTTCTGATTGTGTAAATTATTTGCAGGATTTATTTAGCCGTTGATATTTTCGGTGAATCAATGATACATGCAAAAGTGTTTTGCGAGGTAATTCTTGTCTAGTTTTGTAATATCAATAAAATAAAAGTTAAATTACAAAATAAATCTTGCAGGAAATTATTGCAGGATTTACGGGCTTAGATTTCGCGATTTATAAATCAATTCTCCGCGCCGTTTTATTTTTATTTCCGCGGAGTTTTCGCGAGTTATAAACGTCCAACATGGCTGGATTTTAATCGGTTCACGTGTATTAAATTAATCTCGGATAAACTCTGCGATGAAGGGTTGCCGGCTGCCCGACACGAACGCTCAAACGAGAAGTTTCCCAGCAATTTTTTTTTCAATTTTAACGCGTTCTTGCGAATTCGCATCGGATTTGGCGCAGCTAAAAGGCCGGTAATTACACGCTGTTTACGATCGAACACCGATCTTAAACCCGTAAGCGCGGATTAGTCGCCAGCAAATTGCGCGAGAAACAAATAACGATACAATCCTTTCGGTTTCCGTTTAAACGAAGAATTGCACAGACACGAACACACAAATCTTTTAAGACGAAACTTGCAAACGAAAATTGATAAATTTCGCTACGCAAAAAAACTTGCCGTACATACTGCACGGGTTATTTCACTTTGTATAGAAGCGAATTAGCGATTCCATGGATGTCAGGTTGTGCGAGGCGGAGGAAACGAGAAAATTTCGAATTCAAATCCGCGGTCGAGCGCGTTCAATTCACCCAAACCGGTCTTGTAATTTATATAAATCGCTGCATTTTCTTCTAAAAACTCGACATTTTCTGCTTGTAGTTATTAGTTTTATGAATAACGCCGAGCTATCTTTAGTCTAATAGCAAATTACAACACGCTACTTTAAGATAAAAGCAACAGGATAAGTGTGTTAAATCGCATCAACATATTCAATAGATAAGTTCCTGAAGCAACATTAACTAGTCCAACAAGTTGAATCACTATTTAGCTCAGATTTCTACACAAAACTGTGTAATTGGTTTTTAGTCAAACACAATTAGTTTACAAGATATTGATGATTAAGTTTATTACGGAATTTATAGACTACCTTGATTTATTCAAAATATACGAGACGAGTCAACGAGATACAAATATACGATAACCGGGGTTAAACAAACGGTCCTTGCCACATTGTTCTATATTGGATCGCGAGTTCGCTCTGCCGCGCGTATTTAGACTTGATTTATCTTCCCGCTTTGCGGCGGGCAACCTGATCTAACCGGGGTTAAACCAACGGTCCTTGCCACATTGTCCTATATTATATCGAGAGTTCGCGCTGCTGCGCGTATGTTGTCTTGATTTATCTGCCCATTTCACGGCGGGTATCCTAATCTAATCGGGGTTAAACCAACGTTCCTTGCCACATTGTCCTATATTCGATCGCGAGTTTGCGCTGCCGCGCGTATATTGTCTTGATTTATCTGCCCGCTTCGCGGCGGGCAACCTATCCTAACCGGGGTTAAACCAACGGTCCTTGCCACATTGTCCTATATTGGATTGGGAGTTCGCTCTGCCGCGCTTCTTCTTCGTCGTTCGCTCACTGCTGAGGATCGTGACTCCGTACACATTCAACCGCACGCCTCCATCGGTTGCGGTCAGAGCCCCGATGCAATGCAACGTTCACAGGTATCTCCAGCTGTTTGGATATCTGATCGGACGATCTCTTGGGATTACAGCCTCTAGGTCTCAACCCTCAACATTCCTTGTCACGATCAGTCGTTTAAGATTGTCATTGTCCCTGCGAGCAATATGACCAAAGTATTGCAAGACCTTGTGCGGGCAAACCTGAGAAATACGTTGCGTCCCCTCAATCTTCAGTTCTTTCAAGACAGAGACGTTTCTATGGTGAGCTGTCCAGGGTATCATCAGCAAGCGGGGCCAACACCAAATCTCAAAGACGTCTATCCTCTGTTTGTGCGCCGCTTTCAGCATCCACGTCTCTGCCCCACAAAGAAAAAAGGAAAACACTAGGTGTAGCTTTGTCCTATTAGTTATGTTACTGTCCTTCCATATCTTACTGAGTTGTCATTGCTGCTTTAGCCATGCCTATACGTCTTCTTATTTCAGGCTCCCAGTTTCGCTTGCTGGTGATAATAGAGCCAAGGTACTGGAACTTCTCCATCGCCTCGTAATCCCGCATAAGCGTAGTTGGTGGTAGATTCAGAAATCGGTCCACTATCATTAACTTAGTTTTGCTTTTGGTAACTGCGAGACGCAAACTCGGGCTGACGGTCTTCAGCCGGTACATCAGTTCCGCCATTTTGGTCTCAGATGATGCAAGCAGAGTCGTGTCGTCCGCATAGCGGAGGTTGGAGATTTTCTGACCTCCCACTTTGATACCGCCATCCCAATCCTCGAGAGCTCGGTGCATTATGTGCTCACCGTAGATGTTAAACAGTAATGGAGAAATCACACATGCTTGTAGAACCTAACTTAATCTAACCGGGGTTAAACCAGTGCGTGCCGGCACTGGTTTAACCCCGGTTAGATTAAGTAAGGTGCGCCTAGTCGATTTCCTTACGGCGCCATATTTTTAGGGCGGCATATTTTTGTAGCAGCGAATTTTTCGTGAGTTTCAAATAATTTGTAAAAGCTAAAGAAATAGCTAATGAAATGGAAATACATGCAAATTTTAAAAGCAGGCTTTCAATTAGAATTAGACGTAAAAGCAAATTACTTATTCACGAAGGAACAGATAAACATATAGAAAATCTGTCTAAAAAATTTGACACTAGGGAAAGACATGTAAATTTATTATATTTGGAAGAGAGGGTTAAAGGTCATTATGTATATATTAAAGATATTTGGCGATTGGTAAGCAGTCAAATATCGCATCACGATAAAAAATATTTATGTGATGGCTGTCTAACCTTTTTTTCAACCGAGTCTTCTTTCAATCAACATAAATTCAATGACTGCAACAAAATATACACTATTATGCCGACAAAAGACATTGTCACAATATTCACAGACTCTTCCACCAATCAAACCGCAAAACGGATTTTCTGTTTTCCTCAATGATTTCTGGTGTCCAGCAATCTGCAGCCTTCGCCAAACCAATAAGTAAGAACAATATACTAATAAATAAATATAAGCAAATTCTCACAATCTTCTTTTAGATAATGAAAATCCGTTTGCAAGTATTGGAGCTGGTACGGAGGTGTTTGCGAAACCTGTCGTGAAAAATGATGCAAAGAATGATTCAAGTGAAGCTGCTGGTGACAATGAGGAGTACGTTCCGTATTACGCGCCAATTTTAGAGCTGCCTGAGGAGATTATCGTGATGACAGGGGAGGAGGACGAGAAGGTTTTGTTTATTGAACGGGGAAAGCTGTACAGGCATGATAACGGGGAATGGAAGGAACGTGGAGTTGGAGACGTCAAAGTTTTACACGAGCCGAGAACAAGTGAGAAACGGAAATGAACTCCGGTCGTTTGCTGGTGTTATCGCTGTTTCTGATTTAGATCAGTATCGTTTGTTGATGAGGAGGGAATTGGTGCATAAAATCGTTCTAAACCAAAGAATATTATCGAATTTAGACATACAGTAGAATCAAAAGGCACCGAACACGTGGACTTGGCCGGGCATGAACTTCATTGAGAACGAGTCGGTCTGCGTGAAATTAGCACTGAAGTTTAAAACGCAAACCCTCGCCGACAAATTCTACAACGTCGTTCAAAATGCTATTAAAAACTCGGTACCTGTTCCAACCACCCCAAGTGATGATGAATGTTACGAAGATGATGATGATGAAGAAGACAACAAAAGGTAAGACATTTGCTTAACCATATTATTTTCAGAATAAGTAAGGATCTCTTGTTTAATGTAATTGGTTACTTCAATGCTTGTGCAAAAGGTAGTTTGTAAATACTGGGATATATTTGTCCCACTCACCAATAATTTCACCGACCTGCCGTCTCCGGGGGCGGCTGGGTGAATTTTTTACGGTTCTTCATTTTTTCATACAAAAATTTTCCGGTTTGTCCGGAACGTCGCCGTTCATCCGACTGTCACTTCACTTTTCGACATGTCTGCTTATAAATTTTTGGGGACGTGCGAAAAACCGTGTGGTGTCGGTGGACGCGTCTCTAAGTTTTCTACCGGAATTCTTTCGTGAATTTTATTTTCCCCGGGCATCTTCGCCGTGACCTTAAAAGTGGTAATTTTGAGGTCCGTGTGGGGACCCGTTCGGCCTGAATCTCCAGGTCAAGACCGAATCGCAAATTTCGATCAATTCTGAGACGAATGACGTGTGGCGTTTCCCGAATTTCACCTGGGGGACCGCACCAAGTGGATTTTTGAAAAGGTCAAATTAGGATTTTCTATGCCGCCCAAGATGGCAGATCTTCTTTGGTTTAACTTTGCGCATCCCCAGGTTTCGTCCTCTGTTCTGCCGCCCTCTTCCAGAGGGTCAAAACCTCCGAAAATCAGAGGTTTTTTCGGAAACGGCCCGACGGAAGCGGAGGTGGCGCAAAAAGTGGTTGTACATTTTTCTGGTGTAGAACCGAGAGCCCCATCGAGCGGTGCCATTTTCGCGACTCAGCTCCCCCAAGTTCGGTTTCGGACCAGATCGAAACCTAAAACCACTTTTTTTACCTTCGAGGCGCATTTTCATAGGCACTCCTTCGCTGGAAAGTGCAGTCAGTCTGACCGCTGCAGTCGCCCCGTTTCGGGGCGCAGCGACTCGAAATGCACGCGTTCGATTCGAAGCGGACGCCCACGCCTCTTTTGCATTTATGGATTCGCGATCCGAGCCGTCCCCGCCGAGCTCCCGACGTTGAAAAATATCACTTTTTTGCGCATTTTTTTTTACATTTACCACACTTAGCGAGCTGCCGAATCTGAATTTGGCGGTGCCACCCGCCGATACGCGTATTTCGGTACCACTCGCGGCTTCCTGCGTCGCTCCCTTCACCCGGTGCGTCCGAAATGCCGAAAAAAAATCGCAACTGTGTCTTTGGTCGGCAATTTGCAATTTCGACGGTCATCGGCGAAAATTTGGGTTCGCATCGCGCAGGGAATCTAAAAAACTGATCGGCACTTTCGTCGGGTTCCCTGATCCGGAAATCCCAATAAATGTGCAGGGTGCACTGTAAAAGTGCACCTTCAAGTTTGATGCCGTCTGCGTTCAACGTGCCGCGACGTAGATTGAACCTATGGCTTTGCGGTAATGTAACCGGAAAGGGGTGATCGATGTGAAATGGGTTGCATAACTACCGGCATTTTTATAAATATTGGCGTTGTGTGTTATTCCTTAAAAGTGACATGGCAGTGAAAGGGTTAATAATGAGTCAATAATAACACACAAGTCATTGTAAATGGATGGGTAATATATGTCCCAATGGACACATAGAATGCATTTGCACAGGCTAGGTTTCTGATACTGGGATATATTTGTCCCACTCGATATGTTTGTCCCATTGGTCCCCATGACATTATTAATGAAACAATAATAACTCACAAGTCATTCTTCATAGTCTTTTTAGCGTTCCGCTTGGGCAGCTTATTGACACACCGATCTGCATTTATTTCGGTCAAGGGAATCATTAGGATTAACATTTGCCAGACTAATGTCTTCATAGAGACAGTCGAGCCCCGAGAAAAGACAGGAGAGCTGATATGGTCTCGGGGGATATATTAAAATTCCAAAATTACGATAGAAAAATGCGTTGTGGACGCAGATTTTGAATCAATATTAAAACTGATTGATACATGCTCGCCAAACCCCGACAATAGCTATACCAACCAAACACATATACACGTACCGTACAGTTTTACCTATAATATAAAATGTTCATTTGATGATTCATTGAGTAAATTCATCACATATACCAGAGAAGATTGCCTGAAATTATTTTGCTAGAACCTCTATGCGGTAACACCTGCTGTTGAACATGTAATCAAAGTTTTTCATTGTCTCTTAAATATTTGTACTAATTCTGTTACAGAAAGATTTACACAATTGGAAAATCATAATAAAAATTTTGAATTTTATACGATATTCCATCATTACAGCAACAAAATTCAGACGAAATTCTTAAAAAATGTCAGGATTTACACATGTACCTAACAGATTGTACCCAACAGAATTACAAATTGGAGCGGCGAAAGTTGTATTCGCCTTAGGCGGCATATTTTGACGTGCCGGCCCTGGGATAAACCAACGGTCCTTGCCACATTGTCCTATATTGGATCGAGAGTTCGCGCTGCTGCGCGTATGTTGTCTTGATTTATCTGCCCGTTTCGCGGCGGGCAACCTAATCTAACAGGGGTTTAAACCAACGGTCCTTGCCACATTGTCCTACATTGGATCGAGAGTTCGCGTTGCCGCGCGTATGTTCTCTTGAAAGTCTAAAAAAAAGAAAACTTGAAAGTCTGTTGTCTCCCGCTTCGCGGCGGGCAACCTAATCTAACCTGGGTTATACCAACGGTCCTTGCCACATTGTCCTAAATTGGATCGAGAATTCACTCTGCCGCGCGTATGAAGTCTTGATTTATATGCCCGCTTCGCGGCGGGCATCCTAATCTATCCGGAGTTATACCAACGATCCTTGCACCATTGTCCTAAATTGGATCGAGAATTCGCTCTACCGCGCGTATGTTGTCTTGATTTATCTGCCCGCTTCGCGGCGGGCAACATATTCTAACGGACATATTCTAACGGGGGTTAAACCTAAAGTCCTTGCCACATTGTCCTATATTGGATTGAGAATTCGCGCTGCTGCACGAATAAGTAGGTACCAAAAAAGCAACCAACCTTGAGGTATCCCGACACAGTGTGAAGAGGCCGTTTTTGCACGTAGCATTTATACGACCCCTCGGCCGGGTTCAATCTCCACTCAACCAAATTTTTTACGGTTTCGTCTGAATCTTGCACAATCTGGTGGATATCCTGGACACTTAAATAATTAACTCGAGGCATTGTGGCTGTTTGTTGCAATATGAATTCAACTTCAATACAATGCTTAAGATTGTATATATGTTGCCAAAATTATAGTCTCTCATATAACCGGGCATATAAACAAAAATAAACGTGGCAACGTCGAGTTAGTTGCGTTCGCATCTACTATCTGTTATCTTGAAAATGTCAACAATTATTTTCAAGAAAAACACGAATATTTATTGAACCAGACAACGTAGAAGCTTAATTTATGCTTTCGGATCTTAGTTAAAGAGTGCCAAAGACGATGAATAACAATTTCACCCGGTAAAAAGTCCGCAACACATTTAAAAAAAATCTCATATTCTTTACTTAAGCCAAACTGGTTTATAGAGTAAAACAATGACTTAGCATCCAGTATAATTTAAATCTAGTCTAGAAAGTAATTAGTGAAATTGAAGTAGCAATAATAAATCCCTTTGTGTGCGCTGCGTATCTTTTACCGTTCGAGATTAGATCCATCGCGGGAGACGATAAATCAAAACCGTAACGAGTAATCCAGCCCGATATTAATCACGATCCGGTATTAGCGCCCCAGAACTAGCGCACTACCTTAATGAATACGCAACCTGTTTTAGTCAACCGCCTGATATCAGTCGATCAATCTTCAGCCCGGAATCACCTAATTAATAATCCCGGCGGTGATAAAACAAAAAACAATGTGGGACTGAGCCTAAACCGTCGGGGGTATTAATTCCGCATTATGGCGGAGACACGATCGACGCGCCATTATAATATAATCAGGCTAATTAGCCGGAGCAAGAAACGTTATCCGCCGATCGTCTCATCGCGAGGAAATTAAAGCCTTTTTTTAGACGCCGCATGTGCGGATTAGATGTCGAGATATGCAATCTGCGCGATTAGATTACACACAGAGATGCAGTTTTTACGCATTTATTAACGCAAATTATTTTCGAATTAGGGGATGGTCAAGGATTCAGATTAGCAGCGAGTAGTGAACTAGGTCTGGACGATTTTGTTTGCTTTAGTTTTAGATGAAATAATTTGTGTTTTCTGTTTGTAATTTTATGTAAAGCGTATTCAATGTAATCACCTTTCGCGTTTGGATTTTCCGTGGACAAAAAGTCGGGGAGATAAAACTGAGCGCGGAGAGCGGACGAGAGAAAAAAAAAACGGCCGGGGTATGAAATTCAGATGAGGAAAATAATAATGATCCGGGTGGAAACAACAAGGTAGATATGGGGAGGACGTTATAAAAGCGAATGAACCGCTCCGGTCGTTCTCCGTCCCCCGGAGCTTTTATAAATTACGTAACAAATGATTTCAGGTTTATATTTCAAAACGTTGGGAGATAATTATCCACAAAGATTTGTTAATTATAGTTTTGCAAATTTCTATTTTCCTTTGTAAAGGAAACACAAGGAAAAGTTGACAATATATCTAATAAAAAGCTAATAATAAACAGGACAGGAACCAAAAGTCTCTTTCCATTTTGGTTTGTTGGTTCCTGTGCTGTTTATTATTAGCTTTTTAATAGATAAGAAACTTACCCACAGCTAGAAAATAAAAGCTTTCTGGGCTAAGAAACCGCAGACACTTATAAAGACTCAAAACAAGCCCAGAGTAGGGCCAAACGAGAAGAAGAAAAAGCTATGTTTTCCTTAAGTAATAATAATAAGGTAATAATAAACTTGAAACAATTGAGTGTAGATCAGTGATTTCGCTGAAAATTTGAATGTAGTTAGTCATCTATTATAATATAACAGTCAGCGTGTAAAATGTCGCTTGAACGCGACAAGACAGCACAGTCAGCAGTCAATTAGCTAATGGGCTGGCAAATTGGTAGTATTGTCGTCGGGGGCGAATCGCGGACTTTGAATTAGTTCTCGCCCGGGCGCCGGAGGATCCGCTTGGCGGCGGCACGACGGACAGACGGCGCGCGCGAGTCGCTCGCCGGCGGTGGGGACCCGTGCCGCCGCCCCCGCACAATAAGATGCTGATGCTGGAAGTTCAGACAGCTTGACGCTTCATTATCAAACCGTCTCTCTGCCCAACCCCCACAGACTGAGTTTTACGACTTCAATTTACAGATTGTTAGCGGATTATTCTACTCCATATAGTTTACAATTTCATAAACGTCTTTATTGTTACTCCAAACTTATTTGATAAGTTTTTAAAACTAACCAGACAGTACTAGAAAAATTACACTAGGCAGGAGAGACTACACCTATTACACATAAGACTATTCATATAAGAGTAACCAGACAAGAAGATTATGCAGACAAGAATGGATAGAAAAGTCTATACAGAGAAGACTAGACGGACAAGACTAGACAGACAGGACTAGACAGACAAGATTAGACAGACAAAACTAGACAGACAAGATTAAACACACGAGACTAGACAGACAAGACTAGATAGACAAGACTAGAGAGACAAAACTAGACAGACAAGACTAAGCAGACAAAACTAGACATACAAGACTAGACAGACAAGACTAGACACACAAGAATAGGCAGACAAGACTAGACAGACAAGACTAGACAGACAAGATTAGGCAGACAAGATTAGGCAGACAAGACTACACAGACAAGACTAGACAGACAAGACTAGACAGACAAGACTAGACAGACAAGACTAGACAGACAAGACTAGACAGACAAGACTAGACAGACAAGACTAGACAGACAAGACTAGACAGACAAGACTAGACAGACAAGACTAGACAGACAAGACTAGACAGACAAGACTAGACAGACAAGACTAGACAGACAAGACTAGACAGACAAGACTAGACAGACAAGACTAGACAGACAAGACTAGACAGACAAGACTAGACAGACAAGACTAGACAGACAAGACTAGACAGACAAGACTAGACAGACAAGACTAGACAGACAAGACTAGACAGACAAGACTAGACAGACAAGACTAGACAGACAAGATTAGACAGACAAGACTAGACAGACAAGACTAGAGAGACAAGACTAGAAAGACAAGACTAGACAGACAAGACTAGACAGACAAGACTAGACAGACAAGACTAGACAGACAAGACTAGACAGACAAGACTAGACAGACAAGACTAGACAGACAAGACTAGACAGACAAGACTAGACAGACAAGACTAGAGAGACAAGACTAGACAGACAAGACTAGACAGACAAGACTAGACAGACAAGACTAGACAGACAAGACTAGACAGACAAGACTAGACAGACAAGACTAGAGAGACAAGACTAGAAAGACAAGACTAGACAGACAAGATTAGACAGACAAGACTAGACAGACAAGACTAGACAGACAAGACTAGACAGACAAGACTAGGCAGACAAGACTAGACAGACAAGACTAGACAGACAAGACTAGACAGAAAAGACTTAGACAGAAAAGACTAGACAGACAAGACTAGACAGACAAGACTAGACAGACAAGACTAGACAGACAAGACTAGACAGACAAGACTATACAGACAACACTAGACAGACAACACTAGACAGACAAGACTAGACAGACAAGACTAGACAGACAAGACTAGACAGACAAGACTATACAGACAAGACTAGACAGACAAGACTAGGCAGACAAGACTAGACAGACAAGACTAGACAGACAAGACTAGACAGACAAGACTAGACAGACAAGACTAGACAGATCAGACTAGACAGACAAGACTAGACAGACAAGACTACACAGACAAGACTAGACAGACAAGACTAGACAGACAAGACTAGACAGACAAGACTAGACAGACAAGACTAGACAGACAAGACTAGACAGACAAGACTAGACAGACAAGACTAGACAGACAAGACTAGACAGACAAGACTAGACAGACAAGACTAGACAGACAAGACTAGACAGACAAGACTAGACAGACAAGACTAGACAGACAAGACTAGACAGACAAGACTAGACAGACAAGACTAGACAGACAAGACTAGACAGACAAGACTGGACAGACAAGACTAGACAGAAAAGACTAGACAGACAAGACTAGACAGACAAGACTAGACAGACAAGACTAGACAGACAAGACTAGACAGACAAGACTAGACAGACAAGACTAGACAGACAAGACTAGACAGACAAGACTAGACAGACAAGACTAGACAGACAAGACTAGACAGACAAGACTAGACAGACAAGACTAGACAGACAAGACTAGACAGACAAGACTAGACAGACAAGACTAGACAGACAAGACTAGACAGACAAGACTAGACAGACAAGACTAGACAGACAAGACAGGGACATTACAAAAGTGGACGTTACAAATGATAGATGACGTTAAAAATACCGGGTGACGTTATACATTATAGGGGACGTTAAAAATGACAAGTGACGTTAAAAATAACAGTGGATGTTAAAAATAACAGGGTACGTTAAAAATAATAAGTCACGTTAAGGACAGTTCACATTAAAAATGACAGGGTAAGTTTAAAATAACAAGTGACGTTAAAATTGACAGGGGACTTTAAATATGACAATTGAGGTTACGAATGTCAAGAGAGATTAAGAATGACAGGTGATATTTGTAATTGGAAATTGGTGGTTTACAGATAGGTTTGTTACTTTTTGTTTTGTGGAGTTGAACGGAATGGCGAGAAATCGCGCGTTCAAATTTTCGTTTTTTTTTGGAACACTATATTATATATATATATATATATATATATATATATATATATATATATATATATATATATATATATATATATATATATATATATAATATATATATATATATATATATATATATATATATATAAATATATATATATATATATATATATAATATATATATATATATATATATATATATATATTGTTCCAAAAAAAACTAAGATATATAGTTATATGTTTTAAATGTTGATGATTTTTCTTATTCTATTTTATATTTTACGTTTTCGTTCATTCTGTCAAATCAATTAACAAAAAATATATCTCCGGATAAAAGAGAAAGAAGAAAGAGAAAAATGAAAGAGAAAAGATGTCAAAGAGTGAAAGTTGGTGTCAAAAATTAATAGCTATGTCAAAAAGTGACAGTTCGTGTCAGAAATTGACAGAGGTGTCAAAAATGTTGGATGTGTCAACAATTGAGCTGTCAAAAATTGATGGAAATATTCACGATATTAAAGATATCAATTAACGATATCAAAAGTTTTTTTGTAATTTTTTTTTTTTGTGAAAAATAGGAAAAAGTAATTTATTTTATGTTGGATGTATTGAACAGAGTGAATATAGCACAAAACCAAAATTTAAATTTAAAACAAACTGTCAAATTTTTGACAGCAAAAAGTTAAAAAATTTTATTTTCTTGACCAACTGTCACTCTTTGACATTTGTTAATTTTTAACATTTTTCTTTTGTCCAAAGATATATTTTTTGTAAATAAATTTGACTGAATGAACGAAAACGTAAAATGCAAAACAATATTTAAAAGAAAAACCAAAATATTAATAAATAATTCCACTAATTGAAACAAAAAACAAATTTATTATGTTTTTATCTTCTTTGGTTTAGGTTGGCAATACGTGCAAAGTTTTAAGTTTTTGTCAGTTGGTTACAATGCGAGATATCTCAAACTTTGACAGAGTTGTCATACAAATGTGGAATATTAACGTTCTGTCAAATTTGACAACACTAAGTTTGTACGAATTTTAAATTAATATTCCAACAAATTTTCACTAAACGGAAAGGACTAGACAGACAAGACTAGACAGAGAAGACTAGACAGGCGAGACTGGACAGAAAAGACTGGACAGACAAGACTAAACAGACAAGACTAGACAGACAAGACTAGACAGACAGGACTAGACAGACAAGACTAGACAGACAAGACTAGACAGACAAGACTAGACAGACAAGACTAGACAGACAAGACTAGACAGACAAGACTAGACAGACAAGACTAGACAGACAAGACTAGACAGACAAGACTAGACAGACAAGACTAGACAGACAAGACTAGACAGACAAGACTAGACAGACAAGACTAGACAGACAAGACTAGACAGACAAGACTAGACAGACAAGACTAGACAGACAAGACTAGACAGACAAGACTAGACAGACAAGACTAGACAGACAAGACTAGACAGACAAGACTAGACAGACAAGACTAGACAGACAAGACTAGACAGACAAGACTAGACAGACAAGACTAGACAGACAAGACTAGACAGACAAGACTAGACAGACAAGACTAGACAGACAAGACTAGACAGACAAGACTAGACAGACAAGACTAGACAGACAAGACTAGACAGACAAGACTAGACAGACAAGACTAGACAGACAAGACTAGACAGACAAGACTAGACAGACAAGACTAGACAGACAAGACTAGACAGACAAGACTAGACAGACAAGACTAGACAGACAAGACTAGACAGACAAGACTAGACAGACAAGACTAGACAGACAAGACTAGACAGACAAGACTAGACAGACAAGACTAGACAGACAAGACTAGACAGACAAGACTAGACAGACAAGACTAGACAGACAAGACTAGACAGACAAGACTAGACAGACAAGACTAGACACACAAGACTAGACAGACAAGACTAGACAGACAAGACTAGACAGACAAGACTAGACAGACAAGACTAGACAGACAAGACTAGACAGACAAGACTAGACAGACAAGACTAGACAGACAAGACTAGACAGACAAGACTAGACAGGCAAGACTAGACACACAAGACTAGACAGACAAGACTAGACAGACAAGACTAGACAGACAAGACTAGACAGACAAGACTAGACAGACAAGACTAGACAGACAAGACTAGACAGACAAGACTAGACAGACAAGACTAGACAGACAAGACTAGACAGACAAGACTAGACAGACAAGACTAGACAGACAAGACTAGACAGACAAGACTAGACAGACAAGACTAGACAGACAAGACTAGACAGACAAGACTAGACAGACAAGACTAGACAGACAAGACTAGACAGACAAGACTAGACAGACTAGACTAGACAGACAAGACTAGACAGACAAGACTAGACAGACAAGACTAGACACACAAGACTAGACAGACAAGACTAGACAGACAAGACTAGACAGACAAGACTAGACAGACAAGACTAGACAGACAAGACTAGACAGACAAGACTAGACAGACAAGACTAGACAGACAAGAGTAGACAGACAAGACTAGACAGACAAGACTAGACAGACAAGACTAGACAGACAAGACTAGACAGACAAGACTAGACAGACAAGACTAGACAGACAAGACTAGACAGACAAGACTAGACAGACAAGACTAGACAGACAAGACTAGACAGACAAGACTAGACAGACAAGACTAGACAGACAAGACTAGACAGACAAAACTAGACAGACAAGACTAGACAGACAAAACTAGACAGACAAGACTAAACAGACAAGACTAGACAGACAAAACTAGACAGACTAGACTAGACAGACAAGACTAGACAGACAAGACTAGACAGACAAGACTAGACAGACAAGACTAGACAGACAAAACTAGACAGACAAGACTAGACAGACAAAACTAGACAGACTAGACTAGACAGACAAGACTAGACAGACAAGACTAGACAGACAAGACTAGACAGACAAGACTAGACAGACAAGACTAGACAGACAAGACTAGACAGACAGTAAATCTAGGTTATCTAATTATTCTCATTTAGTTTCAACATTTGGGTATGTGTTGTCGCATTGAAATTAATATGCGAGTGCTAACAATAACAGATCAGAAATCTTGGCGTAATTGTGTGTGGAAGCCGATATCGTCTGGATCCCGGCAGACCTGGTTGTAATAACATGTAATCACTTCATCTGGTATTCTCGTCGTTTGGAATGTGGAAAACGAGAGCGAGGAATCGACCGGGTTTTTAATGATTCGCGCCGCAGCGATTGAAATCGATATCGACGTGTTTATTTAGATCGGCGGTCGGATAACGAGATGAACAAGCGTTTTGAGGGATCGAGATGAGCCGGAGATAGCGGTCGGCGATGTTTAATCAATAGGGGGTTCACAAGAAGTTCGGGAAATTGAAATTGTGTTGCAATTGGAGATGTTTTCGTATTATCTATTGAGAATTATTTTAATTTTCTTAATTATATTGATTATTTCAAGTTCACATAAGTCTTAATAAGGTCAAAGTTATATAAAAGAAGAGTTATATTGGGAATGTCTGATAATGTGTGAATGAATGAATCTGATAATGTTGGTCTGTCTGTCTAATCGTGTTAGATTGGTTGGTGTAGACAATAAGGTTGGTGTAGACATTACTGTAGTGTACATTAATAATTTATTTGTGATATCAGAACAGATTGATAGTCTATAAGCACTAGAGTGTCGGTTATAAGTACACATGTAAGAGGCGTTTTTTGGTAAATATTGTAAATAAAAACAGGTAATAACTTTGAGAATTGATTTGACTCTTTTGATTAGTCTGGATAATTGGCGCCGGCATCATTGTCTCCTTAATAATCGGGAATGTAGAGAAAAGGGCAGGAAAAATGAAGCGAGTATTAGGGTAAGGCAAAGAAATTCGTATCACGTCCGCGTGTCGTCCTCGTCCTTGGCGCGAGTGCGACAAGGCGCGCGGGGCACGGGATGAAGTTATTGGAGTGTGCGAGGAAGTTTTGTAAATTAGCATCGTATTAAAATCCGTATTAAATTCCGCGCGTTCTTACTTTCGGCTAGGTCGGTCGGTCGACCGGGGGGAAACAAAGCCGGTCGCCGAATCAACATGATATGAAATTTTTGCCCCTTCAGCCGTGAAATGCAAGACAGAGGAAAAGCTCATCTCTGCGGTCCCATTTTTCCCTATCCCCTATCCTTTCCTCACACACACAAATGGAATGTACCACACCGTTTCAACACTTGCTGTCTATTAAAACTCAATAGACCTTTTCATAGTTGGGATTATTTTGTGCGCATGCGTCAATTTCCGCCTGTTATACGTCAAAATTGCCCGAACTTTTTGACGTATAACCTTAATATTTGCTCGAAACTTCCCGCCTTTCAAACTTGAGAGATGCGCATGCGCTTAACTAACATTAGTAGGTCTAGCAAAGAAGTCTTGTAGAATGATACAAGAACATTATTCATGTTTAAATGTAATAATTGTATTTAAGGGTTGAGTTTTAGAGGAGTATAATTGTTGTTGGGAAGGAAGAGCGGTGAGGATGGTGATGATAATAAAAGTTAGTGTAGTGTCTCGAAGAGGTTTTGTAAGCGGTTTCAGGTGGAGGCGAAAAGTAAGCGGAGCCGTAACGGGCAACTTGCGTGAAGTAATTAAACAAAGTGTAATTGTGAATTAAATGTTTACGGGTGGGCGAAATCAGTGTCGCATTGTTGTACAATTCCTTGTCGCATAGGAAAAGGAAGCGCGGTCTTGCGACTGCATGCAGAACGCTCCGGATTGCGGCAGCCTCCGCCGCCGAGTGATTCACGCGCTCACATTATCGCCGTCGTCTTTGTCGGCGTCGCGCCACATCGAGGGATCAAAGACGGAGGGGGCATTAAAACCCCCGCGACGATTTCCCAACAATGTGCTTAACGGCAATTTCTGGGTATCTCTGATGTTCTAGGCTTTAAATGTACTACGTAATATCATTTATCTAGATGGAATTATAAACGTTTCTAGTCGGGTTTTCGCGTTTCCCGTAATACGTTTTCGCGTACACACACGCCACATTATATGCCGGCCCCTTCCTCCACATTATATTCCACTATATAAATTACCCTGTTTTATATTCACTCTAACTGTGCCTTTTTAAAACTAATTCATGCAAATAAATACACACTTCATCTACACTTTTCACTACACACACACAATTTTATCTCAAAATATTTATTCCATACTAAACGAAATTAAATATAACGATTTACAACGCACAACAAATGATTTTTGATGCATTTTTGACTTCCTGTGCATTGATGTCTAGCTTGCTAAGATGTAATACAAGATCTTGAATGTTCCAAGTAGCGATTGAGACTTCTTTGCAAAAAGATAAGTGAATAACTAGTTTTTTTTTTTTTTTTTTTTTTTTTTTTTTTTTTTTTTTTTTTTTTTTTTGGAGGAGCCTTTTTAACTTTTTGGTTAACTTAAGCAAAATGACTCTTACAGCCAGCACATCCCAGAACCGCTCCATGCATTACCTCGGGAATATAAGACTAGTCTATATTATCTCGGTTAACTTGAGCAAGAAGACCCTCTTAAAGCCTGCACATCCCAGAACCGCTCCACACAATTTCTCAGGAAAATAAGATTAGTCTGTAATATTATCTTCTTTGTCCATTTGCGTAGAGATACTTGATAAGTAAGAATAACTAATAAGAATATCTAGTTTTGTTTAAGCACCTTTCGGTCATATCTAGTTTTTTTTTTTTTTTTTTTTTTGAGCACATTTCGGTCTTTCGGTTAACTTGAGCAAGAAGACCCCTAAAAGCCTGCACATCTCAGAACCGCTCCACGCATTATCTCAAGATAATAAGACTAGTCTATTATTATCTTCTCTGTCTTCATTTGTGTATTTGCACGTCGAGATAAAAGCAAACAGATCATGCAAATTGAAGTGTTTTCTTTTTTAACATCGATCGTTTATTAGAATTGAACTCGATCGCCTTTACGAGTGCATAAAAGCCCCGTCGGCGGAACGCGCCTAATAAATCGCCGTGTACTTACACGTTGCGTCTTGGCTGCGGATAATCCATCAGCTTTTATTACAACTGCATAAACTGCGCCCGCCCAAATCCCCCGGACAAATGGCCTCATAAAAGACACGTACCTGCTCAATACACGCCACCCGCTCATATCTTAACAAATAGTTTCTGTTAAGGTTTAAGACTCTATTTGGAATATTCGATGAGCCAAATCCAATGGGCTATATTTTCTGAATAAGCAACACACTAGTCACGCACTAAACTAGATTGAGAATTCCACATCTGAAACAAATTTAGTCTAAATCTATATCTCTCACTAAACCGCCTGTTCCACCTTGCCTTTTAGTATGCGCCACCCCGGTATCGCATATTTTGCATTTATTCAGGGTGGGCAGCCCGGACGGTTAGAGAAAACTGCCCTAGTTGTTGTATCTCCGACTAGGATTTGAACCTGGTACCCTTGTATCTCCGACCAGGATGGGTCGGTCTCCCGCATTGATAGGCGGGTATGTTGTTAACTACACCACCGAGCAGGACACATCTAGGAGACTAAATCATATCAACTATAATCCCTCAAGATTTTAGATAATATTCTAACAAGATTTCCAACAATGTCAAAGTTATTGTAGATAGTTTTTCATAGTTGAAATTTTTTTTTAAACACTATTTCCATATTTCGGGCACTTTTTGACGTATAACCAGTGAAAATAACAAAATGTGCTCGAAACTTCCAAATTCCCGCCTTTAAAACATGGCGGACGCGCATGCGCTTACTAACCGTAAAAAGATCTATCATGGCCGTGTATGCAGCTCCTTCCCTCACGTGGAAGTCACCTTGTCGCGGTGTGAGGGCTTAGTTTCGCGGACCGTTGTACGTCACGACTGGAACAACCCCGGTTGGGGCGTTCGGCGGAGGGCGAACAACCAAGAACTTCCAAACCCTTAATGACAAGGTGTCATGCGACCCGTGCCAAAGGGACTGGTTGATGGCCAAGGGCAACCGGCCATCGCTTACGGAGCCCCTCTGATACCTGGCGACCTCAGAGGATATCCAGCCTTACCACTATCAAGCGGGGCTCTGATGTGGTGGACCTTTAGTTCCCTTGCGACTCGTTGGATTCGAATGGAACAAAAACAAAAATTCAATCCGTGTGTGCGGGATATATCCGCCACACAATTGGCGGATCAGATGGAGCATGAGCCCCACGATCCGAGTGAGCGCACCAGTCGAGAGAGACCAACTCCCAGACTGTCGCCAAAAAGCAAGGGCAAGATGGTCAGTAACATCGTTACTACCACCAAGCCAGCAAGCCAAGGGAGACCCGCTCCCAAAACGGCTTCTAAAAGTCAGGGCAAGGTGACCGGTAACACCGTTACTCCCACCAAGACCGCGACTAAGCAAGAGGAGACAAAGCCCAAGGCAGGTAAGAAGAAGACGAGATGGACACATCCCTTGCCACCCCTAGGTAGTCCAGGCGGACTCGATGACCAACTGAGAAACTGAGGGGTTAGATGGTATCTGCGCTTCTTAGCAAACGAGCTACAACCCGAGGAAGCTAAGAAGAGAGCAGTACAGAAAAAGGTGGGAACTACACCACAAACACAAGGAGCTGCAAAAATAGGGGCTGATTCTGTCACGCCCCAAGACAGAAGGGGAACATCCAAAGTGGGGCAACGGGAGTGGTCAGCTACCCCAGCTGCCCTCCCAAGACTTCTGGGCCGAGCACCAGCTACGCCACCGCCGTCAGGGTGGTGAGGGTTGGTGTTATGTCCAGAGACTACCCAAGGAATCCCCTGAGTAAGAAGGACATGCCTGCTCTTGAGCAAGCAATCATGAAAGAGATAGTCGTAGACTGGTCTCATGTGATACAGTTTGAAGGCATACACTTCAAACCAGGTCTAGTCATTGTCGACTGTGCTAACGAACAGACGGCAAAATGGCTGATGACAAGAGCGCCCATCCTAAGACATTGGGGGGGCTCTGATGGCGAAATTGGGTGATGATATCCCCAAGCCAGTTGTCATCACCATGTTCCTACCTAGGAGCGGGGACCTAACCCCGGAGGCCTTCATCAACTACCTCAGGGCCCAAAACAAAGGACTTAACATTTCCGAATGGAAGGTCCTTGGGTGCCGGGTGGAAAGTGGGGGTCAACTCCTAACGGTGGGAATTGACGAAAAGTCCGGTGGAGCTATAGCGAAGGCCAACCATAGCCTCTACTTTAGGTTCGGGCGGATCAAAGTCCATGGGCGTAAGAACGACGCCACACAAAAAGCGGATGTAGAGGTAGCGGCAGCCACAGCGGCCCCTCCCTCGGAAGTTACGACCGCAACAACGGCCACTTCAGAGGTGGAAGGAATAGCGGTGGCGGCAGCTCCCTCTGCTGAACCTTTAACGACCAAGGCCGCGAACGAGGAAGTCAGCCCGGATTACCGGGAAGACAACCTCGACCTCACACTCGTAGACATGAGCAGTCAAGGTATGTCTATAGAGGAAGAGGTAGATGTTGTTCTGGTGGAGACAGAGAAGGACTTGCCGCCTCCTGTCATAAACCAAGAATGACCAGCAGGCGCACCAAAGTAGCCCAGGTGAACATCCACCATGCCAGGGCAGCCTCGGCTGTGATGGCTAGGATGTTCACCGAACAACACCTAGGGCTAGCGCTACTGCAAGAACCCAGGATCAACGGAGGTAACATCAGAGGCCTCAGCAACAGGGAATGTAAGTTGTTATGGGACAGCCGTGAGGCTTCCCCTAGAACTTGCATTATGGTAAGGAAGGACATTAATTACTTATGTCTTTCAGAATTCTTAACGCGGGACTTAGTTCCAATACAGGTCCTCATCAAGACCGAGGGCCTCCACCGCGAAGTAGTGATCGCATCAGCATACTTCCCTGGCGATGGTAATAACATACCACCCATGGAGGTACAAAGGCTGGTCGAGCACTGTATTAGGAGAAGGCTGCCACTCATCTTGGGATGTGACGCGAACGCGCACAACGAGATGTGGGGCAGCACGGACACTAATAAGAGAGGTGAGTACCTTTTAGAATACCTCATTAAAGAGAACTTAATTGTGTACAACGTCGGGAACACACCAACTTTTGTCACTAAGGCCAGAAATGAGGTACTGGATATTACGGTAGGTAGCGCTAACGTAAGTAAACTAATTAAAAAGTGGAGGGTTTCAATTGAGCCCTCAATATCAGATCATAGGATCATAGAGTTTGAGCTGGAAGGAGCGAGTGAGGAAAGTACCCCCATTCGAAACCCCAGACAAACTGTGTGGCCTATGTTTAGTTCACAACTAAAAGAAAACCTGGAGCAGGTGACAGTGCGGGGTAGTATCAACACTACACCGTGCTGGAGCAGGCTGTAGGAGAAATAAATGTAGCAACCACCACGGCATTTGAATCCAGCTGCCCGGTAAAAACCGTGAAGGAGCATAAGGACGAAAAATGGTGGAACAAAAATTTGTCTACATTAAGAGCAAAAGTACGTAGGCTTTTCAACAAAGCCAAGCAATACGGAAATTGGCTAGAATACTCTGAGGTGCTTACCACCTACAATAAAGAGATCAGAAGGGCAAAAAGGGAAAACTTTAGGACCTTCTGTGAAAACATAGAATCCACGCCGGTGGCAGCTAGACTGCACAAAGCACTAGCGAAGGATAGAGTGGAAATGACAACCACTCTCAAGAAACCGGATGGGACCTTCACGGAGGATGAAGAGCAAAGAGCTCTCCTCCTACTAGAAACACATTTTCCGGGATGCAGAAGATACAGGAGACCGAGGGCTTGATGCAACCACGGAAACCAAGTCGGGCCGACTGGAAGAGGGCAGCGTCCATCTGTACGGAAAACCGAATCACATGGGCTATCGGCACTTTCCAGCCTTTTAAGGCCCCTGGTGTGGACGGACTAGTTCCTGCCTTCCTACAAAAGGGAGAGAGAGAACTAATGCCGTATCTTCTAAATATTTTTAGAAGTAGTTTAGAGCTCGGAGATATACCGGAGCTATAGAGAAGGGCTAAGGTGATATTTATACAGAAGGTGGGAAAGAAAGACACCACTCAACCGAAATCATTTAGACCCATTAGTCTAACATCTTTTATGTTAAAGACAATGGAGAAGGTGATTGATAATTACCTTAGGACTATGGTGCTGGTAGGTACACCAATACACAAGAGTCAGCATGCTTACAGAGCAGGGAAATCCACAGAAACCGCCCTGTATCAGCTGACAAATGAAATAGAAGCAGCACTAGAGACAAAGGAGGTAGGGATATGTGCCTTCTTGGATATAGAGGGAGCTTTTGACAACACCTCACGCGAGGCTGTCAAGGCGGCCCTCGAGAGAAGGAGTATCGACAGCACTATCTCAAAGTGGATGGGAGAAATGCTGAGAACTAGAGTGGCGGAGACACAAGTGGGAAGAGATACCATTAAGATCTCCACAATTCGAGGGTGCCCACAGGGAGGTGTACTATCACCGCTAATGTGGAGCCTGGTAGTTGGTGAACTACTGGTTAGGCTAAACAACCTAGACAAGGTTACGCCGATGACATAGTCATAATGGCCAGAGGAAAATTTGAGGGAACGCTCTGTGAAATTGTTCAGAGAGGACTCAAAGTAACTAGTAGATGGTGTCAAACAGTGGGATTGAGACTCAACTCGAGCAAAACCACGGTGATGTCATTTACTAGAAGGAGAAATCTAAACTGCCTGCATCCCATACTCATAGATGGGAAGGCAGTAGAATACCAACAGGAGATAAGGTATCTGGGTATCACACTAAATAGCAAACTCCTATGGAATAGACACGCTGAGGCAGTGGTAGGTAAAGTCAAACGCGCCATAATGGTGTGCGGAAATCTGGCAGGAAAAACGTGGGGTTGTAACTCCACTATCCTGCGATGGATGTACACCATGATAGTGAGACCTGCAATCACTTATGGGGCGGTTGCGTGGGGAAGTAGAATCAAGCTGGCCTATATGAGGAAACAGCTTGAGAAGATTCAAAGACTGGCGTGTGTCTGCATCACGGGAGCGATGGGCTCGTGTCCGACAGCAGCATTGGAGCTGCTGCTGGATCTGACTCCGCTGCACCTCGCCGCCAGATCGGCGATCGTAAGGTTCAGCAAGGAAGGAATGGGCAGAGGTAAAATAATCGGGAGCAGAGACCGAAACAGCCTCGCTGCCAAGATCCCCTGGCTGGAAGTACCAAAGGACGAAATGGTATGCAAATACCACTTCGAGAAAAACTACGCAGCAATGTGTAGTAGTAAAGCCGATTGGAGCGACGAATCCTCAGCATACCACATAGAGCAAAATGCCATCAAGTGGTATACTGATGGTTCGAAGACAAAGGAAGGCACTGGTACAGGAGTGTTTGGACCTCGTACCAGATACTCCGAATCCATGGGAACATCCCCAAGTATCTTCCAAGCAGAGGTACACGAAATCGAAAGATGTGCACAGTTTAACTTCGACAGGAATTACCGCAAAAAACGAATTGCTATCCTGTCAGATAGCCAAGCAGCCATCAAGGCCATTAGCTCATACACCATCAGATCCAAACTGGTATCGGACTGTGTGGGGAAGCTGAACAAGCTTGGCAGGGATAATAAAGTAACGCTATACTGGGTACCAGGACACACTGGTATAGACGGAAACGAAGAAGCCGATCACCTAGCAAACAAGGGATCCAGTAGCCCCTTTATAGGTCCGGAACCCTTTTGCGGTATGAGCGTGAACACCATCCGCAAAAGTTTTGATGAAGAAATAAGAGGAAAATGGATGAAAACCTGGGAAGAACTTTCACAGCTAAGGCAATCCAAAGTGATGCTGGGATCTTTTAACCAGAAGAGAACTAAAGCTTGCCTGAAACTAAGCAGGAACAAGCTCAGAATTCTGACAGGAGCCCTGACGGGACACTGCAGACTTAGGAAACATCTGAAGGCCCTAGGCTCCCTAGAGGAGGATGATGGATGCAGATTCTGTGGCTCAGGAAAGGAAACCCCCATACATCTGTTCAAAGACTGCGGAGCATTACTCCGCAAGAGACAGATGTACCTTGGGGCTCACTGCTTGAACACAGAGGAGCTGCAGGCCTTGAATCCCACCCAGATCCTGAAATTCCTAAAGGAATCAGGATTAGAGGAGGCGCTCTAAATGGATAAGTACACCAACACTTGGAGGAGGGTGGTGGGGTACAATAGATCTATAAAGGTCGCAGTACAAGTCGTCACCACCATATCTACAATCTACATGCAGCTCCTTAGGAACCAGTTGTTAGAGAGTTGTTTAGCTTTGCTCCGGAAAATGTATAATTTGTGCGAGATATAAAGCGAAGTTAATGTTAAAAATTGTGCCAAAAGTGACCCTTTTCAGTGATCAATGTTTTGAAAAGAGAATATTGTGCGTAAAGACCAAATTTTGTGTTGAAATTTCTCCAAGTTTGACAGTTGCGTAACCTTATTTTGTGTATTTGACTTGACGTTTAATATTTGTTTACACGAAGTTTATTATTTGTGTTTTGCTTTATTTTTTATTCGCAATTTTCTTTAAGAAAACGAATAACTAATATTACCTTCAACTTTTCGGTTTTTATTTCATTAAAAAATTAGCCATCTTCAGGGAATTTTTAAGAATAAAAAATGAAGCGAAATACCAGTTGCATAACAATATGTCATTTTGATTCGGTAGAGCTGAATGCGGCCCGCAGTGCATTACAGGAGTGTCGAGTTGATTACAGATACTCAAAGCTGATTTACAGACTGACAGACATAGGCGTTGTAAAAAATAATTTGAACCTATTTTGTGAAGGCCCAATTATATAACTAGAAAGTGTAATATTTGTTTTTATTTCGGATCGAGAAGTCACGATACCGCGCGATATGTGGCCAGGATTTATCTGCTGTAATAAAACCTAATCTAACCCTTATCCTTTTTGTTCAAATCTGTAGCTGCGGTGGCGTTAATACGTAAATACCGAACAATCAATAATGAACAATACACGTATGGAATCCTTATAGGACAAGATTTTCAACGATTACACATCAAGGACAATCATTAATGAACAGTACATATCGTGTGTTTAAACCTTGTTGGAGTAGGTTTTATTGATTAAAGAGCAAGGGCAATTATTATTTTGATTAAACAGCTAGGACAATCATTAATGAACGATACACATCGTTTATGTAAACCTTGTTGGAGTAAGTGTTTATTGATAAAACTGCAAGGACAATTATTACACTGATTAAACAGCTAGGACAATCATTAATGAACGGTATATATCGTTTATTTAAACCTTGTTGGAGTAGGTTTTTATTGATTAAAGAGCAAGGGCAATTATTATTTTGATTAAACAGCTAGGACAATCATTAATGAATGGTACACATAGTGTATGTAAAGCTTGTTGCAGTAAGTTTTCATTGATAAAACTGCAAGGACAATTATTTTGTTGATTAAACAGCTAGGACAATCACTAATGAACGGTACACATCGTATATGTAAACCTTGTTGGAGTAAGTGTTTATTGATAAAACTGCAAGGATAATTATTACATTGATTAAACAGCTAGGACAATCAATAATGAACGGTATATATCGTTTATTTAAACCTTGTTGGAGTAGGTTTTCATTGATTAAACAGCAAGGACAATTATTATTTTGCTTAAACAGCTAGGACAATCATTAATGAACAAAGTTTTTCTGTGAATTAATCGAGGAAGAATGTGGGAGGATGTGTCGGGGATTGTAAATCTGCGGCTTATCGCGCACAATAATTTCGCTCGGTTTTAACTTTTTTTATCTTTCTGCAAGTTTTCGTTATTCGCAAACTATCCGGGAGAGAGTTTACATATGTCGGCGGCGGCCGCTTAACTGTGTGATGTAAGTTGCCAGTGTACAGAGGGGCAAGTTGGGGCCCTCGGGGGGCGCACAACGGCCGCCACTTGCGCTCGCGATTCATCCGGCTCGGGCCTGTTTGCTCGAACAGTCTACAAAGGGATTACTTCCTAATGCAAAACACCACAAATATCAAGTTTTTCACTCGAGTGGATACAATTGGATGAGGTTTGCTGCTCTGTTTATCTAAACTACACAAACAAAACTATACTCGCAGAAGAGAGAGAGAGAGTTCAAGTCAATTGAAGAAGTGGTTATTTGGCAAAAAGTGTTTGTGCGAATAAACAGTGCAAAAAATTACCATTGAATGCTAAATAAAATTCCGCAGTGACAAAAAGTCATTAAAAACGGATAATCCCCGTCCGATTGATTGTCTCGCCGTTCAAATGTCCATATCCGCGTCGATGTTTTGCCAATTTCGGCGACTTTCGCACTGACGCACGGCTCATGCGATTTCGATTAGTGCCACCGGGTCGTGCCCACCGATCTTTGCATATTCATGCCACGAAGCCCCGATTGAATACATCGATATGCGAATCGTGCATTCATCCCTTCAACGTAAAGATCACAACAAGCAATCAAAATTGAAACGTACTTTACTTTTTCGTATGCGGTGGTTTCCGGTGGTGGAAAGATTGGCCACTGTTTGGTGAGACAGTGTTAGCAGGGGGCGCCGGAATGTTCTGCATATACAAGAGGAAACGCACGCGTGGAGGCTCCTTCCGTGCCCCCCAATTGAAACGTAGCTGTTAACTAACAAACCGTTCAAACTAGTTTGTAAAACGGGAATGTGCAAACAGCTCGTATTCGCTCGGTTTTTTTTTCATTTAATTGGAAAATCTGTTGAACTAAATTATAAGATATGATTAGCTAGGGTTTGATTAAGATGTAGCTAGTCACGGCTGTGTTTGCTACCCTCATCAAAGTGATTATACACAGACTTTAAACATCAGCACAAGGATCTATTGGTAAATTATTAAGGGCTTCTTACCCTGCAGCAAATTCCAAAACTATTTACTTTCATTACACAACTATCAGACAACCATAGTCTTGTCCGATAGATTAGATCAGATAGATTAGATAGACAGGGCTAAACAAAAAAGATTAAAGCGATATGACTAGAGAGACAAGACTAGAGGTATAGGGCTTGAGAAACAAAACTAGACAGGCAAGACAAACAAGGCTAGTCAGACAGTACAAGACAGACAAGACAAACAAGCCTAGACAGACATGACCAGATAGACAAGATTGGACAGACAAGACTAGACAGACAAGAGTAGACAGACAAGACTAGACAGACAAGACTAGACGGACAAGAGTAGACAGACAAGACTAGACAGACAAGACTAGACAGACAAGACTACACAGACAAGACTACACAGACAAGACTAGACAGACAAGACTAGAGAGAAAAGACTAGACAGACAAGACTAGTCAGACAAGACTAGACAGACAAGACTAGACAGACAAGACTAGACAGACAAGACTAGACAGACAAGACTAGACAGACAAGACTAGACAGAAAAGACTAGACAGATAAGACTAGACAGATAAGACTAGACAGACAAGACTAGACAGACAACACTAGACAGACAAGACTAGACAGACAAGACTAGACAGACAACACTAGATAGACAAGACCAGACAGACAAGACTAGACAGACAAGACTAGAAAGACAAGACTAGACAGCCAAGACTAGACAGACAAGACTAGACAGACAAGACTAGACAGACAAGACTAGACAGACAAGACTAGACAGACAAGATTAGACAGACAAGACTAGACAGACAAGACTAGACAGACAAGACTAGACAGACAACACTAGACAGACAAGACTAGACAGACAACACTAGACAGACAAGACTAGACAGACAAGACTAGACAGACAAGACAAGACAGACAAGACTGGACAAACAAAACTAGACAGACAAGACTAGACAGACAAAACTAGACAGACAAGACTAGGCAGACAAGACTAGAAAGACAAGACTAGACAGACAAGACTAAACAGACAAGACTAGACAGACAAGACTAGACAGACAAGACTAGACAGACAAGACTAGACAGACAAGACTAGACAGACAAGACTAGACAGACAAGACTAGACAGACAAGACTAGACAGACAAGACTAGACAGACAAGACTAGACAGACAAGACTAGACAGACAAGACTAGACAGACAAGACTAGACAGACAGGACTAGAGAGACAGGACTAGACAGACAAGACTAGACAGACAAGACTAGACAGACAAGACTAGACAGACAAGACTAGACAGACAAGACTAGACAGACAAGACTAGACAGACAAGACTAGACAGACAAGACTAGACAGACAAGACTAGACAGACAAGACTAGACAGACAAGACTAGACAGACAAGACTAGACAGACAAGACTAGACAGACAAGACTAGACAGACAAGACTAGACAGACAAGACTAGACAGACAAGACTAGACAGACAAGACTAGACAGACAAGACTAGACAGACAAGACTAGACAGACAAGACTAGACAGACAAGACTAGACAGACAAGAATAGACAGACAAGTAGACAGACAAGAATAGACAGACAAGACTAGACAGACAAGACTAGACAGACAAGACTAGACAGACAAGACTAGACAGACAAGACTAGACAGACAAGACTAGACAGACAAGACTAGACAGACAAGACTAGACAGACAAGACTAGACAGACAAGACTAGACAGACAAGACTAGACAGACAAGACTAGACAGACAAGACTAGACAGACAAGACTAGACAGACAAGACTAGACAGACAAGACTAGACAGACAAGACTAGACAGACAAGACTAGACAGACAAGACTAGACAGACAAGACTAGACAGACAAGACTAGACAGACAAGACTAGACAGACAAGACTAGACAGACAAGACTAGACAGACAAGACTAGACAGACAAGACTAGACAGACAAGACTAGACAGACAAGACTAGACAGACAAGACTAGACAGACAAGACTAGACAGACAAGACTAGACAGACAAGACTAGACAGACAAGACTAGACAGACAAGACTAGACAGACAAGACTAGACAGACAAGACTAGACAGACAAGACTAGACAGACAAGACTAGACAGACAAGACTAGACAGACAAGACTAGACAGACAAGACTAGACAGACAAGACTAGACAGACAAGACTAGACAGACAAGACTAGACAGACAAGACTAGACAGACAAGACTAGACAGACAAGACTAGACAGACAAGACTAGACAGACAAGACTAGACAGACAAGACTAGACAGACAAGACTAGACAGACAAGACTAGACAGACAAGACTAGACAGACAAGACTAGACAGACAAGACTAGACAGACAAGACTAGACAGACAAGACTAGACAGACAAGACTACACAGACAAGACTACACAGACAAGACTAGACAGACAAGACTAGAGAGAAAAGACTAGACAGACAAGACTAGTCAGACAAGACTAGACAGACAAGACTAGACAGACAAGACTAGACAGACAAGACTAGACAGACAAGACTAGACAGACAAGACTAGACAGAAAAGACTAGACAGATAAGACTAGACAGATAAGACTAGACAGACAAGACTAGACAGACAACACTAGACAGACAAGACTAGACAGACAAGACTAGACAGACAACACTAGATAGACAAGACCAGACAGACAAGACTAGACAGACAAGACTAGAAAGACAAGACTACACAGCCAAGACTAGACAGACAAGACTAGACAGACAAGACTAGACAGACAAGACTAGACAGACAAGACTAGACAGACAAGACTAGACAGACAAGACTAGACAGACAAGACTAGACAGACAAGACTAGACAGACAACACTAGACAGACAAGACTAGACAGACAACACTAGACAGACAAGACTAGACAGACAAGACTAGACAGACAAGACAAGACAGACAAGACTGGACAAACAAAACTAGACAGACAAGACTAGACAGACAAAACTAGACAGACAAGACTAGGCAGACAAGACTAGAAAGACAAGACTAGACAGACAAGACTAAACAGACAAGACTAGACAGACAAGACTAGACAGACAAGACTAGACAGACAAGACTAGACAGACAAGACTAGACAGACAAGACTAGACAGACAAGACTAGACAGACAAGACTAGACAGACAAGACTAGACAGACAAGACTAGACAGACAAGACTAGACAGACAAGACTAGACAGACAAGACTAGACAGACAGGACTAGAGAGACAGGACTAGACAGACAAGACTAGACAGACAAGACTAGACAGACAAGACTAGACAGACAAGACTAGACAGACAAGACTAGACAGACAAGACTAGACAGACAAGACTAGACAGACAAGACTAGACAGACAAGACTAGACAGACAAGACTAGACAGACAAGACTAGACAGACAAGACTAGACAGACAAGACTAGACAGACAAGACTAGACAGACAAGACTAGACAGACAAGACTAGACAGACAAGACTAGACAGACAAGACTAGACAGACAAGACTAGACAGACAAGACTAGACAGACAAGACTAGACAGACAAGACTAGACAGACAAGACTAGACAGACAAGACTAGACAGACAAGACTAGACAGACAAGACTAGACAGACAAGACTAGACAGACAAGACTAGACAGACAAGACTAGACAGACAAGACTAGACAGACAAGACTAGACAGACAAGACTAGACAGACAAGACTAGACAGACAAGACTAGACAGACAAGACTAGACAGACAAGACTAGACAGACAAGACTAGACAGACAAGACTAGACAGACAAGACTAGACAGACAAGACTAGACAGACAAGACTAGACAGACAAGACTAGACAGACAAGACTAGACAGACAAGACTAGACAGACAAGACTAGACAGACAAGACTAGACAGACAAGGACTAGACAGACAAGACTAGACAGACAAGACTAGACAGACAAGACTAGACAGACAAGACTAGACAGACAAGACTAGACAGACAAGACTAGACAGACAAGACTAGACAGACAAGACTAGACAGACAAGACTAGACAGACAAGACTAGACAGACAAGACTAGACAGACAAGACTAGACAGACAAGACTAGACAGACAAGACTAGACAGACAAGACTAGACAGACAAGACTAGACAGACAAGACTAGACAGACAAGACTAGACAGACAAGGACTAGACAGACAAGACTAGACAGACAAGACTAGACAGACAAGACTAGACAGACAAGACTAGACAGACAAGACTAGACAGACAAGACTAGACAGACAAGACTAGACAGACAAGACTAGACAGACAAGACTAGACAGACAAGACTAGACAGACAAGACTAGACAGACAAGACTAGACAGACAAGACTAGACAGACAAGACTAGACAGACAAGACTAGACAGACAAGACTAGACAGACAAGACTAGACAGACAAGACTAGACAGACAAGACTAGACAGACAAGACTAGACAGACAAGACTAGACAGACAAGACTAGACAGACAAGACTAGACAGACAAGACTAGACAGACAAGACTAGACAGACAACACTAGACAGACAAGACTAACAGACAAGACTAGACAGACAAGACTAGACAGACAAGACTAGACAGACAAGACTAGACAGACAAGACTAGACAGACAAGACTAGACAGACAAGACTAGACAGACAAGACTAGACAGACAAGACTAGACAGACAAGACTAGACAGACAAGACTAGACAGACAAGACTAGACAGACAAGACTAGACAGACAAGACTAGACAGACAAGACTAGACAGACAAGACTAGACAGACAAGACTAGACAGACAAGACTAGACAGACAAGACTAGACAGACAAGACTAGACAGACAAGACTAGACAGACAAGACTAGACAGACAAGACTAGACAGACAAGACTAGACAGACAAGACTAGACAGACAAGACTAGACAGACAAGACTAGACAGACAAGACTAGACAGACAAGACTAGACAGACAAGACTAGACAGACAAGACTAGACAGACAAGACTAGACAGACAAGACTAGACAGACAAGACTAGACAGACAAGACTAGACAGACTAGACAGACAAGACTAGGCAGACAAGACTAGGCAGACAAGACTAGACAGGCAAGACTAGACAGACAAGACTAGACAAACAAGACTAGACAGACAAGACTAGACAGACAACACTAGACAGACAACACTAGAGAGACAACACTAGACAGACAAGACTAGACAGACAAGACTAGACAGACAAGACTAGACAGACAAGACTAGACAGACAAAACTAGACAGACAAGACTAGACAGACAAGACTAGACAGACAAGACTGGACAGACAAGACTAGACAGACAAGACTAGACAGACAAGACTAGACAGACAAGACTAGACAGACAAGACTAGACAGACAAGACTAGACAGACAAGACTAGACAGACAAAACTAGACAGACAAGACTAGACAGACAAGACTAGACAGACAAGACCAGACAGACAAGACTAGACAGACAAGACTAGACAGACAAGACTAGACAGACAAGACAAGACAGACAAGTGAGTCGAGTCTCAACGTTCGGTGAGTGCGGACGTTTAGAGTATTGTGATCAATGTTAAAAACAGTGAGATTTTCTAACTTATTAATATTGTTCTGAAATTACGTAGTTATAAAGTGTTTAGCTTAATAATGCGGGAATTGCGGTCCAACATCCCATCGGATAAACAATTCGAAATTTTAACCACTTTCCTGGAGAGCCCGAATTTTGAAAAACTTCTAGCTGATATAGTTAAAAAACAAGTGGAGCCGCTGCATATTGTAATCGCAGATTTATCAAATCAGGTGAAAGAGCTACTGGATCAAAATAAAGTGTTATTAAATTCAGTGGATACTAATGTGCGGGAAAAACCATTAAAATCGCAAAAGTCGTCCCTGAAGGAGAATGCTGCGACAAATTTTAGTGATAACGGTCCCGCTGTACAGCCCGATAAAGAAGAAGATAAAGAAGAAAAAAATGGAAAAAAAGAAGAAAGAAATAAGATAATCCCTGTCGTGGATCGGCATCCTGGAAAAAACAATAACAATCGAATTGAAACGGTTGGCGAGGAAAATTCAACAAATTTAAATGAAAACCATAGCAAATGGGAAACTCAGCGGTATAGAAAAAGGAGAACCAGAAACTCGAACATAATTGGAACCAACGATGATACTACTGTCATAAAAGCAGCAACAAGATATTGTCATTTACATGTTTACCGGCTAGATCCGAAACTCTCAATTGATAACGTTACTAATTACCTCAATGATAAGAACTTCAACAACGTAACTTGTAAAAAGTTAATTTCCAAACACCCCAACGAATATTCGTCGTTCAAGGTAACGGTGCCGATAGAACATCTAGAGAACATAATGAAACCGGAGACGTGGCCGAGAAACACGTGTATAAACCGTTTTTTACTGAGGTTGGAGAATACAACGGAGAAATTGAAATAAACCGAGTTACCATTACAACCTCTCGAATAAATTCATCAAAAACTACGCAACCTGCAATCATACCACACAGCCTACATGGTGAGAGGAAAACAAATATAAAGCTTAACCCTCGTTCAAAATTTAGTTTAATAAACCAGAATGTTCAATCCATTGGCAATTGTATAAACAAGATTGAATATATGTTAGAGGATAATCCACACTGTCAGTGTCTTGCAATGACTGAACACTGGAAAAGTGCAGATCAATTACAACTGTACAAAATTAAAGATTTTAGACTGACCTCTCATTTTTGCAGAGGAGAGGGTAAGCACGGCGGAGTCGCTATTTTTTGTAAAGAAACTCTATACCAAAAAAGTAGGAACGATATAAACAATCTAGCAGAAGAAGTTGTATTTGAATGCGCAGCAACGGAGATGCTCCTCGACACCAAGTCCATAATCATAATAACCATTTACAGATCGCCCCTCGCGTCACATAAACCTTTTATGGATAAACTTCATAACCTCCTACTGAAATTAAATAAAGAAGAAAAGGAATTTTTCATTGCAGGGGATTTTAATATAGATATTTCAAAAACGACAAATATGAATCAGCAACTTATATCACTCCTGGACTCCTTTCAGTGCACTTTGGCATTCAAAGATACGAGTCACCCGTCGACAGGAACCTGTATCGATAATTTCATAATAAAATCCGGTTCAATATTTCAAACTACAACCATTAACTACCATATCTCCGACCACAACGCTCAACTGATTACCTTTGAAAGGTGCAAACAACCTTCAACGTCGAAATTCATACGACTCTTCTCGCAGGCCAATGTAGCAGCTTTTAGACAACGTCTACGTGAGGAATCATGGAAAGAAATTCTGCAGTGTGACGAATTGGATATCAATAGCCAGTGGAATACTTTCATGAACGTTTTCATTTTATATTTTAATGAATGTTTTCCTCGAGTCCCTAAAGATACAAGGAAGAGAAATCATAGTAACTTTAACACTCGCCAAATATACATGGTAAGAAAACGTCTTGATATTTTACAAATTGTATCAAATTTCAAGCCAGAGTACAAAAAAGCCTACAATAAATTACGTAGAGATTATACTGCTGTACTGAGAACGCAAAAGAAAATTAAATTTGAAAACCAACTAAAACATACTGACAACATCAGCAGAACAACTTGGGACGTAATTAAAAAAATCACGCAATTAAACCCTAGACCGTTACAATTAATCGAAAATGCAAACAATGTCCCTACAATTTCAGCGGAAAATTTAAACAATTTCTTCACAGATAACGCTGAAGAAATAACAAAAAATCTCCCATCTGTCCCTTTCTATAGTTACATCCCGGAAACAAACAGGTCAATGGTGGTAGACCCTCTGACTGCAACGGAGCTTTACAATATCACTATGAATATGAAAAACAAAAAATGTGCCGGTAGCGACGACATACCCATTCGAGTTATCAAAGAGAGCTTTTGGGAAATAGCAGACCCACTAATATATATAGCGAACAACTCCATAGTATCTGGTATTTTCCCAGAAGTCCTTAAAACTTCTACAATTATTCCTATATTTAAGAAGGGAGATAAAAATGACATGGCGAACTATAGACCTATCAGTATATTATCCTCTTTTGCAAAGGTTGTAGAGAAGATCTTTCAAGTAAGAATAGTATCCTTTCTACAGAAATATAATACCATTAGCGTCTGCCAGCATGGTTTTATCAAAGGAAAAAGTGTAGAAACAGCTTGTTTCCAATATATTGATAATGTCTACAAGCAACTTGATAACCAAGACATCCCTTCCGGTATTCTCGTCGATTTATCGAAGGCTTATGATACTGTTGACCACAATATTCTTCTAAATAAAATGGAAAAGTATGGAATCAGAGGGACAGCGCTAGAATGGGTGAAGTCTTACTTATCCAACCGTAAGCAGATCACGAAAATTGAAACACCTTACGGCTTTGTAACATCTACAACGAGAACAGTCAGGACGGGGATACCTCAAGGGAGTATCTTGGGCCCTATCCTATTTACTATTTATGTCAACGATCTGCCTACAGCAATAGACAATACATCAGCCCTAATGGTTAACTACGCGGACGACACTAGTCTCCTTCTCAAAAACCGTAGCGTGGAAGAAGTTCATACTAATTCAACATTGGTAATGAACCGGTTGATAAACTGGTTCAATTCAAACCGTTTAGTAATTAACAAGGACAAAACCAACATCATTATATTTAAAACAAAAAGAAGTTTGAAACTTTATCCTGAAAATATTGCCATAGGGAACGATCTGTTTGCTGCAAAACAATCTGTAAGACTTCTAGGAGTGATAGTTGATAACACCTTAGACTGGGGAAACCATATTTTAGCATTAATGTGCAAATTGAATAAAGCCAGTTATGCACTAAGAATCCTCCAACCCTCCGTGGGCTTAGAAGTCTTACGTATTGTATATTTTGCCAATTTCCATTCCCATCTCCGCTATGGCATTATTTTTTGGGGCACCGGTAAGGATATTAAATGTCTATTTAGAATTCAAAAGCAAGCTATCAGAATATTATATAATCTAGAATACAGGACATCTTGTCGTGGGAAATTTAAAATCGCGAAAATCCTGACAGTTGTTGGAACCTACATCTATGAACTACTGGTTTTCATATATAAACACCGAAAGTATTTTGAGAATTATTTAGTCTCACACAGTCAAAACACCAGACAAGTTCATCTAGCCTACAACATACCCCATCATAAGTTGACGTTGACTGAGAAAAACCCTACATATACCGGTATAAAGCTCTTCAATGCATTGCCTAGAGAGATCAGATTCGTAATGGGGTTAAGAAATTATAAACATAAGGTATTTGAATATATCAACAACATGGAACCTTACACAATGGACGAGTTTTTTATGTTTCAATCCGGCCAAAAATCTTATACCTTTTAAAAAAAGTGTCTTTTACCTTTGCATTTAATTTATTTATTTTAATTTATTTATTTATATTTATTAGTGTATTAATGTTTGTACTTATTAGCAGTACTTAATCTGTATTTAATACTATGATATTGGTCTTGTTAGTTGCATTATCATGGTATATGTTTTACTGACACATTTCATTTAGTATTTTTATTCACTTTTGTATAAACTACTTTATTAATGAAATAAATATCTTTTGATTTGATTTGATTTGATTTGACTAGACAGACAAGACTAGACAGACAAGACTAGACAGACAAGACTAGACAGACAAGACTAGACAGACAAGACTAGACAGACAAGACTAGACAGACAAGACTAGACAGACAAGACTAGACAGACAAGACTAGACAGACAAGACTAGACAGACAAGACTAGACAGACAAGACTAGACAGACAAGACTAGACAGACAAGACTAGACAGACAAGACTAGACAGACAAGACTAGACAGACAAGACTAGACAGACAAGACTAGACAGACAAGACTAGACAGACAACACTAGACAGACAAGACTAGACAGACAAGACTAAACAGACAAGACTAGACAGACAAGACTAGACAGACAAGACTAGACAGACAAGACTAGACAGACAAGACTAGACAGACAAGACTAGACAGACAAGACTAGACAGACAAGACTAGACAGACAAGACTAGACAGACAAGACTAGACAGACAAGACTAGACAGACAAGACTAGACAGACAAGACTAGACAGACAAGACTAGACAGACAAGACTAGACAGACAAGACTAGACAGACAAGACTAGACAGACAAGACTAGACAGACAAGACTAGACAGACAAGACTAGACAGACAAGACTAGACAGACAAGACTAGACAGACAAGACTAGACAGACAAGACTAGACAGACAAGACTAGACAGACAAGACTAGACAGACAAGACTAGACAGACAAGACTAGACAGACAAGACTAGACAGACAAGACTAGACAGACAAGACTAGACAGACAAGACTAGACAGACAAGACTAGACAGACAAGACTAGACAGACAAGACTAGACAGACTAGACAGACAAGACTAGGCAGACAAGACTAGGCAGACAAGACTAGACAGGCAAGACTAGACAGACAAGACTAGACAAACAAGACTAGACAGACAAGACTAGACAGACAACACTAGACAGACAACACTAGAGAGACAACACTAGACAGACAAGACTAGACAGACAAGACTAGACAGACAAGACTTGACAGACAAGACTAGACAGACAAAACTAGACAGACAAGACTAGACAGACAAGACTAGACAGACAAGACTGGACAGACAAGACTAGACAGACAAGACTAGACAGACAAGACTAGACAGACAAGACTAGACAGACAAGACTAGACAGACAAGACTAGACAGACAAGACTAGACAGACAAAACTAGACAGACAAGACTAGACAGACAAGACTAGACAGACAAGACCAGACAGACAATACTAGACAGACAAGACTAGACAGACAAGACTAGACAGACAAGACTAGACAGACAAGACTAGACAGACAAGACTAGACAGACAAGACTAGACAGACCAGACTAGACAGACAAGACTAGACAGACAAGACTAGACAGACAAGACTAGACAGACAAGACTAGACAAACAAGACTAGACAAAAAAGACTACACAAACAAGACTAGACTAGATCAACTAGACTTAATGCATTTGCCTAGTCTAGTTCCTGAGATTTCAAGAGAAATTTAGTCAAAGTTTGCAACAAGATTGCATCAAATCTAGACTAGATAGAATATAATAGTTTTCGATATTATCTAGCTTGACTAGTTAGCTCTTTGCGTCGCAAGTTGCACTCATCTAGTTAGTTTACTTTGCGAGATTTAGCTTAGTTTAGACAAGCAAGTTAAATTCAAGTTAAATTTAGACAAAGTTTGGAAAAAGCTATATTAGGATATAGTCTATATAGATTATTCTAGTTTTCGGTACTATCTATATAGAACAGTTTAATAATTGCATTTTTATTCTTATGTGTCTAGCTTGTCTAGTTCCCGAGATATAGACCAGTTAAGACGGGCTAGTTTCCAAGTTAGATTTAAACAAAATTTGAAAGTAACTTCACAAAAATCTAAACTAGATAGAATATTCTAGTTTTCATTTTTATCTAACTAGACTAGCTAACTAATTATGTTTAAAATTTCATACATTTACTTATTCTATTTCCTGAGATCTGGACTAATCAAAACTAACTAGTTTTCTAGAGAAATTTAGACAAAGTTTGGAACAAGATTGCATCAAATCTAAAGAAATTCAGAATATTCAGTTTGCGGTATTATCTAGCTTGACTAGTTATCTATTTGCGTTTCTAATTTCACTTATCTACCTAGTTTAGTTTGCGAGATTTAGCTTAGTTTAGACAAGCAAATTTTCAAGTTAAATTTAGACAAAGTTTGGAAAAAGCTATATTAGGATATAGTCTAGATAGATTATTCTAGTTTTAAATATTATCTATATAGAACAATTTAATAATTACATGTTTATTCTCATATGTTTTGTCTAGTTCTCGAAATATAGGCTAGTTAAGACGAGCTAGTTTCCATGTTAAATTTAGGCAAAATTTGAAATTAAATTCACAACAATCTAGACTAGATAGAATATTCTAATTTTCGTTTTTATCTAACTAGACTAGTTAACTAATTGTGTTTAAAATTTCATACATTTGCTTAGTCTACTTCCTGAGATCTGGACAAATAAAGACAAACTAGTTTTCTGAGAAAGTTACACAAAGTTTGGAACAAGATTGCATCATATCTAGACAAGATAGAATAGTCTAGTTTTCAGTATTATCTAGCTTAACTAGTTAGCTATTTGAGTTTTAAGTTTCACATATCTACCTATATTACTTTGCCAGATTTAGCTGAGTTTAAACAAGCAAGTTTTCAAGTTAAATTGAGACAAAGTTTGGAAAAAGATATATTAGGATATAGTTTACATAGATTATTCTAGTTTTCGGTATTATCTATCCAGAATAGATTAGTAATTGTGTTTTTATTATCATGTGTCTAGTTTGTCTAGTTCCCAAGATATAGACTAGTTAATACAAGCTAGTTTCCAAGTTAAATTTAGACAAAATTTGAAATTAGCTTTACAAAAATCTAGACTAGATAAAATATTTCCGTTTTATGGTATTATCTAACTAGACTAGTTAACTAATTGTGTTTCAAATTTCATGCATTTACCTAGTCTATTTCCTGAGATCTGGACTAGTCAAGACAAACTAGTTTTCAAGAAAAATTTAGACAAAGTTTGGATCAAGATTGCATCAAATCTAGCCTAAATAGAATTTTCTGGTTTTCGTTATTATCTAACTAGACTAGTAAGCTAATTGTGTTTAAAATTTCATGCATTTACCTATTCTATTTCCTGAGATCTGGACTAGTCAAGGCAAACTAGTTTTCAAGAAAAATTTAGACAAAGTTTGAATAAAGATTGTATCAAATCTAGACTAGATAGAATATTGTAGTTTTCAGTATTATCTATACTGGTACTAAACTAATAGTGGTTTAAATTTCATTTATCTACCTAGTCTAGTTTGCGAGATTTAGATTAATTCAGACAAGCTAGTTTTCAAGATAAATTTAGACAAAGTTTGGAAAAAGCTATATTAGTATATAGTCTAGATAGATTATGCTAGTTTTCGATATTATCTATATAGAACAGTTTAATAATTGCGTTTTTATTCTCTTATGTCTAGTTTCAGACGGACAAGACTATACAGACAAGACTAGACAGACAAGACTAGACAGTCAAGACTAGACTTGCATTTATGTTTTTATGAAGCATTTATAGAGTTTATTGTTTTTATTTCGTAGATATAAATTGGGATCTGCAACATGTTGCAAAACATTAATAGGAGCGTCGATAATGGGGCGAACGTCGGAGGTCGTGACCGCAAAACGTGAAACCGAAAACCGTTTATTGTCTCGATTTGCCGTGAGTGCAATTCGCAATTGAATAGAAAAGGAGCGAATCGAATTAATTCCTGGTCGAATAAAGTTGCGATTTTGTCGGGCGCGCGGTGATTAATGCGGATAAAACTGGATAGATAATATATTACGGCGGCGGCACCCGGCGCATCCACCCGCTTCGAGCGCGAGTTCGTCGCGGCCGGCACAGAAGTTTTCCAGTTATAAATCACCAAAATCAAACTCGAAAACCACAAAATTTAGCAAAAAAATTCAAACTAAACTCCCAAGCAGAAAATGTTTAGAAGAATGTTAAATGTAGTGATATTTGAGATTTCTATTACAACCTTCCAAAATTTTGACAAAAACATTAACAACTTTATTTACTTTTCCGTGTCCGCTGGTTTCTGGTGGTGGAAGGATTAGCCACTCTCCGTTGGTACAGTGTTACCAGGGGGCGCCGGCATATTCTGCATATACATGAGAAAATGAATGCGTGAAGGTTCCTTCCATGCCCCCCATTAACAAACAAACAATATTAGAACTTAAATAATAAAGTCGGAACACAGCTTGAATATATAAATATATTCAACCTTTCCGGAGATCTATAATATTATAGTATTGAACACAGCCTGAATATATAAATATATTCAAACTTTCCGGAGCTCTATAATACTATGGTATTATAGAGCTCCTGAAAGATTGAATATATTTATATATTCAGGCCGTGTTCCGTCTTTATTAAGTTTATATGATTATTTATAATGTACAATGGTTTTACAAATTCTAAACAATATTAGAATAAAAAGACTCGATGAAACAAATCTTCTGTATCGTTCATTTACCTATAGATAGATTTGTAGTTAACAATTTTCTTCTTCTTCGTCAGTGGTGCTACAGTCCAAAATGGACCTAGACCGTCTCCCTCTGTTCACATTTGTGCTTGGATACGTATGCAGAGCTGTAGGTTTAGGTCTCTACTAGTAAAGATGGTCTTCATGGAGATGAATGTGTAATAAATGAATATGAGATGAAAGTGGACCTGGAGTGTCTTCCTCTCTCCACATTTGTGCTTGGATACGTATGCGGAACTGTAGGTTTAGATCTCTACTAGTGAAGATGGTCCTGTTGCAGATGAATATGTAATGTATGAATATGAGATGAAAGTGAACCTGGACCGTCTGCCTCTGTCCACACTTGTGCTTGGTGTCTTAGTTAAAAGTATAGGATAACCACATTATGACTTGATAAAATCGTTTTGGCAAATGCTTTCCCGCGTTTTATATTCGCGAAGCTGGGGAAGCCGCGTGGGAGTTTTATCGGAGACATCGAGATAACTTACTTCCTGCCGATGACGGCAGCAGATGTGAAAAACGGAAGCTATGAAACAACGGCGGAAGGCGACACACAAGGAAAAAGAAATCGCGCGAGTCTGCAATGCTCACTTTATTTCGCGCAAATATTCACGTTTTCTCTTACGGCGCAACCAAAGAATATTAGCAACTATTTTGGCAAAACTAAAAATAGTTCAAATTACGCAACAAACAAAAGGAAACCATTTCTGCATAAACGCAAAAATTACCTAGTCTTCTCTTATCAAATCCTCTCATTCCTAATCTTGATAATTGTTATCGTAAATCTCTTAAAATTTCTTATCAATTCTTCCCCAATCTTGTCTTATTAACTACAGTCCATTCTTCCCTTCTTCTTCTTAGGCCGCCGTCTTCCATCGAAGGTTGACGATCTGAATGCGTGAAACCGCATCTCTGAAAATCTCTGTAGATATCCGTAAGAACAATCGACGCTGATCCTGCAGCCACGAGTTATGCCGTCTGCCCACAGATCGTTTACCCTCAAACTTTACCTCGATGACGAGCCGTTGACGAGCCGTTGAAGTATATCGTAACGCTCTCCTCCCCACGATCTGTGGGCAGACGGCAGAACTCGTGGCTGCAGGATCAGCGTCTATGGTTCTTACGGATATCTACAGAGATTTTCAGAGATGCGGTTTCACGCATTTAGATCGTCAACCTTGAGCGTTACGATATACTTCGGCTCGTCATCGAGGTAAAGTTCGAGGGTAAACGATCTGTGGGCAACAAGGTGCCCGATATATTGGAGCGTTCGTTCTTTGACGATTGTCATCAGCTCTTTATCTTTACCTACCCTCCTCAGTACCGTGGTTATATCGTTACCCTTGTTGGTTATTCTGTCTATTCAGGATATACGGCGATACAAGTACAACTCAAAAGCGTCAATGCGTCTATCCATGAATTGCCTGAATGCCCAGCTCTCAGAGCCATAGAGTAGCACTGGGAAGATATAGCAATGCAATATACTTATGCGGAGCTGTAGGTTTAGGTCTCTACTCGTGAAGAGATGAATGCCCTTCTGGCCTGCTCTATCCTTGATCTGATATCCCTTCTAGATTCGCTGTTCATCCTGTTAAAGGACCGTCCGTCTTGGTGTCTTGGAGAACACAACCACCTTGGTCTTGGCAACGACCAAGTGTAGACTTTCGTCTAATATCGTTCATATGTAGACTGTGATAAGATAAGGCTATGTTATATAAGCTATGTTCAAGGATAAGGTCCATCAACTTCTGGAGATGTGGGAGGCTTTCGGGGAGCACGACCGTATCAGCACTTCCTAATTATTCCTAATTAGACAAGATTAGGTCAGGGTAGGTTTGGTTCGATTGGGCTAGGTCATTCTTTATTAGAAGAATGGATGGGGCCAGAAGAGGCGATGGGTTTGATTACACCCTAATCGGCGCCAGTAATAAACACCCTTTGTCGCCGGCGTTATCTTACAGTCATGATTACCACCAGTTGAGACTGCGCTCGATCTTAGTTTCCAAAGTCGCAAACAAGCGAGCCATTTCATCGACCCAACCAACATTTCAGTTTCAGTTAATAAGACAAGTTAATGCAAGAATAGATAACTGTCTACTGTTATCCATTCTTCTAATAAAAACTGACCTAACTTAACCTAACAAAATCTATATAATAGATCTATTCTTGCCTAATCTTGTCTTAGTAACTGTTATCCATTTTTCTAATAAAAACCTAACCTAACCTAACCAAACCTAACCAGTAGGAATAGAAAGTATGTTTTAAATCTGGCGCCGCCACAACGACCTTGACCTACCGCAACAATCTTATCAGTAGTTCTGAACACGGCCGAGCGAGTATTTGTAGATGGCGCCACGACTTCTCAGTAGTTCTGAAAGGGGCCGAGCGAGGATGGATAGATGGCGCGGATGTATTCTAAAATGCGCGGCGTGCGGGGTCGTAGTAAAATTGTGTATAGTTGGTTGCATATATCAACGGGTATTGTGATAGAAAAGGGTGCTCCATTTTATCTTGTGCAGTTGGTTGCAGAAGACCAGACTAGACTGGGCTAGATCAGGGCTAATCAGATCGGGCTAATTGTCAATCGCCAATGGATCCGAAGCCGTTATAAATCTTCATCTGCCTTTTCGTCTATCGATGGATCCATAACGTTGGAACACTCGTCAGAAGGCCAGACTAGACCGGGCTAGATCAGCCCGGTCTAGCATTCTGCAACCAACTGCTAATTTCTATTCTAATCTTATTCTAATTCCTATTCTAATTCTTATTCCATTTCTTATTCTAATTATTTTTCGTCCATTCTTGTCGAAACTCACTGTTAAGAACTGATAGTAAATAATTAAATTGGTGTGAATAGTGCGCGAATCTAAATTTGCAATACAATGTAAATCAATGGGGATGGAGAGGACACGCGTTCCTAACCGTTTTCGAAAATCCGAAATTTCGAAAGAGGAGCGACGTGGTTGGACGTACAGACTAATCGGCGTCAGTGATTAACACCCTTTGTCGTCGGCGTTCTCTTACACTCATGATTATCACCGGTTGAGAGTTCGCTCGATCTTAGTTTCAAAGCCGCAAACAAGCAAGAGATTTAATCGACCCAACCAATATTTTATAAATAGTTCAGAGTTGAGTAAAACTAGTTACCATAACTATTGAAAGACTTGATAAGACTAGATAAGAATAAAGTAAATAACTCTAGACTAGATTAGAATAAATAAGACTAGACTAGACTAGTTCAGACAATTCCAATACTAGACTGGACTAGTTCAGACAATTCCAAGACTAGACTAGTCTAGTTCAGACAATTTCAACACTTGACTAGACTAGCTCAGACAATTCCAAGACTTGACTAGACTAGTTCAAACAATTCCAAAACTTGATCAGTTTAGACATTTCCAAGACTTGACTCGACTAGTTCAGACAATTTCAAGACTAGACTAGTTCAGACAATTCCAAGACTTGACTAGACTAGTTCAGACAATTGCAAGACTAGTCTAGACTACATTAAATTGAAAAATTCACTATGTTTTTACCACACTTAGACTATGTAAAAATGTTATACAACTTGTTATTCACAAGACTAGACTAGTTCAGACAGTTCCAAGACTAGACTAGACAATTTCAGACAATTTTTAGACTAGACTAGTCTAGTTCAGACAATATCAAGACTTGACTAGACGAATTCAGACAATTCCAAGACTAGACTACACTAGTTCAAACAATTCCAAGACTAGACTAGACTAGTTCAGACAATTTTTAGACTAGACTAGTCTAGTTCAGACAATATCAAGACTTAACTAGACTAATTCAGACAATTCCAAGACTAGACAAGACTAGTTCAGACAATTCCAAGACTTGACTAGACTAGTTCAGACAATTGCAAGACTAGTCTAGACTACATTAAATTGAAAAATTCACTATGTTTTTACCACACTAAGACTATGTAAAAATGTTATACAACTTGTTATTCACAAGACTAGACTAGTTCAGACAGTTCCAAGACTAGACTAGACAATTTCAGACAATTTTTAGACTAGACTAGTCTAGTTCAGACAATATCAAGACTTGACTAGACTAATTCAGACAATTCCAAGACTAAACTAGACTAGTTCAGACAATTCCAAGACTAGACTAGACTAGTTCAGACAATTCCAAGACTAGACTAGTTCAGACAATTCCAAGACTAGACTAGACAATTTCAGACAATTTTTAGACTAGACTAGTCTAGTTCAGACAATATCAAGACTTGACTAGACTAATTCAGACAATTCCAAGACTAGACTGGACTAGTTCAGACAATTCCAAGACTAGACTAGACTAGTTCAGACAATTCCAAGACTAGACTAGTTCAGACAATTCCAAGACTAGACTAGACAATTTCAGACAATTTTTAGACTAGACTAGTCTAGTTCAGACAATATCAAGACTTGACTAGACTAATTCAGACAATTCCAAGACTAGACTAGACTAGTTCAGACAATTCCAAGACTAGACTAGTTCAGACAATTCCAAGACTAGACTAGACAATTTCAGACAATTTTTAGACTAGACTAGTCTAGTTCAGACAATATTAAGACTTGACTAGACTAATTCAGACAATTCCAAGACTAGACAAGACTAGTTCAGACAATTCCAAGACTAGACTAGACTAGTTCAGACAATTTTTAGACTAGACTAGTCTAGTTCAGACAATATAAAGATTTGAATAGACTAGTTCAGATAATTCCAAAACTAGACTAGACTAGTTTAGAAAATTTCAAGACTTGACTAGACTAGTTCAGACAATTTCAAGACTAGACTAGACAAGTTCAGACAATTTTTAGACTAGACTAGTCTAGTTCAGACAATAACAAAACTTGACTATACTAGTTCAGACAATTCCAAGACTAGACTAGACTAGTTCAGACAATTCCAAGACTAGACTAGACTAGTTCAGACAATTCCAAGACTAGACTAGACTAGTTCAGACAATTTTTAGACTAGACTAGTCTAGTTCAGACAATATCAAGACTTGACTAAACTAGTTCAGACAATTCCAAGACTAGACTAGAGTAGTCCATACAATTACAAGACTAGACTAGACAAGTTCAGACAATTTTTAGACTAAACTAGTCTAGTTCAGATAATGTCAAGACTTGACTAGACTAATTCAGACAATTCCAAGACTAGACTAGACTAGTATAGACAATTCCAAGACTAGACTAGACTAGTTCAGACAATTCCAAGACTAGACTAGACTAGTTCGGACAATTCCAAGACTAGACTAGACAAGTTCAGACAATTTTTAGACTAGACTAGTCTAGTTCAGACAATATTAAGACTTGACTAGACTAATTCAGACAATTCCAAGACTAGACTAGAGTAGTCCATACAATTACAAGACTAGACTAGACAAGTTCAGACAATTTTTAGACTAGACTAGTCTAGTTCAGACAATATCAAGACTTGACTAGACTAGTTCAGACAATTCCAAGACTAGACTAGAGTAGTCCATACAATTACAAGACTAGACTAGACAAGTTCAGACAATTTTTAGACAAAACTAGTCTAGTTCAGATAATGTCAGGACTTGACTAGACTAGTTCAGACAATTCCAAGACTAGACTAGACTAGATCAGACAATTCCAAGACTAGACTAGACTAGTATAGACAATTCCAAGACTAGACTAGACTAGTTCAGACAATTCCAAGACTAGACTAGACTAGTTCGGACAATTCCAAGACTAGACTAGACAAGTTCAGACAATTTTTAGACTAGACTAGTCTATTTCAGACAATATCAAGACTTGACTAGACTAGTTCAGACAATTCCAAGACTAGACTAGAGTAGTCCATACAATTCCAAGTCTAGACTAGACAAGTTCAGACAATTTTTAGACTAAACTAGTCTAGTTCAGACAATGTCAAGACTTGACTAGACTAGTTCAGACAATTCCAAGACTAGACTAGACTAGTTCAGACAATTCCAAGACTAGACTAGACTAGTTCAGACAATTCTAAGACTAGACTAGTCTAGTTCAGACAATATTAAGACTTGACGAGTCTAATTTAGACAATACCAAGACTAGACTAGACTAGTTCAGACAATTCCAAGACTAGACTAGACTAGTTCAGACAATTGCAAGACTAGCCTAGACTAGTTCACACAATTTTAAGACTAGACTAGACTAGTTCAGACAATTCCAAAACTTGACTAGACTAGTTCAGACAATTCCAAGACTAAACTAGACTAGTTCAGACAATTCCAAGACTTGACTAGACTAGTTCAGACAATTCCAAGACTAGACTGGACTAGTTCAGACAATTCCAAGACTAAACTAGACTAGTTCAGACAATTCCAAGACTAGACTAGACTAGTTCAGACAATTCCAAGACTAGACTGGACTAGTTCAGACAATTCCAAGACTAGACTAGACTAGTTCAGACAATTCCAAGACTTGACTAGACTAGTTCAGACAATTCCAAGACTAGACTGGACTAGTTCAGACAATTCCAAGACAAGACTAGACTAGTTCAGACAATTCCAAGACTAGACTAGACTAGTTCAGACAATTTTTAGACTAAACTTGTCTAGTTCAGGCAATATCAAGACTTGACTAGACTAGTTCAGACAACTCGAAGACTAGACTAGACTAGTTCAGACAATTCCAAGTCTAGTCTAGACTACATTGAATTAAAAAATTCACTGTTTTTACCACATTTAGACTATGTAAAAATGTTATACAACTTGTTATTCACAAGACTAGACTAGTTCAGACAGTTCCAAGACTAGACTAGACAATTTCAGACAATTTTTAGACTAGACTAGTCTAGTTCAGACAATATCAAGACTTGACTAGACTAGTTCAGACAATTCCAAGACTAGACTAGACTAGTTCAGACAATTCCAAGACTAGACTAGACTAGTTCAGACAATTCCAAGACTAAACTAGACTAGTTCAGGCAATTCCAAGACTAGATTAGACTAGTTCAGACAATTCCAAGACTTGACTAGACTAGTTCAGACAATTTTTAGAATAGACTAGTCTAGTTCAGACAATATAAAGATTTGAATAGACTAGTTCAGACAATTCCAAAACTAGACTAGACTAGTTCAGACAATTCCAAGACTAGACTAGACTAGTTCAGACAATTTTTAGACTAGACTAGTCTAGTTCAGACAATATAAAGATTTGAATAGACTAGTTCAGACAATTCCAAAACTAGACTAGACAAGTTTAGAAAATTCCAAGACTTGACTAGACTAGTTCAGACAATTTCAAGACTAGACTAGACTAGACTAGTTCAGACAACTCCAAGACTAGACTAGACAAGTTCAGACAATTTTTAGACTAGACTAGTCTAGTTCAGACAGTAACAAGACTTGACTAGACTAGTTCAGACAACTCCAAGACTAGACTAGACTAGTTCAGACAATTCCAAGACTAGAATAGTTCAGACAGTTCTAAGACTAGACTAGACAATTTCAGACAATTTTTAGACTAGACTAGTCTAGTTCAGACAATATCAAGACTTGACTAGACTAATTCAGACAATTCCAAGACTAGACAAGACTAGTTCAGACAATTCCAAGACTAGACTGGACTAGTTTAGACAATTCCAAGACTAGACTAGACTAGTTCAGACAATTCCAAGACTAGACTAGACTAGTTCAGACAACTCCAAGACTAAACTAGACAAGTTCAGACAATTTTTAGACTAGACTAGTCTAGTTCAGACAATATAAAGATTTGAATAAACTAGTTCAGACAATTCCAAGACTAGACTAGACTAGTTTAGAAAATTTCAAGACTTGACTAGACTAGTTCAGACAATTTCAAGACTAGACTAGACTAGACTAGTTCAGACAACTCCAAGACTAGACAAGTTCAGACAATTTTTAGACTAGACTAGTCTAGTTCAGACAATATAAAGATTTGAATAAACTAGTTCAGACAATTCCAAGACTAGACTAGACTAGTTTAGAAAATTTCAAGACTTGACTAGACTAGTTCAGACAATTTCAAGACTAGACTAGACTAGACTAGTTCAGACAACTCCAAGACTAGACAAGTTCAGACAATTTTTAGACTAGACTAGTCTAGTTCAGACAATAACAAGACTTGACTAGACTAGTTCAGACAATTCCAAGACTAGACTAGACTAGTTCAGACAATTCCAAGACTAGACTAGACTAGTTCGGACAATTCCAAGACTAGACTAGACAAGTTCAGACAATTTTTAGACTAGACTAGTCTAGTTCAGACAATTTCAAGACTTGACTAGACTAGTTCAGACAATTCCAAGACTAGACTAGAGTAGTCCATACAATTCCAAGACTAGACTAGACAAGTTGAGACAATTTTTAGACTAAATTAGTCTAGTTCAGATAATGTCAAGACTTGACTAGACTAGATCAGACAATTCCAAGACTAGACTAGACTAGTTGAGACAATTCCAAGACTAGACTAGGCTAGTTCAGACAATTCCAAGACTAGACTTGACTAGTTCGGACAATTCCAAGACTAGACTAGACAAGTTCAGACAATTTTTAGACTAGACTAGTCTAGTTCAGACAATATCAAGACTTGACTAGACTAGTTCAGACAATCTCAAGACTAGACTAGAGTAGTCCATACAATTCCAAGACTAGACTAGACTAGTTCAGACAATTTTTAGACTAGACTAGTCTAGTTCAGACAATATAAAGATTTGAATAGACTAGTTCAGACAATTCCAAAACTAGATTAGACTAGTTTAGAAAATTCCAAGACTTGACTAGACTAGTTCAGACAATTTCAAGACTAGACTAGACTAGACTAGTTCAGACAACTCCAAGACTAGACTAGACAAGTTCAGACAATTTGTAGACTAGACTAGTCTAGTTCAGACAATAACAAGACTTGACTAGACTAGTTCAGACAATTCCAAGACTTGACTAGACTAGTTCAGACAATTCCAAGACTAGACTAGACAAGTTCAGACTAGATTAGACTAGGTCTGGCTAAGTTAAGCCAACTCAGGTAATATCAGACGCGATCAATCAAAGGTAGGCAATAGGTCTTCCGTAGTAGTCTTTCATAGGTGGGTAAACTGACTGACAATTGTCTTGCCATAAGAGATTAAACAATACGGGAAGACAAAATAAGATTAGACTTGTAATGGCATTTAATTTGTATCAAACTGTTCATTAGTTTTTTTTATGCGAAATAATTGTATTCGCGTTTCGGTAAACATAATTTCGTGCGAATAATTAATTAACGCACGGCAATAAATTCCCGCTTTGTATTTACGCGTTTATGGATTCTCGCGTGAATCCGTCGCTAATTTACTGCGGACGCGTTTTTGATAACCGGCACAATTGCGCATCTATTTGCACCAAAAAAAAAAAAACGCATTCGCGCCGAACATTCGCGCCGTTAATCGCTCGAACTTTACCCAAGATTCATTAAAACGAAATTACCGAACTCGACTGCGAATTATCTAGTCCACTTGCCATCACACCCAATCTTCCATAAATTACATCATCTAGCACCATTGACATAAACATACAGACACTGTAACTAATTAGCCTTAAAGATTAGCAAATATATGAAGACTAGAACTAATCAGCCTAGTCTTACTCGAAGCAAAGACTTAAACTGATAGCTAGAACTAAAGAACTAAAGAACTAAAACTGATACCATTTAAAAGCTTATAACATTTCTAGAAACGTTTTATCTTGTTTCGGCTTCTACGATCTTATCTAGTCTTCTTCGATCTTGTCACGACTTATTCTATCTTATCATGTCTGATCTCTTACCATGTCCAGCTTAAAACAAACGGAACTCAGCCTGAATATATAAATACATTCAGCCTTTCCGGAGCTCTATAACAATTACCGAGTCTTTTTAGGACTACCAAGACAAATCTCATGTGAATCTCATGTCTCATCTCATGCGAAAGCTAAAAAATAACTGACAAATTTCACTTGAGATTTGTTTTGGTAGTCCTAAAAAGACTCGGTAATTGTTATAGAGCTCCGAAAAGGCTGAATATATTTATATATTCAGGCTGTGTTCCGTTTGTTTTAAGTAGCACATGGTAAGATCAGACAAGATTGTATGATTATCTATAACGTAGGATGGTTTTACCAATGTCCTACTTGTTTGATCTTTCAGGACTTGTTCGATCTAGTCTTGTAATATTCGATCTTGTCTCATCTTGTTCGATCTTATCTGGTCTTTTCCGTTCTTGTCTCGCCTTATTCTATCTTGTCTTGTCTTGAGCTTACCATGTCGTACTTCATTAAAAGAGTTTTACAATTTTTCTAGATATTTGCAAAATTCGTTATCTAATAAGGCACGAATTTCCACAGAACTTGATAGACATATGCAGTCATCCAGAGCCGTTATAAATCTTCATCTGCCTGTTCCAAGTCGTCTATGAAAGGATCCAGTCTCTCCATAACGTTGGAACACTCTTCGAATCGCGACGCGTGTTATATGCAGTTGTCGAGCAACAGCTCGCTGGCTAAGTCCAAAAACTTGACACTAACTAACACTCACTTAAAACTAACTTAAACTAACTTAAACTAACTTAAACTAACTTAACTTTTTTTTACTAACTTAAACTAACACTCTTGAATAATGTGCAATAATTACAATCTTTCACAAGCTTGTTATTCTCGTTATAACCCCCAAATAAATACGTTCGTTTTAGTTTACCGGTTGCTACGCCTATAAACGATAAGCATTCTAGCTAAATTTAAACTCATGTTAAAGCATATTAAATTGTCTTTCAAATGGCATATGTCTTAATGTCATCTCATAACTGGTTTCTAAGAAAAAAACAGTTAAAGGCAAAAGTTTCTACGCACACAATTTTTTTTAAATTTTTGACAAAACGGTTTTTTAAAAATTTGAATTCGTTTGGCCACACGAGCAATAAATGCCGATTAATTAATTTTTTGAACGCTAATTAATTTCCACGTGTAATCCATCGAGATATAAAACGGCGTTGAAAATAAAAAAATCGTCGAAATTTAATTTTAATTGGCGGTCGAGATTTATTTCCTCTTTTTCAAACGTAACTTTGTTGACACACCATTTACATATAAATTAAATTTAATAATTCGATGTCGGTTTGTTCCTTTAATTAACTTGGTTTCCTAGCCTTGCTATCTCTTATCAATCAAATCATATTTAATAGAAAAATATTAAACGAATTTATGGACGTAGAAACATTCCTCAAAGATTAATCGCGGCAGATAATTTCTATTTTACTTTTAATTTACTTTGCTTTTTAGAAGCTTCTAAACCAAATTTTTGTAGTTAACATTGGCTTATTCTTTTTACATTTAACACGTTGACGCCGGAGCTCGGTTTTGTGTTTTAGTCGGCGTTAACGTGTTAAACAGAAAATTCGGCGGCGTGTACCAACGGTGGTACACGCCGAGTTACACAGAAAATTTCAGCGGCGTGTACCACCGGTGATACACGCCGGCGTTAACGTGTTAAACAGAAAAATGCGGCTGCATGTACCACCAGGTGGGTACGGGCAACAGCTCGGAATCCCACCCTGCGCAAGCAGGCCGCCCAATCGGATCTGGTGTGGGCAACAATCCATTCCCGGAACCTGAGTTCCCCAAAAAGTTCCCCCGTAAAGAGGATAGAAGAGGAGAGGACTCCCGTCCTCTAAGGACAACACAAGTAGCAGGCTAACGAAACCCGGGCCTAGCACTAGTAATGATGTAGAGCTGAATAAAGCGGCATCTAGCAAAAAAGAGGTGAAACCGTCCGTCAGAGCCTACAGGGATAGAAGGGCGGCTTACAAACTCCTCGACAAATTTAAGGGCATTCCGGAGGAAAAGCGGTCTGATCAAGACAAGGCGAAACTTGAGTGGGCCCTTAAAGTTACGAAAGAGCATGAGTCGGCAGCAACCCAGGGATCGTCCAAAAGAAAGGACAATTCGATGGATGAATCCCCGCTCATAGGGAAAAAAATGGCACGACTGGGTCCTTCGCCACAGTCCAACAAGAAGGGACTCCCGAAGCGCTCATACAGTGAGATCATGAAAGATCATCTGGTATGGGCGGTCATTGACAGAGGTCACCGGGATGGGAGTATCGCGCCAGCCAAATGGGGACTGGTGGAAGCGGCTCTCATGGGCAAATACCAAGACATTCTCCAGAAGAATCCAGGCCCAGCTCCTTGCTGCAGAGACGCAGGTTGGCATCAAGGACATATCAAGCTGGTGGCTTGTGCAGATCAACGATCAGCGGACCTGTACAAGCAAGCCATCGGGGATGTGGGGGAAGTCTGGCCAGGCGCCCGAATCGAGGCTGTCTCAAGGGACAAGATCCCGAGCAGACCGAGATCGAGAACCTGGATCCCGACGGAACCCTCTGACCAATTCTGAAGATAATTCAGACCAGCAACCCCACGCTTCCAACTGAGGATTGGAGCGTTATCAAAGTTAGCGAGGCAGCGGGTATGAGAAGGCAAGTAATTGTCATCTTAAACGAAGCATCTCTAGCGCCACTGGCAGAAAGTAAGGGAGTGATCAGCTACGGCTTCGGCTCCACTACCCTGAATGTTTACAAGAGTGACCAGAGAACCCCAATCCCCTCGAGGGAAGGGGAGCCTCGGTCACATTCAGACAGTGAGATGTCAGATATGGGGGTCACTAATATGTTCGGACCTCTCCATCTAGATGAGATAAGCGAAGCAGAGGAGAATCTGGCGCTAATCTCTGACACCGAAGACGACAACGACGTAACGATCGTCGCGGTGCCAGAAAACTCTCTCAGCGATGGTGGGGGTAATACAATGTAACCTCCACCACTCCAAAGCAGCCTCGGCTGCTCTGCTCCTCCAACTGTCAAAGGGAGGAGTCGACATCGCCCTAATCCAAGAACCCTGGGTCGTGGGTACCAAGATCTGTGGACTGGGCTCTGACAAGTACAGGTTACTGTACGTAAAAAACGCAGGTAAGCCACGCTCGTGCGTCTTGGCGGATAAAAGCATCAACGCTTTTATGATGCCTAACCACAGCGATTTCGACACTGTCACTATATCAATGGGACTTTCTAACCGTAGGTTATGGATGATCTCAGGATACTTCGCCCATGAGAAGGAAAGTCCCCCAGAGGGTTTCCATGGTATAATCACAGAAGCCAACCGAGTAGGGGCGGACGTGATTATTGGAGCCGATGCCAATGCCCATCACACCATATGGGGCAGCTCGGACACGAACAACAGAGGTGAGTCTTTACTAGAATTTATACTAACCTCCGACCTAGAAATATGTAATATAGGTAACACTCCCACCTTCACCACAGCCGTGAGAGAGGAGGTACTTGATATTACACTCGTTTCCACTAAAACGCCTAACCTTGTAAGCAATTCGAAAGTGTCAAAAGAACACTCCTTTTCTGGTCATAGGTTTATTGAATTTAAGGTAGGCATACAGATGCATACAAGGCCTAAGTTTGTAGACAAACGGAAGACTGACTGGGGTAAGTACAAAACTACCCTATCGGGTCTTCTATCGGAAGAGCCGCCCCCAACACCAAAAACAGGGGATGAGCTAGACAGAACTGTAAAACAGTTCACAGGTGCCTGTAACAAGGCCATGCGCACATCATGCAAAGTCGTGAGCAGGATAGGTAAGAGCAAACCACGGTGGTGGACGCCGTTAATAAGCTCCCTAAGAAAGGAAAGCAGGAGGCTGTTCAACGAGGCAAAAAGCACCAATGAGTGGACTGCCTATAAGAACAGCCTACGGAATTTCAAAACGGAAGTTAGGAAGGCCAAAAGGTTATCCTTTGCTCGGCTCTGCGAGCAAATAGAGGAAACCTCAGAAGCCAGCCGACTGCGAAAAATTTTATCTAAGGATCCGGCAGTCCAAAGCTTCATACAGAAGCAAAATGGAAACTGGACAACCTCATGTACAGAAACGCTGGAGCTACTCATGGATACACACTTTCCAAACAATGAAATAAGTGTAGTGGACTCCACCATAACTGCTCCACCTCGGTATCTGGCTGACAGAATTGTAGGTGGAGATAAGTTAACCTGGAGCATCAAAAGCTTCAAACCCTTTAAGTCACCTGGACTTGACGGGATCAGTCCAGTTGAGCTGCAAGGGGCCATAGATATAGTTACACCTTGGTTGGAGACTATGTTTAGGGCATGTATAAACCTCTCATACATCCCAAAAATATGGAGAGAGGTCGAAGCGGTCTTCATCCCAAAAGGAGGAAAGGCCTCACACACCTCCCCCAAAGACCTGAGACCAATCAGCTTATCATCGTTCCTGCTAAAGACACTTGAAAGACTGATTGACTTGCACATGAAGGAGGCATTACACCCTGAAATGCTGTCAATGTCTCAGCACGCATACACAAAGGGGAAATCCGTGGAAACAGCACTCCACGCCTTGGTAAACCAGATAGAGAGCTCGATGAGGCATAAGGAGTTCACGATGGTTGTCTTCCTCGATATAGAAGGGGCATTTAACAACGTGAAGCCTGAAGCCATAGAATCAGCCTTAACTGGACTACTATGGACAACGCTCTATGTCACCTGATCGGAAAAATGCTCCGTGAAAGGAACATTAGGGCCACAATGGGAGAATCCCACATAAGAAGGAAGGTGAGTAGGGGAACCCCACAAGGAGGCGTCCTCTCACCATTGCTTTGGAACATCACGCTAAATGAGCTGCTCTTCCAACTTAGGAAATCCGGCTGCAGGGTCGTCGCCTATGCGGATGACGTAGCAATAGCAGCCTCAGGGAAACACCTCAATACAATGTCGCAACTTGTTGAAGGGGCCCTATCGAAACTAGCGCAATGGTGCAAAAGGTGTGGCGTAGATGTCAACCCGGCGAAAACCGAGCTAGTCGTTTTCACAAGGAAACACAACATCCCAGAATTCAGGCTCCCAATGCTAAAGGGCACTGAACTGACGATCAAGGAGAGCGCCAAGTACTTAGGTCTCATACTAGACCGAAAGTTATCTTGGAAGCTCAACATAAACGAAAGAGTACGGAAAGCAACGGTGGCGCTGTACTCTTGCAAGAGAGCGGTAGGGAAATCTTGGGGCCTCAACCCCAAGATTACCTTCTGGGTATACAGAGCCGTAGTTACACCAATACTCTACTACGGCGTTTTCATATGAATGGCCGGCACAAAAGAGTCCATCAAATGGCGCTTACAAAAGTGCAGAGAATGGCGGCGCTCATGATAACGGGAGCCATGAGAACGACGCCTACGAAAGCCTTGGAGACAATCCTGGACATAGCCCCGGTCGATTTAATGGGCAAGCAACTTGCCATTACCACAGCACTTGCGAATGTTGACATCGGACTATCGTGGACACGCCGGAATAATCAATGAATTTAAAGGGGTGCCCAAAAACATAGACCGATGTCTAGCAACACCTGCTTTTGGCAACAACTTCTCATACCACATACCCTCTAAAGAGGAGTGGATGGAAAAGAAAGAGGAACCAGCAGGACACACGCAGGTCTTTACAGACGGCTCACGGAGGGAGGACAAAGTGGGCAGCGGAGTTTTCTCCAACGACCTCAACCTCAGAATTAGCTTACGCCTGCCAGACTACTGCAGCATTCTACAGGCGGAGGTAACCGCCATAAAAGGGGCAGCAGAGTGGCTGATGGTAAATGGGGACCCTGGTGAACAGATCCACATTTACACCGATAGCCAAGCTGCTCTCCGGGCAGTTACTAGCGTGTGCACCAACTCAGCAGAAAGCTGAATGAGCTCGCAGCACACACAGACGTGAGACTCACGTGGGTACCAAGCCACAGCGGGATCCCAGGTAACGCAACAGCGGATGGGCTTGCAAAGAACGGCACAAGCCTGCACTCAACCGAAGTATTACAGGATATTGGTATTCCATTTGCCTCGTGCAAGGAGACCATAGCCGAAATAACCTCGAACCTAGCGGAGCGAAGGTGGAGGGATGAAGAAACCTGCGAGGTAACCAGGCAAATATGGCCTCACCGAAACAGGAAAAGAAGCACCAACATCGTTTCTCTAAAAAGAAACGATATCAGACTGGCAGTGGGAGTCGACACTGTCCCATTGGCAAGCACGCTGAGAGACTGGGCATAGCGAAGCGGGACTACTGCAGAGGCTGCCTGGACGAGCAGGAAGAGGAGAGTGTTCAGCATTACCTATGCCAATGCCCCTCTCTGACCGCAACACGATTGCTCTTCTTAGGCCGACCTTTCTTGGATGATCTCTCTGACCTCGCATCACTAGATGCGCAGACTCTCATGAGGTTCATCCACGGCTCGAAATGGTTTGACAAAATCCCCTGAGGAGGGTTGTACTGCAAGTACCGTGGTAACACAACGGGCCCATCTGAGGCCTATGTGAGCATTAGCTGCCACTTAAACCTAACCCTAAACCTAAACCACCGGTGATACACGCCGGCGTTAACGTGTTAAACAGAAAAATTCGGCGGCGTGTACCATCGGTGGTACACGTCGGCGTTAACGTTTAAACCGAAAAGTTCGGATTTAAACTGCCATTAGATTTCGGGTCCACAAATCTCAACGTGCTGACCAAGTCTACAGAATCAGACTAGATTATTAAAAGCTTAGTCTATATAAAACTGTGTGGTGTATCAACAATGTTATATTTTGTTTTAGGTAGCAGATAGTGAGAGTTGAGTGAGGTAGCAAAGCATATTTGCTAGAAAAGAATCAATATGCAAAATCGCATGATACAAGATTGTGCGAACTTTGAATGGCAATAATGGATATTTGTATGGATGTTGGAGGTGTGCTCTTCCTCTGTAAATATAAGAATATATAAATGTATTCGCTGGGGACGCGAATACTTTTCTGTAGTTTCCAATAAGTTCCCGCTTACAGCTTCTCCCCGGCGGCGCGCCGCCCTCGGCTCACAAACACGATACATCCATAAGGTTTCTATTTTTGCTGCGCGGGTTTAAGGTTTTTCGTGCGACTTTGTCACCAGATTAAGATGAATTTCAACAAAGAAAAAAAAAACGGTTTACAGCGGAAAAACATTTCGTTTTTAGGGACGAAACTCACTTAGAAGACAAGTTTAATTTGCTAGATAAACTTGTGAAACCAAACTTTTCGGTAGGATGTCAAAGCGTTATTAAAGCTTAATTGTCTTATTGACGGAGTGTCAAAGTGTGACACAAACTTGTTAAGTATTTACGTGTGTGTATTAGTTAACCTGTTTTCAATTTAAATGAAATAATAAACTGTTAATAGTACATTATGTAACGAGAGTTGTAAGAAATATATTACGTACGAGCGGAACAGTTATGCGCTCCCCGGGACCTATGCCAATGCCTAGTCGTATGAGAGATGCTATTAGAGAGAAGAATTGACGCCAAATTTACTACCAAACATGTCGGCTGAGGTCAAACGCACGAAAAATGTCGCGGACACTCCACCTGAAATTAAGACCGCTTTACGTGGAACAGCTGACCGATCGCGATGGCGAGATACCATCAAGCAGGGCTTCAACAAACTTAAGGGGGTCTGATGAAGGCCGACATTCATGACCTGTCACTACACGACCGCCAAGACCTTATTCGTATGTTTTCCCGAAACTTTTTACAAATTGTCTGAATCTTTTCCGAACGAAATGCAGATTAAAACGGGAAACATATTTCATGCAAAGTAGAAATAAACAAGTTCCAATGGCATTTCATTAATCCGCTTAAAATGTGAAACGAATTGCGTATTTATTTATTGAATGCGGGGGGAATTGTTAATGCGAAACGCGGGGATAAAGCTTAATTGAAAAATGTGGGTGCGAGAGGGAACAGTGAGAAGGGGATACAAGGTGAAACACATTTTTCGCGTTTGCCGGCGCATAATGAACGCGGTTATAAAGAACAAGAGATTAGAATTCGCGATGATAAATTAAATTTTAATTTCGCAGAAAACTGAATAATTTATTCATTTCAATAATAAACGAATTAGTTTTTAATATTTATCTTACCTTTTATAACGTCTCGCAAATTCTGAACCTCGCAAAAATTATTGCATGAAATTCGCAAATAATTACTTATTACAACGAAGTTCGACAATCCCTTCTTTAAACTTAATAAAATGGAAAAACAGCCTAAACCTAATAAAATTAGAACACAGCATATATAAATATACTCAACTTTTCCGGAGCTCTATAACATTATTGAGTGTTTTAGAACTACATAATAGACTATACTCGATAATGTTATACATTACTGAGTTGAGTCTAGACTTGAGTTATATTTTACATTATTGAGTCTTTTTAAAGACTCTTTTAAAAACTCTTTTTAAACTACCTAACAGACTAGACTCGATAATGTTATAGAGCTTCGAAAAGCTTGAATATGTTTATATATTCAGGCTGCGTTCCAATCTTCATTAAGTTTACACGATTATCTATAATGTAGTATGGTTTTGCCAATGTTAAATCCCCTCTTTTTCTTTTTGCTGGGAAACGCGATTTGAATACGTTGCTTGGAGGGCCGCGAGTATCCGCCAAAGCGGGTGATTTACGTCGCCGCGAAAACCTTCAAGATAAACCTTATCGTTCTGACATAATTAGTGCGTGTTTGCGTTTTTTCTCTTCCTTTTTAAATCTAAATTTGGAACGCCAAGATAACTTTTAATTTGTCAAGATTAACCCTTCACGTTTACTTTCGTCCTCTTACTCGAATTCACAGCAAAAAATTGGCACAATTTCCATTGCGAATTCGGACTGGTGTAATTTGAGCACGATATATTCAGTTGTTTCAATAAGTAATTCGGCAGCGGCGGCGGTGACTGTATTATTCGCGCTCCTCGCAGAAAAATCCCATTGTTCACGGAACGTGTCTTTGTCCCCGTTAATGGCTTAAAACAAGTTCCTAGCGAGCACAAACACAGCTTCTTACAAAAGCCATTATTCCTTCTTTCTTTTTCCCGCGCGCCGTCGCTACTTCTTCTTGATCCTTCTATTTTAAATAATTAATTTCCTCCGGCACAGAAAGAACTTAACTTCATTATGTCTGTCCGCAAATGGATTTTACATGCACTTTTTACATGATCATTGATTTATTATTCCTCCGGACCTCAAACTGTTTCCATTCAAAAAATTAATCACAATAGACGAGAATAGACAGACAAGACTATACTCGAATACACCGTATAGAACATATATACGAGTATATAACATATATACGAGTATATAACATATAAACGAGAATACAAGGGTCAAACTGTCTATAAAACGATGCGAACAATTTTTTATGATTTGCTGTGTTAATCTCAACCAAATTGCATAACGATTTATATTATCGTAATCTGCGTGAAATTCCGCGTATTTTGAGATGCAATATGCCAAAATCGGAGAAGTGTCGAAAATCGCAATTTTTAAGGCATACCCCCCATTCTTCGAATTCGTGATTTTTTAAATGTCTTGGATATTGACATATAATACATCAAAAGACGCGAAATTTTGTATAGAATAAACAGCTAAAAATTTTGTTCTGTTTTGTTGAAACTTAAGCCTGCAGCTACCGATTATTAAAACGCGCCAAATAGCATACGCTCGATCTTTTGCCCGCAACTTTTCCCAAAACAATCTAAATTGACTAAACCGTTTTCTAAATTATTCTAAGTGAAATACAAATTCAAACGATACGATAAACGATAGTGTACGATACTTGAAGTTTTCAAGGAGAATACACCGCTCAAACTGACTATAAGATTTAGCGAACAATTTTTTAGGATTTGCTGATTTAATCTCAACCAAATTCCACAATGATTTATATTATCTTAATCTGTGTAAGATTCCGCGTGTTTTGATATGCAATATGAAAAAATCGGAAAGGTGTCAAAAATCGCGATTTTTAAGGCATACCCCCCATTCTTCGAATTCGTGATTTATGTCTTGGATATTGACATATAATACATCAAAAGACGCGAAATTTTGTATAGAACAAACAACTAAAAATCTGTTTCCGTTTTGGTGAAACTTAAGCCTTCAGCTAGCGATTATAAAAACGCGCCAAATAGCATACGCTCCTACTTTTGCCCGCAACTTTTTCCAAAACAATCGAAATTGAATAAACCGTTTTCTAAATCATTCTAAGTGAAATGCAGATTCAAACTGTGTATGATACTTGTAGCTTGCAATGAGAATACAGCGCTCAAACTGTCTATAAAATTTCGCGAACAATTTTTTAGGATTAGCTGATTTAATCTCAACCAAATTCTACAATGATTTATATTATCGTTATCTGTGTGAAATTCCGCGTGTTTTGATATGCAATATGCCAAAATCGGAGAAGTGTCGAAAATCGAGATTTTTAAGGCATACCCCCATTCTTCGAATTCGTGATTTTTGCCATGTCTTGGATATTGACATATAATACATCAAAAGACGCGAAATTTTGTATAGAACAAACAACTAAAAATCTTTTTCCGTTTTGGTGAAACTTAAGCCTTCAGCTAGCGATTATAAAAACGCGCCAAATAGCATACGCTCCTACTTTTGCCCGCAACTTTTTCCAAAACAATCGAAATTGAATGAACCGTTTTCTAAATCATTCTAAGTGAAATGCAGATTCAAACTGTGTATGATACTTGTAGCTTGCAATGAGAATACAGCGCTCAAACTGTCTATAAAATTTCGCGAACAATTTTTTAGAATTTGCTGATTTAATCTCAACCAAATTCTACAATGATTTATATTATCGTTATCTGTGTGAAATTCCGCGTGTTTTGATATGCAATATGCCAAAATCGGAGAAGTGTCGAAAATCGAGATTTTTAAGGCATACCCCCATTCTTCGAATTCGTGATTTTTGCCATGTCTTGGATATTGACATATAATACATAAAAAGACGCGAAATTTTGTATAGAACAAACAACTAAAAACCTTTTTCTGTTTTGGTGAAACTTAAGCCTGCAGCTAGCGATTATAAATACGCGCCAAATAGCATACGCTCGAACTTTTGTCCGCAACTATTTCCAAAACAATCTAAACGGTTTTCTAAATTATTCTAAGCGGAATGCAGATTCAAACTGTGTATGATACTTGCAGTTTGCAAGGAGAATACACCCGCTCAAACTGTCTATATAACGATGCGAACAATTTTTTATGTTTTGCTGATTTAATCTCAACCAAATTGCACAATGATTTATATTGTCGTAATCTGTGTGAAATTCCGCGTGTTTTGATATGCAATATGATAAAATCGGAGAGGTGTCGAAAATCGCGATTTTTAAGGCATACCCCTCAATCTTCAAATTCGCGATTCTTTACATGTCTTGGAAATTGACTTATAATACATCAAAAGACGCGAAATTTTGTATAGAACAAACGACTAAAAACCTTTTTCTGTTTTGGTGAAACTTAAGACTGCAGCTACCGATTATTAAAACGCGATAAATAGCATACGCTCGTACTTTTGTCCGCAACTTTTTCCAAAACAATCTAAATGGACTGAACCGTTTTCTAAATCATTCTAAGTGAAATGCAGATTCAAACGGTGTATGATACTTGCAGTTTTCAAGGAGAATACACCGCTCAAACTGTCTATAAGATTTCGCGAACAATTTTTTAGGATTGGCTGATTTAATCTCAACCAAATTCCACAATGATTTATATTATGGTAATCTATGTAAAATTCCGCGTGTTTTGATATGCAATATGCAAAAATCGGAAAGGTGTCGAAAATCGCGATTTTTAAGGCATACCCCCCATTCTTCGAATTCGTGATTTATGTCTTGGATATTGACATATAATACATCAAAAGACGCGAAATTTTGTATAGAACAAACAACTAAAAATCTTTTTCCGTTTTGGTGAAACTTAAGCCTTCAGCTAGCGATTATAAAAACGCGCCAAATAGCATACGCTCCTACTTTTGCCCGCAACTTTTTCCAAAACAATCGAAATTGAATGAACCGTTTTCTAAATCTTTCTAAGTGAAATGCAGATTCAAACTGTGTATGATACTTGTAGCTTGCAATGAGAATACAGCGCTCAAACTGTCTATAAAATTTCGCGAACAATTTTTTAGAATGTGCTGATTTAATTTCAACCAAATTCTACAATGATTTATATTATCGTTATCTGTGTGAAATTCCGCGTGTTTTGATATGCAATATGCCAAAATCGGAGAAGTGTCGAAAATCGAGATTTTTAAGGCATACCCCCATTCTTCCAATTCGTGATTTTTGCCATGTCTTGGATATTGACATATAATACATCAAAAGACGCGAAATTTTGTATAGAACAAACAACTAAAAACCTTTTTCTGTTTTGGTGAAACTTAAGCCTGCAGCTAGCGATTATAAATACGCGCCAAATAGCATACGCTCGAACTTTTGTCCGCAACTATTTCCAAAACAATCTAAACGGTTTTCTAAATTATTCTAAGCGGAATGCAGATTCAAACTGTGTATGATACTTGCAGTTTGCAAGGAGAATACACCCGCTCAAACTGTCTATATAACGATGCGAACAATTTTTTATGTTTTGCTGATTTAATCTCAACCAAATTGCACAATGATTTATATTGTCGTAATCTGTGTGAAATTCCGCGTGTTTTGATATGCAATATGATAAAATCGGAGAGGTGTCGAAAATCGCGATTTTTAAGGCATACCCCTCAATCTTCAAATTCGCGATTCTTTACATGTCTTGGAAATTGACTTATAATACATCAAAAGACGCGAAATTTTGTATAGAACAAACGACTAAAAACCTTTTTCTGTTTTGGTGAAACTTAAGACTGCAGCTACCGATTATTAAAACGCGATAAATAGCATACGCTCGTACTTTTGTCCGCAACTTTTTCCAAAACAATCTAAATGGACTGAACCGTTTTCTAAATCATTCTAAGTGAAATGCAGATTCAAACGGTGTATGACACTTGCAGCTTGCAATGAGAATACAGCGCTCAAACTGTCTATAAAATTTCGCGAACAATTTTTTAGGATTAGCTGATTTAATCTCAACCAAATTCCACAATGATTTATATTATCGTAATCTGTGTAAAATTCCGCGTGTTTTGATATGCAATATGCAAAAATCGGAAAGGTGTCGAAAATCGCGATTTTGAAAGCACCCCCCATCTTCGAATTCGTGATTTTTGATATGTCTTGGATATTGACATATAATACATCAAAAGACGCGAAATTTTATATTATCGTTTTCTGTGTGAAATTCCGCGTGTTTTGAGATGCAATATGCTAAAATCGGAGAGGTGTCGAAAATCGCGATTTCTAAGGCATACCCCCCATTCTTCAAATTCGCGATTTTTTACATGTCTTGGATATTGACATATAATACATCAAAAGACGCGAAATTTTGTATAGAACAAACAGCTAAAAACCTTTTTCTGTTTTGGTGAAACTTAAGCCTGCAGCTACCGATTATTAAAACGCGCCAAATAGCATTCGCTCGTACTTTTGCCCGCAACTTTTTCCAAAACAATCTAAATGGACTGAACCGTTTCCTAAATCATTCTAAGTGAAATCCAGATTCAAACGGTGTATGACACTTGCAGTTTTCAAGGATAATACACCGCTCAAACTGTCTATAAGATTTCGTGAACAATTTTTTAGGATTAGCTGATTTAATCTCAACCAAATTCCACAATGATTTACATTACCGTAATCTGTGTAAAATTCTGCGTGTTTTGATATGCAATATGTAAAAATCGGAAAGGTGTCGAAAATCGCGATTTTGAAGGCATACCCCCCATTCTTCGAATTCGTGATTTATGTCTTGGATATTGACATATAATACACAAAAAGACGCGAAATTTTGTATAAAACAAATAACTAAAAATCTTTTTCGGTTTTGGTGAAACATAAGCCTGCAGCTAGCGATTATAAATACGCGCCAAATAGCATACGCTCGAACTTTTGCCTGCAACTTTTTCCAAAACCATCTAAATTGAATGAACCGTTTTCTAAATTATTCTAAGTGGAATGCAGATTAAAACTGTGTATGATACTTGCAGTTTGCAAGGAGAATACACCCGCTCAAACTGTATATATAACGATGCGAACAATTTTTTATGTTTTGCTGATTTAATCTCAACCAAATTACACAATGATTTATATTGTCGTAATCTGTATGAAATTCCGCGTGTTTTGATATGCAATATGCTAAAATCGGAGAGGTTTTGAAAATCGCGATTTTTAAGGCATACCCCTCAGCGAATCATAATTCTTCAAATTCGCGATTTTTTACATGTCTTGGATATTGACATATAATACATCAACAGACGCGAAATTGTGTATAGAACAAACAGCTAAAAACCTTTTTCTGTTTTGGCGAAACTTAAGCCTGCAGCTAGCGATTATGAAAACGCGCCAAATAGCATACGCTCGAACTTTTGTCCGCAACTTTTTCCAAAACAATCTAAATGGACTGAACCGTTTTCTAAATCATTCTAAATGAAACCCAGATTCAAACGGTGTATGATACTTGCAGTTTTCAAGGAGAATACACCGCTCAAACTGTCTATAAGATTTCGAGAACAATTTTTTAGGATTTGCTGATTTAATCTCAACCAAATTCCACAATAATTTATATTAACGTAATCTGTGTGAAATTCCGCGTCTTTTGATATGCAATATGCAAAAGTCGGAAAGGTGTCGAAAATCGCGATTTTTAAGGCATACCCCCATTCTTCGAATTCGTGATTTTTGGCATGTCTTTGATATTGACATATAATACATCAAAAGACGCGAAATTTTGTATAGAACAATCAACTATAAACCTTTTTCTGTTTTGGTGAAACTTAAGCCTGCAACTAGCGATTATAAAAACGCGCTAAATAGCATACGCTCGAACTTTTGCCCGCAACTTTTTCCAAAACAATCTAAATTGACTGAACGGTTTTCTAAATTATTCTAAGTGGAATGCAGATTCAAACTATGTATGATACTTGCAGTTTTCAAGGAGAATACACCCGCTCAAACTGTCTATATAACGATGCGAACAATTTTTTATGTTTTGCTGATTTAATCTCAACCAAATTGCACAATGATTTATATTGTCGTAATCTGTGTGAAATTCCGCGTGTTTTGATATGCAACATGCTAAAATCGGAGAGGTGTCGAAAATCGCGATTTTAAGGCATACCCCTCATTCTTCAAATTCGTGATTTTTTACATGTCTTGGATATTGACATATAATACATCAAAAGACGCGAAATTTTGTATAGAACAAACAGCTTAAAACTTTTTTCTGTTTTGGTGAAACTTAAGCCTGCAGCTACCGATTATTAAAACGCGCCAAATAGCATACGCTCGTACTTTTATCCGCAACTTTTTCCAAAACAATCTAAATGGACTGAACCGTTTTCTAAATCATTCTAAGTGAAATCCAGATTCAAACGGTGTATGACACTTGCAGTTGTCAAGGATAATACACCGCTCAAACTGTCTATAAGATTTCGTGAACAATTTTTTAGGATTAGCTGATTTAATCTCAACCAAATTCCACAATGATTTATATTATCGTAATCTGTGTAAAATTCCGCGTGTTTTGATATGCAATATGCAAAAATCGGAAAGGTGTCGAAAATCGCGATTTTGAAAGCACCCCCCATTCTTCGAATTCGTGATTTTTGATATGTCTTGGATATTGACATATAATACATCAAAAGACGCGAAATTTTATATTATCGTTATCTGTGTGAAATTCCGCGTGTTTTGAGATGCAATATGCTAAAATCGGATAGGTGTCGAAAATCGCGATCTCTAAGGCACACCCCCCATTCTTTGAATTCGTGATTTTGGACATGTCTTGGATATTGACATGCAATGCATCAAACGACGCGAAATTTTGTATACAAGAAACAACTAAAAACCTTTTTTTGTTTTGGTGAGATTTAAGCCTGCAGCTACCGATTATAAAAACGCGCTAAATAGCATACGCTCGAACTTTTGCCCGCAACTTTTTCCAAAACAATCTAAATTGACTGAACGGTTTTCTAAATTATTCTTAGTGGAATGCAGATTCAAACTGTGTATGATACTTGCAGTTTTCAAGGAGAATACACCCGCTCAAACTGTCAATATAACGATGCGAACAATTTTTTATGTTTTGCTGATTTAATCTCAACCAAATTCCACAATGATTTATATTATCGTAATCTGTGTAAAATTCCGCGTGTTTTGATATGAAATATGCAACAATCGGAAAGGTGTCGAAAATCGCGATTTTTAAGGCATACCCTCAATCTTCAAATTCGCGATTTTTTACATGTCTTGGATATTGACATATAATACATCAAAGGACGCGAAATTTTGTATAGAACAAACAGCTAAAAACCTTTTTCTGTTTTGGTGAAACTTAAGCCTGCAGCTAGCGATTATAAAAACGCGACAAATAGCATACGCTCGAACTTTTGCCCGCAACTTTTTCCAAAACAATCTAAATGGACTGAACCGTTTTCTAAATCATTCTAAGTGAAATGCAGATTCAAACGGTGTATGATACTTGCAGCTTGCAATGAGAATACAGCGCTCAAACTGTCTATAAAATTTCGCGAACAATTTTTTAGGATTAGCTGATTTAATCTCAACCAAATTCCACAATGATTTATATTATCGTAATCTGTGTAAAATTCCGCGTGTTTTGATATGAAATATGCAACAATCGGAAAGGTGTCGAAAATCGGGATTTTGAAGGCATACCCCCCATTCTTCGAATTCGTGCTTTTTGATATGTCTTGGATATTGACATATAATACATCAAAAGATGCGAAATTTTATATTATCGTTATCTGTGTGAAATTCAGCGTGTTTTGAGATGCAATATGCAAAAATCGGAGAGTTGTCGAAAATCGCGATTTCTAAGGCATTCTTTGAATTCGTGATTTTTAACATGTCTTGGATATTGACATGCAATGCATCAAAAGTCGCTAAATTTCTATAGAACAAACAACTAAAAACCTTTTTCTGCTTTGGAAAAACTTAAGCCTGCAGCCAGCGACTATAAAAACGCGCCAAATAGAATACGCTCGAACTTTTTCCCGCAACTTTTTCCAAAACAATCTAAATGGACTAAACCGTTTTCTAAATCATTCTAAGTGAAATGCAGATTCAAACTGTGTATGATACTTGCTGTTTGCATAGAGAATACACCACTCAAACTGTCTATAAAATGATGCGAACAATTTTGCGGATTTAATCTCAAATAAATTCCACAATGATTTATATTATCGTAATCTGTGTGAAATTCCGCGTGTTTTGATATGCAACATGCTAAAATCGGAGAGGTGTCGAAAATCGCGATTTTTAAGGCATACACCCCTCAATCTTCAAATTCGCGATTTTTTACATGTCTTGGATATTGACATATAATGCATCAAAAGACGCGAAATTTTGTATAGAACAAACAGCTAAAAACCTTTTTCTGTTTTGGTGAAACTTAAGCTTGCAGCTACCGATTATTAAAATGCGCCAAATAGCATTCGCTCGTACTTTTGCACGCAACTTTTTCCAAAACAATCTAAATGGACTGAACCGTTTTCTAAATCATTCTAAGTGAAATCCAGATTCAAACGGTGTATGATACTTGCAGTTTTCAAGGAGAATACACCGCTCAAACTGTCTATAAGATTTCGAGAACAATTTTTTAGGATTAGCTGATTTAATCTCAACCAAATTCCACAATGATTTATATTATCGTAATCTGTGTAAAATTCCGCGTGTTTTAATATGCAATATGCAAAAATCGGAAAGGCGTCGAAAATCGCGATTTTGAAAGCACCCCCCATTCTTCGAATTCGTGATTTTTGATATGTCTTGGATATTGACATATAATACATCAAAAGACGCGAAATTTTATATTATCGTTTTCTGTGTGAAATTCCGCGTGTTTTGAGATGCAATATGCTAAAATCGGAGAGGTGTCGAAAATCGCGATTTCTAAGGCATACTTCGATTCATACCCCATTCGGCATACCCCATTCTTCGCATTCGTGATTTTTGACATGTCTTGGATATTGACATGCAATGCATCAAAAGACGCGAAATTTTGTATACAACAAACAACTAAAAACCTTTTTTTGTTTTGGTGAGATTTAAGCCTGCAGCTACCGATTATTAAATCGCGCTAAATAGCTTACGCTCGTACTTTTGCCCGCAACTTTTTCCAAAACAATCTAAATGGACTGAACCGTTTTCTAAATTATTCTAAGTGAAATGCAGCGTGTTCAAACGGTGTATGATACTTGCAGTTTTCAAGGAGAATACACCGCTCAAACTGTCTATAAGATTTCGCGAACAATTTTTTAGGATTTGCTGATTTAATCTCAACCAAATTTCACAATGATTTATATTAACGTAATCTGTGTGAAATTCCGCGTGTTTTGATATGCAATATGCAAAAATCGGAGAGATGTCGATAATCGAGATGTTTAAGGCATACCCCCCTCATTCTTCAAATTCGCGATTTTTTACATGTCTTGGATATTGACATATAATACATCAAAAGACGCGAAATTTTGTACAGAACAAACAACTGAAAACCTTTTTCTGTTTTGGTGAAACTTAAGCCTGCAGCTAGCGATTATAAAAACGCGCCAAATAGCATACGCTCGAACTTTTGCCCGCAACTTTTTCCAAAACAATCTAAATGCACTGAACCGTTTTCTAAATCATTCTAAGTGAAATGCAGATTCAAACTGTGTATGATACTTGCAGTTTTCAAGGACAATACACCCGCTCAAACTGTCTATAAAACGATGCAAACATTTTTTTATGTTTTGCTGATTTAATCTCAACCAAATTGTACAATGATTTATATTGTTGTAATCTGTGTGAAATTCCGCGTGTTTTGAAATGCAATATGATAAAATCGGAGAGGTGTCGAAAATCGCGATTTTTAAGGCATACCCCTCAATCTTCAAATTCGCGGTTTTTTACATGTCTTGGAAATTGACTTATAATACATCAAAAGACGCGAAATTTTGTATAGAACAAACGACTAAAAACCTTTTTCTGTTTTGGTGAAACTTAAGACTGCAGCTACCGATTATTAAAACGCGCCAAATAGCATACGCTCGTACTTTTGTCCGCAACTTTTTCCAAAACAATCTAAATGGACTGAACCGTTTTCTAAATCATTCTAAGTGAAATGCAGATTCAAACGGTGTATGATACTTGCAGCTTGCAATGAGAATACAGCGCTCAAACTGTCTATAAAATTTCGCGAACAATTTTTTAGGATTAGCTGATTTAATCTCAACCAAATTCCACAATGATTTATATTATCGTAATCTGTGTAAAATTCCGCGTATTTTGATATGCAATATGCAAAAATCGGAAAGGTGTCGAAAATCGCGATTTTGAAAGCACCCCCATTCTTCGAATTCGTGATTTTTGATATGTCTTGGCTATTGACATATAATACATCAAAAGACGCGAAATTTTATATCATCGTTCGAATTCGTGATTTTTGACATGTCTTGGATATTGACATGCAATGCATCAAAAGACGCGAAATTTTGTATACAACAACAACTAAAAACCTTTTTTTGTTTTGATGAGATTTAAGCCTGCAGCTACCGATTATTAAATCGCGCTAAATAGCATACGCTCGTACTTTTGCCCGCAACTTTTTCCAAAACAATCTAAATTGACTGAACCGTTTTTTAAATCATTCTAAGTGAAATGCACATTCAAACTGTGTATGATACTTGTAGTTTGCAATGAGAATACACAGCTCAAACTGTCTATGAAACGGTGCGAACAATTTTTTAGTATTTGCTGCCTTAATCTCAACCAAATTCCACAATGATTTATATTAACGTAATCTGTGTGAAATTCCGCCTGTTTTGATAGGCAATATGCAAAAATCGGAGAGGTGTCGAAAATCACGATTTTCAAGACAGACCCCTCAATCTTAAAATTCGCGATTTTTTACATGTCTTGGATATTGACAGATAATACATCAAAAGACGCGAAATTTTATATTATCGTTATCTGTGTGAAATTCCGCGTGTTTTGAGATGCAATATGCTAAAATCGGAGTGGTGTCGAAAATCGCGATTTTCAAGCCCATTCTTTGAATTCGTGATTTTTGACATGTGTTGGATATTGACTTATAATACATCAAAAGACGCGAAATTTTGTATAGAACAAACAACTAAAAACCTTTTTCTGTTTTGGTGAGATTTAAGCTCGCTGCTAGCGATTATAAAAACGCGCTAAATAGCATACGCTCGAACTTTTGCCCGCAACTTTTTCCAAAACAATCTAAATTGACTGAATCGTTTTCTAAATTATTCTAAGTGAAATGCAGATTCAAACGGTGTATGACACTTGATGTTTTCAAGGAGAATACACCGCTCAAACTGACTATAAGATTTCGCGAACATTTTTTTAGGATTTTCTGATTTAATCTCAACTAAATTCCACAATGATATATATTATCGTAATCTGTGTAAGATTCCGCGTGTTTTGATATGCAATATGCAAAAATCAGAGAGGTGTTGAAAATCGCGATTTTTAAGGCATACCCCCCATTCTTCGAATTCGTGATTTATGTCTTGGATATTGACATATAATACATCAAAAGACGCGAAATTTTATATTATCGTTATCTGTGTGAAATTCCGCGTGTTTTGAGATGCAATATGCTAAAATCGGAGAGGTGTCGAAAATCGCGATTTCTAAGGCATACCCATTCTTCGAATTCGTGATTTTTGACATGTCTTGGATATTGACATGCAATGCATCAAAAGAAGCGAAATTTTGTATACAACAAACAACTAAAAACCTTTTTTTGTTTTGATGAGATTTAAGCCTGCAGCTACCGATTATTAAATCGCGCCAAATAGCATACGCTCGTACTTTTGTCCGCAACTTTTTCCAAAACAATCTAAATGGACTGAACCGTTTTCTAAATCATTCTAAGTGAAATGCAGATTCAAACGGTGTATGATACTTGCAGTTTTCTAGGAGAATACACCGCTCAAACTGTCTATAAAATTTCGCGAACAATTTTTTAGGATTTGCTGATTTAATCTCAACCAAATTCCACAATAATTTATATTAACGTAATCTGTGTGAAATTCCGCGTGTTTTGATATGCAATATGCTAAAATCGGAGTGGTGTCATAAATCGCGATTTTTAAGGCATCATTCTTCAAATTCGCGATTTTTTACATGTCTTGGATATTAACATATAATACATCAAAAGACGCGAAATTTTGTACAGAACAAACAACTAAAAACCTTTTTCTGTTTTGGTGAAACTTAAGCCTGCAGCTACCGATTATTAAAATGCGCCAAATAGCATACACTCGTACTTTTGCCCGCAACTTTTTCCAAAACAATCTAAATGGACTGAACCGTTTTCTAAATCATTCTAAGTGAAATCCAGATTCAAACGGTGTATGATACTTGCAGTTTTCAAGGAGAATACACCGCTCAAACTGTCTATAAGATTTCGAGAACAATTTTTTAGGATTAGCTGATTTAATCTCAACCAAATTCCACAATGATTTATATTATCGTAATCTGTGTAAAATTCCACGTGTTTTGATATGCAATATGCAAAAATCGGAAAGGTGTCGAAAATCGCGATTTTGAAAGCACCCCCCATTCTTCGAATTCGTGATTTTTGATATGTCTTGGATATTGACATATAATACATCAAAAGACGCGAAATTTTATATTATCGTTATCTGTGTGAAATTCCGCGTGTTTTGAGATGCAATATGCTAAAATCGGAGAGGTGTCGAAAATCGCGATCTCTAAGGCACACCCCCCATTCTTTGAATTCGTGATTTTTGACATGTCTTGGATATTGACATACAATGCATCAAAAGACGCGAAATTTTGTATACAACAAACAACTAAAAACCTTTTTTTGTTTTGGTGAGATTTAAGCCTGCAGCTACCGATTATTAAATCGCGCCAAATAGCATACGCTCGTACTTTTGTCCGCAACTTTTTCCAAAACAATCTAAATGGACTGAACCGTTTTCTAAATTATTCTAAGTGAAATGCAGATTCAAACGGTGTATGATACTTGCAGTTTTAGAGGAGAATACACCGCTCAAACTGTCTATAAGATTTCGCGAACAATTTTTTAGGATTTGCTGATTTAATCTCAACCAAATTCCACAATGATTTATATTAACGTAATCTGTGTGAAATTCCGCGTGTTTTGATATGCAATACGCAAAAATCGGAGAGATGTCGATAATCGAGATGTTTAAGGCATACCCCCCTCATTCTTCAAATTCGCGATTTTTTACATGTCTTGGATATTGACATATAATACATCAAAAGACGCGAAATTTTGTACAGAACTAACAACTGAAAACCTTTTTCTGTTTTGGTGAAACTTAAGCCTGCAGCTAGCGATTATAAAAACGCGCCAAATAGCATACGCTCGAACTTTTGCCCGCAACTTTTTCCAAAACAATCTAAATGGACTGAACCGTTTTCTAAATCATTCTAAGTGAAATCCAGATTCAAACGGTGTATGACACTTGCAGTTTTCAAGGATAATACACCACTCAAACTGTCTATAAGATTTCGTGAACAATTTTTTAGGATTAGCTGATTTAATCTCAACGAAATTCCACAATGATTTACATTATCGTAATCTGTGTAAAATTCTGCGTGTTTTGATATGCAATATGCAAAAATCGGAAAGGTGTCGAAAATCGCGATTTTGAAGGCATACCCCCCATTCTTCGAATTCGTGATTTATGTCTTGGATATTGACATATAATACATAAAAAGACGCGAAATTTTGTATAAAACAAATAACTAAAAATCTTTTTCGGTTTTGGTGAAACATAAGCCTGCAGCTAGCGATTATAAATACGCGCCAAATAGCATACGCTCGAACTTTTGCCTGCAACTTTTTCCAAAACCATCTAAATTGAATGAACCGTTTTCTAAATTATCTAAGTGGAATGCAGATTAAAACTGTGTATGATACTTGCAGTTTGCAAGGAGAATACACCCGCTCAAACTGTATATATAACGATGCGAACAATTTTGTATGTATTGCTGATTTAATCTCAACCAAATTACACAATAATTTATATTGTCGTAATCTGTGTGAAATTATGCGTGTTTTGATATGCAATATGCAAAAATCGGAGAGGTTACGAAAATCGCGATCTCTAAGGCACACCCCCCATTCTTTGAATTCGTGATTTTTGACATGTCTTGGATATTGACATGCAATGCATCAAAAGACGCGAAATTTTGTATACAACAAACAACTAAAAACCTTTTTTTGTTTTGGTGAGATTTAAGCCTGCAGCTACCGATTATTAAATCGCGCCAAATAGCATACGCTCGTACTTTTGTCCGCAACTTTTTCCAAAACAATCTAAATGGACTGAACCGTTTTCTAAATCATTCTAAATGAAACCCAGATTCAAACGGTGTATGATACTTGCAGTTTTCAAGGAGAATACACCGCTCAAACTGTCTATAAGATTTCGAGAACAGTTTTTGAGGATTTGCTGATTTAATCTCAACCAAATTCCACAATAATTTATATTAACGTAATCTGTGTGAAATTCCGCGTCTTTTGATATGCAATATGCAAAAAGCGGAAAGGTGTCCAAAATCGCGATTTTTAAGGCATACCCCCATTTTTCGAATTCGTGATTTTTGGCATGTCTTTGATATTGACATATAATACATCAAAAGACGCGAAATTTTGTATAGAACAATCAACTATTAACCTTTTTCTGTTTTGGTGAAACTTAAGCCTGCAACTAGCGATTATAAAAACGCGCTAAATAGCATACGCTCGAACTTTTGCCCGCAACTTTTTCCAAAACAATCTAAATTGACTGAACGGTTTTCTAAATTATTCTAAGTGGAATGCAGATTAAAACTGTGTATGATACTTGCAGTTTTCAAGGAGAATACACCCGCTCAAACTGTCTATATAACGATGCGAACAATTTTTTATGTTTTGCTGATTTACTCTCAACCAAATTGCACAATGATTTATATTGTCGTAATCTGTGAGAAATTCCGCGTGTTTTGATATGCAATATGCTAAAATCGGAAAGGTGTCGAAAATCGCGATTTTTAAGGCATACCCCTCATTCTTCAAATTCGCGATTTTTTACATGTCTTGGATATTAACATATAATACATCAAAAGACGCGAAATTTTGTACAGAACAAACAACTAAAAACCTTTTTCTGTTTTGGTGAAACTTAAGCCTGCAGCTAGCGATTATAAAAACGCGCCAAATAGCATACGCTCGTACTTTTGTCCGCAACTTTTTCCAAAACAATCTAAATGGACTGAACCGTTTTCTAAATCATTCTAAGTGAAATCCAGATTCAAACGGTGTATGATACTTGCAGTTTTCAAGGAGAATACACCGCTCAAACTGTCTATAAGATTTCGCAAACAATTTTTTAGGATTTGCTGATTTAATCTCAACCAAATTCCACAATGATTTATATTATCGTAATTTGTGTAAAATTCCTCGTGTTTTGATATGCAATATGCAAAAAATCGGAAAGGTGTCGAAAATCGCGATTTTTAAGGCATACCCCCCATTCTTCGAATTCGTGATTTTTGATATGTCTTGGATATTGACATATAATACATCAAAAGACGCGAAATTTTGTATAGAACAAACAGCTAAAAACCTCTTTCTGTTTTGGTGAAACTTAAGCCTGCAGCTACCGATTATTAAAACGCGCCAAATAGCATACGCTCGAACTTTTGCCCGCAACTTTTTCCAAAACAATCTAAATTGATTGAACCGTTTTCTAAATCATTTTAAGTGAAATGCAGATTCAAACTGTGTGATACTTGCAGTTTGCAAGGAGAATACACCGCTCAAACTGTCTATAAGATTTCGCGAACAATTTTTTAGGATTTGCTGATTTAATCTCAACCAAATTCCACAATGATTTAGATTATCGTAATCTGTGTAGAATTCCGCGTGTTTTGATATGCAATATGCAAAAATCGGAGAGGTGTCGAAAATCGCGATTTTTAAGGTATACCCCCCCATTCTTCGAATTCGTGATTTTTGACATGTCTTGGATATTGACATGCAATGCATCAAAAGACGCGAAATTTTGTATAGAACAAACAACTAAAAACCTTTTTCTGTTTTGGTGAGATTTAAGCTTGCAGCTAGCGATTATAAAAACGCGCCAAATAGCATACGCTCGAACTTTTGCCCGCAACTTTTTCCAAAACAATCTAAATTGATTGAACCGTTTTCTAAATCATTTTAAGTGAAATGCAGATTCAAACTGTGTGATACTTGCAGTTTGCAAGGAGAATACACCGCTCAAACTGTCTATAAAACGATGCGAACAATTTTTGCCGAGCTTGGCTGTGGCGAGCCGGGAGACTGTAATTTGCACGTCGTTTATAAACTACACCCATATATTATGTATAGATAGACGAGACTGGAGAGACAAAACTAGACAAGACTGGAGAGACAAAACTAGTCAGACAAGACTAGACAGATAAGTTTAATGGACCAGATTAGTCAGGCTTGATTGGACCATTTTGGGACCATTTTAAATTAAAACTAATTATTAATCAAGAATTTGTAAGGTGAAAGTTAATTAGCTGTTTGTGTAAAAAATTTAGTTGATTAAAAATTCGCAGGCAGAATGAAACCAAATTTTTAACAAAGACACCAATTTGGCGAATGTATGTTTGTGCAATGTAATTGGCTTTGTGTTTTCGGCCCAAATTGAAATTAATCGCGCAGCAAATTGTTTTGCAACAACAATGAAAAAATATCTACGTCTTCTTGCCGATTTTCCGCGTGCGAATTTTTTTCGCGTGCGAATTTTTTTCGCGCGCTCATTGTTTCGCCGTGCACAAAAGACGTCCGAAGCGGGGGCGCGCGCGCGTAAAACAAACGCGAATACCCTTTAAATTATGCAATTTTCAATTGCGCTTAAAACTATCCAAACACGGCGGAATAAAATTGCCAATTACAACAAGTTTGTTTTGCCAACCGTACTCATGCTCACACAACAAAAGGAATATTCAAACTCACTCATATTCACTTAAACAATTCACCGATCGCAAATTGACCTGGAAATCCAATAAATAATTCCAGCGCCCTTTTCCTCACGCGTTTTAAGCCTTTTAAGAGTCCATACGCGAGACGCCAGGTGTCGGCGGATATGAGAAATGTTCCTCGGCTATAATTTACAGTGTACGAGAGCCGGGGGGCGGTGGGGGGCGAGAGGGACCGCTGCCTGACCGCACGGGAAGCTGAGAATCAAGCCGGCAGGTGCATTCGGACAAGGTAGACTACTCCAGTTGACCAGACAAACTTCTCCTCTTCCGATCATATTTCCAGTTCGTTTTGTGTTGCTTTGTTGCACAACGTAATAAAAATTAAATAGACAAGAATAGGGCTTAGTGGACTAGTTTAAACTGTTAGAATTTGTTGCATTTGGACTAGTCTAAACATAATTAATGAATTTATTACATCGTGCATTAATGATTTAATGGACATGACTAAGACTTAGCAGCCTAGTCTAGAGAGTTGTTACACGCGTCTTGGTGATGGTTTAGGACTTAGTAGTCTAGTCTAAAGAATTAGAAGTCGAGGTTTTGTTACACTATGCCTTAATGATTGGCTAGAACTTAGTAGCCTAGTCAAGAGAGCTAGAACTAGATAGTATATTACACTGTACCTTAATGATTGGCTAGCACTTAGTAGCCTAGTCTAAAGAGTTAGAACTAGATAGTTTGTTACACTGTACCTTAATGATTGGCTAGGACTTAGTAGCTTAGTCTAAACAGTTTAAACTAGAGAGTTTGTTAAATTGTGCTTTAAGGATTTGCTAGGACTTAGTAGCCTAGTCTAGAGAGTTTAAACTAGAGAGTTTGTTAGATTGGGCTTTAAGGATTAGCTAGGACTTAGTAGCCTAGTCTAGAGAGTTTAAACTAGAGAGTTTGTTAGATTGGGCTTTAACGATTAGCTAGGACTTAGTAGCCTAGTCTAGAGAGTTTAAACTAGAGAGTTTGTTAGATTGTGCCTTAAGGATTAGCTAGGACTTAGTAGCCTAGTCTAGAGAGTTTAAACTAGAGAGTTTGTTAGATTGTGCCTTAAGGATTAGCTAGGACTTAGTAGCCTAGTCTAGAGAGTTTAAACTAGAGAGTTTGTTAGATTGTGCTTTAAGGATTGGCTAGGACTTAGTAGCCTAGTCTAGAGAGTTTAAACTAGAGAGTTTGTTAGATTATGCCTTAATGATTAGCTAGGACTTAGTAGACTCGTCTAGATGGTTGGAAATAGAGGTTTAGACAGTAATAGTTAGTCTAGACAGATTTATTTGTCGTGGGAAAAATTATAAATTCGTGAAAGTATTCGCCCACAATTTCCGTATTAGGTTTAGTTGGTATTTAAAGGAATTGCGGAATAATCCGCAATAAGTTTTAACCAATTTTTACCAATAAAGACTTGTCGATTACGAAACGTACACAATTTTTAAATCATTGATTCGATTCCTGCCATTCATACGGACTCGAGAACCTTTAACAATACATTGTGACGGTTTAATCATGAGCGCGTTCCATTGATGAAACCTTCTGTGCGGGGCGACCTCGCCTGCCACCGATTGCACGGCCGCTACCATAAAACAAGACCCGAGACGCGGGACGAGGCAAGAAGCCCCACAAACAAAAAACGGAGCAGAGAATCACTTAATAATTATATACTCGTTCCTCGGCTCGGACTCGGTTCGAGGTCAAACGGATTTCATCCTCTGCCTTCGCGGCTCCTACGGCCCCTTCGCGTGGAACTCGCGTGCCCGACTCCGCACGAAACCGCTCGAGACCTGATTGCGTTTATATCTTCCTGAACTGACTAGCACTATAACATCTACACTTATTAACTCCAACACTAATAAATTAAATAGGCTGACAAAACTTGACAAGACTAGAGAGAATAGAGTAGACAGACAAGATTAGATAGACAAGATTATACAGGCAAGACTAGACATACAAGACTAGACAGACAAGACTAGACAGACAAGACTAGACAGACAAGACTAGACAGACAAGACTAGACAGACAAGACTAGACAGACAAGACTAGACAGACAAGACAATACAGACAAGACTAGACAGACAAGACTAGACAGACAAGACTAGACAGACAAGACTCGACAGACAAGACTCGACAGACAAGACTCGACAGACAAGACTAGACAGACAAGACTAGACAGACAAGACTCGACAGACAAGACTCGACAGACAAGACTAGACAGACAAGACTAGACAGACAAGACTAGACAGACAAGACTAGACAGACAAGACTAGACAGACAAGACTAGACAGACAATACTAGACAGACAAGACTAGACAGACAAGACTAGACAGACAAGACTAGACAGACAAGACTAGACAGACAAGACTAGACAGACAAGACTAGACAGACAAGACTAGACAGACAAGACTAGACAGACAAGACTAGACAGACAAGACTAGACAGACAAGACTAGACAGACAAGACTAGACAGACAAGACTAGACAGACAAGACTAGACAGACAAGACTAGACAGACAAGACTAGACAGACAAGACTAGACAGACAAGACTAGACAGACAAGACTAGACAGACAAGACTAGACAGACAAGACTAGAGAGACAAGACTAGACAGACAAGACTAGACAGACAAGACTAGACAGACAAGACTAGACAGACAAGACTAGACAGACAAGACTAGACAGACAAGACTAGACAGACAAGACTAGACAGACAAGACTAGACAGACAAGACTAGACAGACAAGACTAGACAGACAAGACTAGACAGACAAGACTAGACAGACAAGACTAGACAGACAAGACTAGACAGACAAGACTAGACAGACAAGACTAGACAGACAAGACTAGACAGACAAGACTAGACAGACAAGACTAGACAGACAAGACTAGACAGACAAGACTAGACAGACAAGACTAGACAGACAAGACTAGACAGACAAGACTAGACAGACAAGACTAGACAGACAAGACTAGACAGACAAGACTAGACAGACAAGACTAGACAGACAAGACTAGACAGACAAGACTAGACAGACAAGACTAGACAGACAAGACTAGACAGACAAGACTAGACAGACAAGACTAGACAGACAAGACTAGACAGACAAGACTAGACAGACAAGACTAGACAGACAAGACTAGACAGACAAGACTAGACAGACAAGACTAGACAGACAAGACTAGACAGACAAGACTAGACAGACAAGACTAGACAGACAAGACTAGACAGACAAGACTAGACAGACAAGACTAGACAGACAAGACTAGACAGACAAGACTAGACAGACAAGACTAGACAGACAAGACTAGACAGACAAGACTAGACAGACAAGACTAGACAGACAAGACTAGACAGACAAGACTAGACAGACAAGACTAGACAGACAAGACTAGACAGACAAGACTAGACAGACAAGACTAGACAGACAAGACTAGACAGACAAGACTAGACAGACAAGACTAGACAGACAAGACTAGACAGACAAGACTAGACAGACAAGACTAGACAGACAAGACTAGACAGACAAGACTAGACAGACAAGACTAGACAGACAAGACTAGACAGACAAGACTAGACAGACAAGACTAGACAGACAAGACTAGACAGACACGACTAGACAGACAAGACTAGACAGACAAGACTAGACAGACAAGACAAGACAGACAAGACTAGACAGGCAAGACTAGACAGACAAGACTAGACAGACAAGACTAGACAGACAAGACTAGACAGACAAGACTAGACAGACAAGACTAGACAGACAAGACTAGACAGACAAGACTAGACAGACAAGACTAGACAGACAAGACTAGACAGACAAGACTAGACAGACAAGACTAGACAGACAAGACTAGACAGACAAGACTAGACAGACAAGACTAGACAGACAAGACTAGACAGACAAGACTAGACAGACAAGACTAGACAGACAAGACTAGACAGACAAGACTAGACAGACAAGACTAGACAGACACGACTAGACAGACAAGACTAGACAGACAAGACTAGACAGACAAGACAAGACAGACAAGACTAGACAGGCAAGACTAGACAGACAAGACTAGACAGACAAGACTAGACAGACAAGACTAGACAGACAAGACTAGACAGGCAAGACTAGACAGACAAGACTAGACAGACAAGACTAGACAGACAAGACTAGACAGACAAGACTAGACAGACAAGACTAGACAGACAAGACTAGACAGACACGACTAGACAGACAAGACTAGACAGACAAGACTAGACAGACAAGACTAGACAGACAAGACTAGACAGACAAGACTAGACAGACAAGACTAGACAGACAAGACTAGACAGACAAGACTAGACAGACAAGACTAGACAGACAAGACTAGACAGACAAGACTAGACAGACAAGACTAGACAGACAAGACTAGACAGACAAGACTAGACAGACAAGACTAGACAGACAAGACTAGACAGACAAGACTAGACAGACAAGACTAGACAGACAAGATTAGACAGACAAGACTGGACAGACAAGACTGGACAGACAAGACTCCCGTGACAAGCTCGGCTCCGCCGAGCTTAGACAGACAAGACTAGACCGACAAGACTAGATAGACAAGACTACAGAGACAAGACTAGACAGACAAGACTCCCCGGACAAGACTCCCTGACAAGCTCGGCTCCGCCGAGTAGACAGACAAGACTAGACAGACAAGACTAGACAGACAAGATTAGACAGACAAGACTAGACAGACAAGACTAGACAGACAAGACTAGACAGACAAAACTAGATAGACAAGACTAGACAGACAAGGCTGGACAGACAAGACTCCGCGGACAAGACTCCCCTGACAAGCTCCGCTCTGCCGAGTTTAGACAGACAAGACTAGATAGACAAGACTAGGCAGACAAGACTAGATAGACAGGACTAGACAGACAAGACTGCATTGACAAGACTGGACAGACAAGACTCCTCGGATAAAACTCCCCTGACAATCTCGGCTTCGCCGAGCTTGGACAAACAAGACTAGACGGATAAGACTAGATAGACAAGACTAGTCAGACAAGACTGGACATACTTCACGGACAAGACTCCCCTGACAAGCTCGGCTCCGCCGAGCTTAGACAGACAAGACTAGATAGATAAGACTAGGCAGACAATATTAGATAGACAAGACTATGCAGACAAGACTGGACTGACAAGACTGGACAGACAAGACTGAAAGGACAAGACTGGACAGACTGCCCGGACAAGACTCCCCTGACAAGCTTAGACAGACAAGACTAGACAGACAAAACTAGATAGACAAGACTAGACAGACAAGACTAGACGGACAAGACTAGACAGACAAGACTGGACAGACAAGACTCTCCGGACAAGACTCCCCTGACGAGCTTAGACAGACAAGACTAGACAGACAAGATTGTGCTGCCAAGCCTAAACGCACAAAGCTATTATTATCGGTTTAGATGAGATTAATCTTTTTGTCTAGCTCCGTCCATCAGATCCAATTAGTTTGCTAGTTCCCTCGAGCGGCTAAGCCTTAATACCCATCCATTTACTCGCAGTTTTTGCCGCGTGTATTCCGCGATTTCTTCATTACCATTTGGCCTAGGGCCGCCCGTAATCACCGCAATTACTAATGCAAGGAACTAAGCCAAAGCACACGGTGAATTCACTTCACCGTCGTCTGTAATAGCCCAATGGTTACAAAGCTTAATCAATTAGATCCACTGGATTTATTCGATTATTGTTAACTAGGTTTAATGGATAATCCAGTTTATTTACATTAAATAGATAATCGGCAATGACTATATTTTGCAATTATCTAGAATCTAGATTTTGAAATTGTTGGTTGACGTTGATTGTAAATCTGGATGTGAGACTTGAAGAAGTTGTATTAGACTAGGTTTCATTCTAAGATTTAATTCAGAGACGAATTAATTGTGCAATGGTACACCAGTGTTGTCATTCTACTTGAATTATCTTATCATTTGTTTACGTAATTGAAACCGATTTCTCCAAAAAAAAGTTCTTTGTCGGTCCGTCCCCTTTGCGTGGGAGTCAAATTTCGTTTTGATTTACGAACAGACCGCACCGTGTATTCGTTCCTCCGCCCGTGCGCCAGCGTTTACGGCAATCAAACTAATGTCCGGATTGCGTAACGCTTGCGAACGCCTGGATGACGGAATTTATAGCGAAACGCAATCGTTCCAGATATTTCAGACAAACAATGATCTAGAGCAAACTTCATCAATTCGCCACATCACTGAATTAGCTAAAAGCTTTTTCGGAACCATTTATTACTCAAGTTTCATCCACAACTACATTACAGACTACGATAAATATATTAGACTACATCGATTTGATAGATACGCGTTTGCAGGTAAGAATAGATAAGCCCTATTTTATTTATCTATTGGGGGGCATGGAAGGAGCCTGTACGAGTGCATTTTTTCCTGTACGTGGTCTGTTAGAAAAGTATCCGACCCTTAGTCGGTAAAAAAAAAACTGGCATACCTGGAGCGTTGGAAACCTAATCACCCTCAAAGTAGTCTCCTTGGGATCCCACACACTTCTCCCAGCGGTGCCGCCATTGTTGGAAGCATTCAAAAAAGCGCGCTTGATTCAAATTTATCAGGTTTTCAAAATAAAAAATAAGGTCGGCTACTTTTCTAATAGACCACGTATATGCAGAACATGCCGACGCCTCCAGGTAACACTGTCCCATCAGACTGTGGACAATCCTTCCACCACCAGAAACCAACGACGACCTGGATCCATACATTTAATGCTATAGCCCTGCTACAGCCCTACAGCCCAACATGCTGCTATAGCCCTGTGAAGGACCTGTGACCTCTTCAAACCACCGGAAAGCACTGGACACGAAAAAGTAAGTTTTATGTATTTTTCTCGGCGTAATCTCATTAGTCCGAGCTGGTCTGTAGCAATAGTTATTGTGCAAATGCAGCACGTTAAACGAAAATACAGAGTTCGAATTGCGATGTTGGTCTAATTGTGTATTCAGTAAGTAAATAGCAAGTTTGCGCAGCACGTACACAATTAGCGCGAAGATGATGAATTCCGAGCGCTGATAATAATTATCAGCGGGTTAAGTGCACTCAATTGGGACGTTTATAATGTGTTTTTTTTTTCGGGGAATAATTTACACCTCGCAAATATTTGCGGATCGCATGCAAATCTCGCGCGTAATTTCGCCCCGGGACGGATCGGACGGGGAAATTCCGCGGAAGAATTATCATAATAAGGCGCGATAAAAAGTAATTGGCGCGTATAAATCTCGCGCGACTTGTTTTTTCTTTGCACAAAAGTTATGTGCGAAAAGTTATCAATCTGCATTATGTAGGATACTTTGTAAATCTATGTTCATGCTAGAGAGCAGAATAACAACTAGTTTAGTCCATCAAATAGATTATTAACTAATATTTAATATTACTAGTCTAGATTAACAATTAGGCTAGATTAGTTATTAGTCTAGATCAGTTACTAGTCTAGATTATCAATTAGTCCAGATTATACATTAGTTAGTCTAGATTATCTTAGATAATCATTAGTTAGTCTAGATATATCATACATTAGTCTAGATTATACATTACTAATCTAGATTATAAATTAATCTAGATTACATTGAATTGAAAAATTCAATATGTTCTTACCACACAAGTGTAGTAAAAACATAGTGAATTTTTCAATTCAATGTAAGTATCAATTACCACGTAGTAATAGTCGCAAGCATCACATAGTCTACATTAGCAACTAGTTTAGATTATCAATTAGTATAGATTACTAAATCTAGATAAACTTTCTAATTAAGTTTTAGTACGTAGACTTTGTCATATATCTCCTAAGTCAAAATTCTGTAACAAGAAAACTAAATAAACAACATACTAGATCTAATTACTTGACATTAGTTAGTTACATGACAAGAGTTAGGTGATGTAGCTCTTGAGATTCTGTACGTTTGCGAAATATTTGCACCGATTGTTTCTAATCGGTTGGGTGCAGAAATATCGCTGATAGATAGTTTGCAATTCTGTAAATCCTGGCCTAATTACCCGGGAATCTTCCGCGTAAATATCGCACAAAAAATTAGAGTTCCCGCCGGATGGCTCGCATATACGCACAGCAGGTGCGCCTCGCGAACTTCTTTTATTCGCTATTTACCTGAATAACTGTTGGCGTCTTTTTTTCGCTAACTATACACAAGTGTGTTTAAAACTGGGTTTAGATTCTTTTGCTCGTGTTTTGGCGGAGATTAATCGCCGCGCTTGAACATATATTAATTGCAATACATTTGAAACCTTGAATATGTATAATTAAAACTACAATTAGCCTAGTATGGATGTGGAGACTTCTTCAGATAATTCCCTTCTTCTCGTATAATTACATTCTTGTCTGTCTAGTTTTGTTTGTCTACTCTTGTCTGACTACTCTTGTCTGTCTAGTCTTGTCTTTCTAGTCCTGTCTGTCTAGTCTTGTCTGCCTAGTCTTGTCTGTCTAGTCTTGTCTGTCTAGTCTTGTCTATCTAGTCTTGTCTGTCTAATCTTGTCTGTCTAGTTTTGTCTGTCTAGTCTTGTCTGTCTAGTCTTGTCTGTCTAGTCTGTCTAGTCTGTCTAGTCTGTCTAGTCTTGTCTGTCTAGCCTTGTCTGTCTAGTCTTGTCTGTCTAGTCTTGTCTGTCTAGTCTTGTCTATCTAGTCTTGTCTGTCTAGTCTTGTCTGTTTAGTCTTGTCTGTCTTGTCTTGTCTATCTTATCTTGCTTTGTTGCTTGTGTTGCTTATTTCGTTCCTCTGGTGGCGAATGTTCTCTTCCAACTCTTCCAAGTTGCAGAATGAAGGATTGATTAGGTTCCAGATTTACCTCTTTCTGTTTGTCGATTTCCATCAGGAGTAGCCGTTTCATTTTGATCCAGGCATATGAACACTGAGCCAGGCATATGAATTCCAAATGCATCGCTTCGACGTCCTCGTGCAGATAACTCATCAGTCCGTCCATTGATCCTCATAACTAATTTATTTCCCTGCTGCTGGTATCACTACCTCTAACGTTCTCATTCTCTCGTTTTCTTGGACGTGTTCCTCTAGGTTCTCCTTTACTTGGTCTCCTCCAGGATCGGTTCGACCAGATATCGCATGTTCGTCTCAAGGTCTAGGCACTTTTCGAAGTCAACGGGCTCGACGAGCTCCTTGAAGTATTCCACCATCTCCTCCTCGTCAACCTGCTCCTTCTCCACGATCACGTTGATTTTGCCCATGGAACTGATTCCTGCGCGACTGGAGAAGGAGGATTTGGGCCGGAGATGTTCCCGAACGAACGCACGTTGAACGGACCTTGCCGGAAAAAAGAGCAAGCTCCTTGGGCGAACAAGTAAACCCTCATCTTCTTCTCCTGCGACGGTTTAGCCTCTTCAATTTTGCTCTCTTGGAGGAATTTTGACCTCCACCTCCGCAACTTGCTTCTTCACCTCTATAACCTTCTTGTCATCGTCTAACTAGTCTCGTCTGTTTAGTCTTGTCTATCTACTTCATTGCTCCCTTCAGGAAACAATCGTCACCGCTTCCTTCTGGCATTTCTGAACGGTCTTCACCATCATGGCTTGGTTCCTCAGCACCAGGTCCTTGGAAATCAAGCTTTTTGCTTCGTCAACGATTTTGGCCGTATTTTAATGAGATAGACGATCGTCACCGCTCCCTACAGCAACTCCATGCATTTCGGAATAATGTTCGTCATCGTGGCTTGGTCGGCTCGCGACCTGGGGCTATCTGTCCTGGCTTTTATATCTGCATGATCACCTTAAAATTCTCGATTTTGCCAATGTAATCTCCACCGACTTGACATATCTTTCCCACAGAAACAGATTTTCGCCGCGCTGGCTTCGATGACCGGCTTGCGTGCCGGTCAAATTCATGACGTTCCCAAACTCCATGCGCATAACCTCGTGAAGCGGCAGCTTCATGGGATAAACAATCGTCACCTCTCCCTTCTGGCATTTCTGAACGACCTTCATCATCATGGCTCGATTCCTCAGCACCAGGCATTAGGAAATCTAGCTTTTCGTTTCATCGACGGTTTTGGGCTAGACTTCTTGCATCCGTTTGATGGGTTGCTTGCCGTTCCTCCTGCCAAAGGGATCCTTGTTGGAGGTGAAGCCGCCGCTGAGCGAGAATTCATTGCCCCTAACGTTCACGAGTTTTATGCGTCTATTGTGGAAGCAACGATTGTTTGAATGCCTGAGGTGGTTACTGAAGAGAAACAATTGGACTGCCAAAACGAGGGAACCCTTCATATCCGGATTATGAGAGTGATTATGAAGATATTAAAGCCTGGACAAGGAGCCCCAGGTCGTGAGCCGACCAAGCCATGATGATGAAGGTTGTTCAGAAATGAATGGACTGAAGGGAGCGGTGACGATTGTCTATCCCATAAAATCGTCGACGAAACGAAAAGCTTGAGGACTAAGGACAGATCATCTTCTTCATCTCCCTCTGCTTCCTATACGCATGAAGCATCATCTGTTGCCTCTGCTCCTTATTCATAATCGGCTCACGAGTTGGGGCTCCTTGTCCATGCTTTGATATCTTCATAATCACCTTAAAATTACCGATTTTGCCAATGTAATCTCCAACGCCTTTTACATATCTTTCGCAGAAAACCAGATTTTGGCCGCGTTGGCGTCTATGACCAGGCAACAGAAATCAAATACCGTATTGAAATAGCTAGAGCTGCCTTTATTAAAATGAGAGACCTCTTCTGTAATCGTGATCTAAAATTAGAACTCCGAATCAGAATGATGAGATGCTGCGTGTTTCCCATATTAATGTACGGCGTGGAAGCATGGACGCTCAATCAACAGCTTACAAATAAACTCCAGGCGTTTGAAATGTATACACCCACATTTCAAACGCCTAAAGAAAGAAAGTCCTAAAGGAGTTCATTGGATTATCATTTTTCGCACCAATTTTAGTAAATCTGTATTTTTAAATTTAACATTTGAATCGGTTTCGGCACCGATCCACAGAAGGCGAAAGATGTATCGACCTGGACCGAAATCGCGCGATTTATTAATTTGCTTCGCGAATTTATCTTATTCGGAGAGTCTGCTTCGAGTGTGAGAAGCGTAAAGACAAGAATCGAAGCGCGAACCAAGCTCGACCGACACGTGCACGCATTTTTATGTTTATCGTTTCAAGTCAAGTTAACCGGGGGTGTAATCACGAGCCCAAAGGGCTGACGCGGCATCCAACGTCTGGAAGACACCAATTTTAAGGGCTCCTTCCACACATTATCTCCATTTCTTGCCTTAAAATTGGCGCCGGAAGGACGATCCGCACGTGGCGGAGACGCGAGCAACCCTAACAGGTAAGTGATTAGACCAGCCCTGTTTTAAAATTAGAAAATTTGATTTTCGTGAGACGCGGTCCAAACAATCATGGACCGACAAAGTTACGAATGTGGAGGTGTTACGAAGGATGGGAAAGGGGCTGAGAATTATGGAAACAATTAAATGTAGGAAACTGGAATATTTGGGACAAACCATGAGAGGAGAAAGGTATGAAATATTACAGCTCATAATGCAGGGGAAGATTGCTGGAAATAGAAGTGTGGGAGACACCGGATTTCCTGGTTGAAAAATCTTAGGGATTGGTTCCGGTGTAAGTACTTCAAAGGAATTATTCAGCGCGCAATGTCGAAAGTGGAGATTGCCTTATTTGGTAGCTAACCTCCGAGTAGGAGATGGCACACGAAGAAGAAGAAGGCGTCGATGACCGACTGGCTTGCCGGTCAAATCCTCGACGTTCTCAAACTCCATGCGGAGGACGTCGTGGGGCTCCATGGGATAGACAATCGTCACTGCGCCCTTCTGAAGGTCCAGGCATTTCTGAAAGACCTTCATAATCAAAAATGGCTTGGTTGCTCAGGTCCTTTATCGCCCTTGATTCCTCAGCCTCAGATCCTTGGAAATCCAGCTTTTCGCTTCGTTGACGAGTTTAGCCATAGTATCATGGGATAGACAATCGTCACCGCTCCCTTCTGCAGGCGCAGGCATTTTTGAACAACCTTCATCGACATGGCTTCGTTCCTCAGCACCAGTTCCTTGAAAATCAGGCTTTTTACATCGTCGATGGTTTTCGCCAAGATTTCTTGCAACCGTTTGGTAGGTTGCTTACCGTTCCTCCTACCAAGGGAATCCTTGCTGGTGGTGAAGCCGCCGCTGGGTGTACATTCATCGTCCCAAACGTCCACAAGTTTTAAATCTTGGACTTGGTCGTCGGTTAAGTTTAAGATTTCGGGTGGGTAAAACGTTCCATGCTTGGACAACTATTGGATCTCGCAGCAAATCCGCTCGATTCTCAAACGGGCGTTGTACGCTCTGGACCAAGTCGTCCACCGGAGTCTTTAGGCTGCTCTCGTACAGGAATTGGCTCTCGATGTTTTGTTTGATGTGGATCTTGGATCTCGCAGCAAATACGCTCGATTTTCAAACGGCCGTTGTACGCTCTGGACCAAGTCGTCCACCGGAGTCTTCAGGCTGCTCTCGTACAGGAATTGGCTCTCGTCGTTGTCTTTGATCTGGATCTTGGATCTCGCAGCAAAGACGCTCGATTTTCAAACGGCCCTTGTACACTCTGGGCTAAGTCGTCCACCAGTCTATAGGCTGCTCTCGTACAGGAATTAGCTTTCGTCATTGTGTTTGATGTGGATTAATGTGTGTGATTCGTATTTTAAACAAGGACGAACGGAGGAAGACGGCAAAGTCAGATATGCTCGAAAAAGAGACTCAGCTAAAAGGGAGTGGACACGACCATTGTCCCAGAAGTAGAGCGATGGGCAACAAGAAAGCACGGGGAAGTTAATTACTACGTAACCCATACATTGATCCGCTATGGTTATTTCAGACAGTAGCTGTATAATATCAGGAGGGTAGAGGATGATCGCCATGATCCCATGAAAACCCGCCACACGGCGACACCGTGGCTGGATTTGCAGTGGTGAGAAGATTTGATTATCTAGAATCAGTAGTTGCCAACAAAGGTGGATCGGAGGAAGAAATCCGCGAACGAATAGCGATTGCCAGAACGTCTATGGCAAAATTTGGAGAGATCGAGCCATTACCAAAAACACTAAAACTTCGGCTGATACATAGCCTGGTCTTCTCAATTGCAACTTACGCCTGCGAAACGTGGACTATTCGGACCTGCGACCAACGCAGAATAGAAGCGTTTGAAATGTGGTACTACAGAAAAATGCTGCAAATACCATGGACAGCCCATCGCACAAACGACTCTATTATTCAACAACTCGGTATAAAGACCAGACAACCTACGGTATTTGGGATACCTGGGTCATGTGGCAAGGAGGTTCGACAATATTGAACGACTCATAGTAGAAGGCAAAAAGCCCGAGAGGAAGATCGCCGACACGATGGATAGACCGGACAAAAACCCTGACGAGACAAGAGATGCAGGAAGTAATGAGATCTGCCCAAGGTAGAAAGCGCTGGCAAAGAGTCATTGCGAGCGAAGCAAATTGATGTGACCACATCCTGCAGAAGGGCTATGGACTGAAGAGAGAGGATGATCTATGCGTCTACTTTGGAAGCACAGATTGTTTGAATGCCTCAGTTGGTTGGTGAAGAGGAACAATTGGACTACCAAAACGAGAGAAGCCTTAGAAGCAAGAGGACTAAGGACAGAAGAAGACTGGAGAGCCACATAAACCACGACTAGGGACATGCAATATACTCAGCAAGGAGGAAAATGATGAAAGGACAAACAGAACGGAGAGCAGAATCAACATCAACTCCTGGACGCCTAAACACTTGCTGCGATGGGGGAGGTAAGGCAAGGAAAAAAAATCATTGAAATTCCACAGACAAAGTCATCTTCAAGGTTTTGCGAAAAGAAGTTCCGAAGCAGTTCTGTAGTTTTTGCTTAAAGTAGTTCCTAAGCAGTTTTGAAGTTTTTGCAAAAAGCAGTTCCGAAGCAGTTTTGAAGTATTTGCCAAAAGCAGTTCCGAAGCAGTCTTGAAGTTCTTTACGATAAGCAGTTCCTAAGCAGTTTCGATGCAGCTTCGACGTTTTTACGAAAAGCAGTTTCAAAGTAGTACCGAGGTTTTTGCGAAAAGCAGTTCCTAAGCAGTTCCGAAGCAGTTTAGAAGTTTTTGCGAAAAGCAGTTCCGAAGCAGTTCAGAAGTTTTTGCGAAAAGCAGCTCAGAAGTTTTTGCGAAAAGCAGTTCCGAAGTTCTTGGAAAAAACAGTTCCGAAGCAGTTTTGAAGTATTTGCCAAAAGCAGTTCCGAATCAGTCTTGAAGTTCTTTGCGATAAGCAGTTCCTAAGCAGTTTCGATGCAGCTTCGACGTTTTTACGAAAAGCAGTTTAGAAGTAGTACCGAGGTTTTTGCGAAAAGCAGTTTCTAAACAGTTCCGCAGCAGTTTAAAAGTTTTTGCGAAAAGCAGTTCCGAAGCAGTTCAGAAGTTTTTGCGAAAAGCAGCTTAGAAGTTTTTGCGAAAAGCAGTTCCTAAGTTCTTGGAAAAAACAGTTTCGAAGCAGTTTTGAAGTATTTGCCAAAAGCAGTTCCGAAGCAGTCTTGAAGTTCTTTACGATAAGCAGTTCCTAAGCAGTTTCGATGCAGCTTCGACGTTTTTACGAAAAGCAGTTTAGAAGTAGTACCGAGGTTTTTGCGAAAAGCAGTTCCTAGGTAGTTCCGAAGCAGTTTAGAAGTTTTTGCGAAAAGCAGTTCCGAAGTTCTTGGAAAAAACAGTTCCGAAGCAGTTTTGAAGTATTTGCCAAAAGCAGTTCCGAATCAGTCTTGAAGTTCTTTGCGATAAGCAGTTCCTAAGCAGTTTCGATGCAGCTTCGACGTTTTTACGAAAAGCAGTTTAGAAGTAGTACCGAGGTTTTTGCGAAAAGCAGTTCCTAAACAGTTCCGCAGCAGTTTAGAAATTTTTGCGAAAAGCAGTTCCGAAGCAGTTCAGAAGTTTTTGCGAAAAGCAGCTTAGAAGTTTTTGCGAAAAGCAGTTCCTAAGTTCTTGGAAAAAACAGTTTCGAAGCAGTTTTGAAGTATTTGCCAAAAGCAGTTCCGAAGCAGTCTTGAAGTTCTTTACGATAAGCAGTTCCTAAGCAGTTTCGATGCAGCTTCGACGTTTTTACGAAAAGCAGTTTAGAAGTAGTACCGAGGTTTTTTGCGAAAAGCAGTTCCTAGGCAGTTCCGAAGCAGTTTAGAAGTTTTTGCGAAAAGCAGTTCCGAAGTTCTTGGAAAAAACAGTTCCGAAGCAGTTTTGAAGTATTTGCCAAAAGCAGTTCCGAATCAGTCTTGAAGTTCTTTGCGATAAGCAGTTCCTAAGCAGTTTCGATGCAGCTTCGACGTTTTTACGAAAAGCAGTTTCGAAATAGTACCGAGGTTTTGCAAAAAGCAGTTCCTAAGCAGTTCCGAAGCAGTTTAGAAGTTTTTGCGAAAAGCAGTTCCGAAGCAGTTCAGAAGTTTTTGCGAAAAGCAGCTCAGAAGTTTGTGCGAAAAGCAGTTTCGAAGTTCTTGCAAAAAGCAATTCCGGAGCAGTTTTGAAGTATTTGCCAAAAGCAGTTCCGAATCAGTCTTGAAGTTCTTTGCGATAAGCAGTTCCTAAGCAGATTCGATGCAGCTTCGACGTTTTTACGAAAAGCAGTTTCGAAGTAGTACCGAGGTTTTTGCGAAAAGCAGTTCCGAAGCAGTTTTGAAGTATTTGCGAAAAACAGATCCGAAGCAAGCTTGAAGTTCTTTGCGATAAGCAGTTCCTAAGCAGTTTCGATGCAGGTTTGAAGTTTTTACGAGAAGCAGTTTTGAAGTAGTACCGAGGTTTTTGCGAAAAGCAGTTCCTAAGCAGTTCCGAAGTAGTTTAGAAGTTTTTGCGAAAAGCAGTTCCGAAGCAGTCTTGAAGTTCTTTGCGTTAAGCAGTTCCTAAGCAGTTTCGAAGCAGTTTAGAAGTTTTTGCGAAAAGCAGTTCTGAAGTTCTTGGAAAAAGCAGTTCCGAAGCAGTTTTGAAGTATTTGCCAAAAGCAGTTCCGAAGCAGTCTTGAAGTTCTTTGCGTTAAGCAGTTCCTAAGCAGTTTCGAAGCAGTTTAGAAGTTTTTGCGAAAAGCAGTTCTGAAGTTCTTGGAAAAAGCAGTTCCGATGCAGTCTTGAAGTTCTTTGCGTTAAGCAGTTCCTAAGCAGTTTCGAAGCAGTTTAGAAGTTTTTGCGAAAAGCAGTTCTGAAGTTCTTGGAAAAAGCAGTTCCGAAGCAGTCTTGAAGTTCTTTGCGTTAAGCAGTTCCTAAGCAGTTTCGAAGCAGTTTAGAAGTTTTTGCGAAAAGCAGTTCTGAAGTTCTTGGAAAAAGCAGTTCCGAAGCAGTTTTGAAGTATTTGCCAAAAGCAGTTCCGAAGCAGTCTTGAAGTTCTTTGCGTTAAGCAGTTCCTAAGCAGTTTCGAAGCAGTTTAGAAGTTTTTGCGAAAAGCAGTTCTGAAGTTCTTGGAAAAAGCAGTTCCGAAGCAGTCTTGAAGTTCTTTGCGTTAAGCAGTTCCTAAGCAGTTTCGAAGCAGTTTAGAAGTTTTTGCGAAAAGCAGTTCTGAAGTTCTTGGAAAAAGCAGTTCCGAAGCAGTCTTGAAGTTCTTTGCGTTAAGCAGTTCCTAAGCAGTTTAGAAGTTTTTGCGAAAAGCAGTTCTGAAGTTCTTGGAAAAAGCAGTTCCGAAGCAGTTTTGAAGTATTTGCCAAAAGCAGTTCCGTAGCAGTCTTGAAGTTCTTTGCGTTAAGCAGTTCCTAAGCAGTTTCGAAGCAGTTCAGAAGTTTTTGCGAAAAGCAGTTCTGAAGTTCTTGCAAAAAGCAGTTCCGAAGCAGTCTTGAAGTTCTTTGCGTTAAGCAGTTCCTAAGCAGTTTCGAAGCAGTTTAGAAGTTTTTGCGAAAAGCAGTTCAGAAGTTCTTGCAAAAAGCAGTTCCGAAGCAGTTTTGAAGTATTTGCGAAAAACAGATCCGAAGCAATCTTGAAGTTCTTTGCGATAAGCAGTTCCTAAGCAGTTTCGATGCAGGTTTGAAGTTTTTACGAAAAGCAGTTTCGAAGTAGTACCGAAGTTTTTGCGAAAAGCAGTTCCTAAGCAGTTCCGAAGTAGTTTAGAAGTTTTTGCGAAAAGCAGTTCCGAAGCAGTTCAGAAGTTTTTGCGAAAAGCAGTTCTGAAGTTCTTGGAAAAAGCAGTTCCGAAGCAGTTTTGAAGTATTTGCCAAAAGCAGTTCCGAAGCAGTCTTGAAGTTCTTTGCGTTAAGCAGTTCCTAAGCAGTTTCGATGCAGTTTTGAAGTTTTTGCGAAAAGCAGTTTCGAAGTAGTACCGAGGTTTTTGCGAAAAGCAGTTCCTAAGCAGTTCCGAAGTAGTTTAGAAGTTTTTGCGAAAAGCAGTTCCGAAGCAGTTCAGAAGTTTTTGCGAAAAGCAGTTCTGAAGTTCTTGGAAAAAGCAGTTCCGAAGCAGTTTTGAAGTATTTGCCAAAAGCAGTTCCGAAGCAGTCTTGAAGTTCTTTGCGTTAAGCAGTTCCTAAGCAGTTTCGATGCAGTTTTGAAGTTTTTGCGAAAAGCAGTTTCGAAGTAGTACCGAGGTTTTTGCGAAAAGCAGTTCCTAAGCAGTTCCGAAGTAGTTTAGAAGTTTTTGCGAAAAGCAGTTCCGAAGCAGTTCAGAAGTTTTTGCGAAAAGCAGTTCAGAAGTTCTTGGAAAAAGCAGTTCCGAAGCAGTCTTGAAGTTCTTTGCGTTAAGCAGTTCCTAAGCAGTTTCGAAGCAGCTTCAACGTTTTTACGAAAAGTAGTTTCGAAGTAGTACCGAGGTTTTTGCGAAAAGCAGTTCCGAAGCAGTTTAGAAGTTTTTGCGAAAAGCAGTTCTGAAGTTCTTGGAAAAAGCAGTTCCGAAGCAGTTTTGAAGTATTTGCGAAAAACAGTTCCGAAGCAATCTTGAAGTTCTTTGCGATAAGCAGTTCCAAAGCAGTTTCGATGCAGTTTTGAAGTTTTTGCGAAAAGCAGTTTCGAAGCAGTTCCGAAGTTTTTGCGAAAAGCAGTTCCTAAGCAGTTTTGAAGTTTTTGCGAAAAGCAGTTCCGAAGCAGTTCCGAAGTTTTTGCGAAAAACAGTTCTGAAGCAGTTCCGAGATTTTGCGAAAAGTTGTTCCTAAGTTTTTGCGAAAAGCAGTTCCTAAGCTGTTTCGAAATTTTTGCGAAAAGCAGTTCCTAAGTTTTTGCGAAAAGCAGTTGCTTAGCAGTTTAGAAGTTTTTGCGAAAAGCAGTTCCGAGATGCTCGTGAGTTCAAGGATTCCACTTGATAAGCCTGAATGTGCTTGCTAGGTCCCCATTGGAAAAGAGTCGGACAAGACTAGACAGTTAAGGTTGTGCAAACAAGATTAGATTTAGTGAGGCAAACAAATGTAATCGCTGTTATTCAATTTATTAATAATATTCAGATTGGTCATGAGATTGTAATGCGGCGAACCTTATAAATATTGAAATTTTTTGCAAAGTGAAAGAGCAATTATTGCATGCAAATCAGCAGTAAAAGGCAAGCTCAGTCTTTGTCGATGCAAGAAAATCGCATAACACGGGGGAAAAATCGCGAAAACTACAAAACCGCTTTTTATCATAATTTGATTAACGTTATTAATGAAGTGTCAACCTTGATATTTAGTTTGCAGGACTTAGTTATAGAAACATTTGTTGCGTTTTGATCGACTTGTCTTTGTCGTTGAAACATATCGCGAGTTTTCCTTGCAAAAATCTGAGTCGCGTTGCACTTACATCGCCATAAACGCATTCAAATTAGATATTTGCACATTGCCTTTTATAGATAACGATTTATAGTTACAGATAAACTTTGCACGATCAATAATCCATATCCTGCTTTGATTCCTGCAAATCGCGGCATTTAGCAAAGTATGAATAGGATGGTTGCGACTATCACGAGGTAATGCATATTTATATTGAATGTATGGAATGAATTCGCTGTTCAAAAAAAAAAAAAAAAAAAAAAAAAAAAAAAAAAAAAAAAAAACGGGAATTTTTCAATTCAATGTTTAGCAACAAACTAAACTAAAAACGCCGCAATCAATGTAATAGTCTAATTCTATCCAAAAAGCGCGAGTTTATTATGCAAAATATTATGTAGTTCTGTTAATTATGTGATCCGGGTATGGGTTTCTTTCTTCACATAATCTAATTAAGCTTTTTAATATATTGAGGGTAATATATTGAGAGTATTTTTAATATATTGAGAGTAGTTGATAGATAAGGGATGCAGATAAAGGATCGTCGTCGTTGGTTTCAGTGGGTGTCTTAAAATGGGAAAAGTCGTCGTTTTCAGTGGGTGTCTAATAATAGGAAAACAATTAAGGGAACGCACGCCATTTAGTCCGAATTTTCGTTTCGTAAATTATTTACTTCCTGATGGATTAAGCCGAATGTAATCGCGTTATTCCTAATCTCGCTATTTCAGAGATTACTCTCGGTATCCATAGCCTTTTTCTTCTCTGTGTTTAGATAATTCGATTAAAATCAGACAAGTTGTAATTTGATGAAGTCTTTTGAACAAGATTTTCCCGTGAAACTTTGTTAATCAAAACCGGAAAAAGTGGGTCTTTGTAGTTAGCGTATAAAGCCGGGTAGTTTGCGCGCACGTGTGTGAATATAATTAGAAATTTCGGGCAAAAAATCGGCGTTTGTGAGCACGCTTCCCTTTGAGCACGTATCAGTTTTCGTTTTGCGTGCGAGTTTTTACGCAAAGACAGCACAAGGCAAAGGGAATAAGTGACAAAGGCAAAACGCCGCGGGGATAAGACTCAAAGCGGAGTAATTTCCAGGAGAAAATAAGGTCCGGCGGTAAATCCGCGTTGATTTCCAGCAAACAATTTCAGGTGCTTTAAACCAGACTAAACCCTCGGTATGTCTAGCCTCGATTCAATTAATAATTTGAATATGTTCCGAACATTAAAATTAGTTTTCGATGGAATTTAAAAAAATGTAATAAATTATAATAATTAATAGTTTGGATCGTGATGGAATTCTCGATTCGCCTGTGGCACTAAGACCATTGGTTCGAAAGCATCCCTGTTTGTAACAACCCGTCGGCGGACTCGCCCGGACAATTTTAGGCAAATAACCTAAAGTGAGATCTTTAAGGGAAAAGCGTATTAAAAGCGCATTAATTACGCGTACAAGCTCTGTAATTTGTCAAAAGACGTGATTGTTAATGTAAACATTTCAATGTTTTAGCCCGAGCACTTGAGGCGACCATATTTTATTTAAACTCGTTTTTTTTTTTACTCGAGTTTATTGTATAGACGGAGTCTCTTTGTGTGGCGAGTTTACCAGGAAAAGCAACCTGAAATTATATAACTATTAGTTATACGAAAACCACTTCTTTTAGAGTTTTTTTTTATTGATATCGTTATTATTATTAAAACTGGACTTTAATTCGGGAGAAGAAGACGTCAGGAGATTTAATCACGAAACCCGTAATTAAACTCGGGCCGGCGCGTCACAATGTAATAAAAATTGGAACTTTTAATTACGCCCGTAATTATTACTTCAAATTAAATTACAACACATTTTTTTCTCTCTTCCCATCATTCTCACCTTCAAATTACACAAATTGTTGTTTGATCAACAAACAGACAACTCTGATTAATCTCTATAATTTTCTACATCTAATAGAAACTTTAATTTCTATTTACCTCTTCCAGTCTCCAATTAATTTCATTTTTCATTTTGTCCGGTCTATTTACATTCTATATATCCAACTATATAACAATAACATTTTTCTAATCTTCGTCTTTGTCTAGACAGACGACGGCTCTAGACGGACGACCGCCTTAGACAGACGACTGCTCTAGACAGACGACCGCTCTAGACAGACGACCGCTCTTCTTTTCCTTGCACAGTCAGAAAGTCTCTCAATATTATCGTAGAGCTCAAAGTTATGTCGCCTTCGGTATTCCCCATCTTCCTTTACCGGGCCTAGGATCTTCCTCAGGATTCTCCCATCTCAGATTTACAATTTCTCTACCAGACCTCTTCAGTTCAAGGAAAGATACTACATGACATACAGGGCTTGGTTAGGTTAGTTTGATATTTGCGGATTGATTTTATTCAAACGTGTTTGCACACACTTCTATTCCCTACAGACTTATTACTTAACAATCAAGTTAAAAATATTGATTAGCTTGAATAAAATCGAGCGGTTGGTTTCAAAGCTATTATTAAAGTCTCTGATAAGTTTCTTAATCTAGGCTGCCTTCCTCGTGTCTTGCGTCCATTTGCTTTGCCATTTCTGAGTTACGTTCACTTTGGTGTATATTTTTTCTTGCTTGGTTTTCGTAGTTGCCCTCTTCCATGAGTTCGAGGTGTGTGGTGGGTGAGATGGTCATCACAGCTTCCGTTGATATGGTTATAGACCAAAGCACCAAGACAATAGGAATCTTCTTTAATTAAGCGAAGGTGTATCTCATGTCCTGTTGGTTAAGAAACTTGAGAGTATGGGGGTGAAAGCTACCGTTTATTAGCTATCGTGCATGTAGGCTTCAGCAGGTTAGATTGGGGAATGTTCTCAGGGCTACTATGTATGGTACTTGCTATGTAATCCCTCAAGGTACAGTTTTATGGCCTGTATTATTCTTGACATTCATTAAAACATGAACTAGAAATAAAAGTGCACACTTATGCTCTTATCCGCCTCCTCGTGGTCCAGCACCTTCAATGTTGCCTTAAAAGGACTTTCCTTCTTCTTCTTTCTGGAAGCCTAAAACCTTGTTTCTTTTCATCCTACTTGCACATGCACTTGAGATTCTGACGACCAGCTGTCCTTCCATCTGCTTGGTGGTCAACATGATACTGGTCTCGAGCGATATTTGCTAGTCTGTGATCTTCCATCCTAGATATGTGTTCATTCCAGAAGCGCGTTCGCGCACGTGTCCACTTTACGTCTTCTATCTCGCATTCTTCCAGATTTTTTTTACTCCTTCTTTGGTCTTTGAATGTGTTTCCCATTATTGCTCTTAGTACTCTCATTTCATTGGTGCGCGCCATCCTTTTGGCCTCGGCTGTGTCGGCTCGTGTTTCTGTTGTGTATGTCATTACGCGTCTTACACATGCTTTGTATATTCTGACTTTGGTTGTAGTTGATACGCATGCATTTTTCCATATAGTTGTTCTCAAGGCTGCTGCTAGTCTGGCTGACTTGTTGTTCTTGTTTCGTACGACGTTCTGGAAGTCAGCGTAAGGTGATATTGTTGTTCCCAGGTAATTAAACTCGAAGACTTGTTCTATTATTATGTTGTTTAGTTCTAGCTTGCATCTACATGGTTCCCTGTCGCCCAGTCGATCCTAACTTGGAATACTATCTTGAGCTGAGGCTTGTCCCAGAACGTTAAGACCTGCAATCGTTGCACAAAATAATTTGCTTAGACGAATACTATAGGCCGGAGAATTATCAATTTTAACCATCAATAATCTTTATGCATTGACGGTTTTATGAGATTTTTTGGGTGGATCATGGGCACGGGACCAGAGGCGAGGGTAGAGGTTTGCCCAGGGCTCCCAGCACAGTGATCACGCAGGGCAAGAAGCACTGGTCCAACCTGTCAACTGGGGTCCTGTCTGGTACGCTGAACTCCACCCCAGCATTCTGACAAGACAAGATTCATTCATCAGACAAGACTAGACAGACAAGACTAGACAGACAAGACTAGACAGACAAGACTAGACAGACAAGACTAGACAGACAAGACTAGACAGACAAGACTAGACAGACAAGACTAGACAGACAAGACTAGACAGACAAGACTAGACAGACAAGACTAGACAGACAAGACTAGACAGACAAGACTAGACAGACAAGACTAGACAGACAAGACTAGACAGACAAGACTAGACAGACAAGACTAGACAGACAAGACTAGACAGACAAGACTAGACAGACAAGACTAGACAGACAAGACTAGACAGACAAGACTAGACAGACAAGACTAGACAGACAAGACTAGACAGACAAGACTAGACAGACAAGACTAGACAGACAAGACTAGACAGACAAGACTAGACAGACAAGACTAGACAGACAAGACTAGACAGACAAGACTAGACAGACAAGACTAGACAGACAAGACTAGACAGACAAGACTAGACAGACAAGACTAGACAGACAAGACTAGACAGACAAGACTAGACAGACAAGACTAGACAGACAAGACTAGACAGACAAGACTAGACAGACAAGACTAGACAGACAAGACTAGACAGACAAGACTAGACAGACAAGACTAGACAGACAAGACTAGACAGACAAGACTAGACAGACAAGACTAGACAGACAAGACTAGACAGACAAGACTAGACAGACAAGACTAGACAGACAAGACTAGACAGACAAGACTAGACAGACAAGACTAGACAGACAAGACTAGACAGACAAGACTAGACAGACAAGACTAGACAGACAAGACTAGACAGACAAGACTAGACAGACAAGACTAGACAGACAAGACTAGACAGACAAGACTAGACAGACAAGACTAGACAGACAAGACTAGACAGACAAGACTAGACAGACAAGACTAGACAGACAAGACTAGACAGACAAGACTAGACAGACAAGACTAGACAGACAAGACTAGACAGACAAGACTAGACAGACAAGACTAGACAGACAAGACTAGACAGACAAGACTAGACAGTCAAGACTAGACAGACAAGACTAGACAGACAAGACTAGACAGACAAGACTAGACAGACAAGACTAGACAGACAAGACTAGACAGACAAGACTAGATAGACAAGACTAGACAGACAAGACTAGACAGACAAGACTAGACAGACAAGACTAGACAGACAAGACTAGACAGACAAGACTAGACAGACAAGACTAGACAGACAAGACTAGACAGACAAGACTAGACAGACAAGACTAGACAGACAAGACTAGACAGACAAGACTAGACAGACAAGACTAGACAGACAAGACTAGACAGACAAGACTAGACAGACAAGACTAGACAGACAAGACTAGACAGACAAGACTAGACAGACAAGACTAGACAGACAAGACTAGACAGACAAGACTAGACAGACAAGACTAGACAGACAAGACTAGACAGACAAGACTAGACAGACAAGACTAGACAGACCAGACTAGACAGACAAGACTAGACACACAATACTAGACAGACAAGACTAGACAGACAAGACTAGACGGACAAGACTAGACAGACAAGACTAGACAGACAAGACTAGACAGACAAAACTAGACAGACAAGACTAGACACACAATACTAGACAGACAAGACTAGACATACAAGACTAGACGGACAAGACTAGACAGACAAGACTAGACAGACAAGACTAGACAGACAAGGCTAGACAGACAAGACTAGGCACACACGACTAGACAGACAAGACTAGACACACAAGACTAGACAGACAAGACTAGACAGACAAGACTAGACGGACAAGACTATACAGACAAGATTAGACAGACGAGACTAGACAGACAATACTATACAGATAAGACTAGACAGATAAGACTAGACAGACAAGACTAAACCGTTGTCGGTAATACCGCCCATAACTCCACGCCCATAACTCCTTCTCACCCTACGACCAGCCCCAACAAGCTACAAAGATAAGAAAAGCATACATTTGCATCACTATTACTGCTCAACCACTCCAAGAAAGGATTCCGGGTTTTGATCCTATTTAGAGGACGACCGGGTCAATATTAAGAACACAACCCTTCGTCAAAAACGCAGATTGCAAACTGATGGTTATCCTTCACAAGGTGAACACAATAAAGAAAAGATTAAACCTGGCAGAATACAAGAAGCGTTTGATTAACAGAAGTCACTGTATCACTGGTAGCAATTGCCCCGCGTCGGAAGAAGATGAGAATATGATACGTCTAAGACATCCAAAGAAGCTTATGCAAATGGCCCAATAAATAATATATCCCTCCTCAAGACAAGCACCATAAGGAGGTGATTGAGCTAGGAAGAACACAAGAAGCGTTTGATTAAAAGAAGTCACAGTATCGGTGGTAGCAATTCCCCAGCATTGGAAGAAGATGGGAATATGAAACATCTAAGACATCGAGAAAACCTTATGCATATGGCCCAAGAAATAACATATCCCTCCTCAAGACAAACACCATAAAGAGAAGATTGAACTTACATGAGAAAGAATACAAGAAGCGTTTGATTAATAGAAGTCACTGTATCACTGGTAGCAATTGCCCCGCGTCGGAAGAAGATGAGAATATGATACGTCTAAGACATCAAGAGAAGCTTATGCAAATGGCCCAAGAAATAATATATCCCTCCTCAAGACAAGCACCATAAGGAGGAGATTGAGCTAGGAAGAACACAAGAAGCGGTTGATTAAAAGAAGTCACAGTATCGGTGGTAGCAATTCCCCAGCATTGGAAGAAGATGAGAATATGAAACGTCTAAGACATCGAGAAAACCTTATGCAAATGGCCCAAGAAATAACATATCCCTCCTCATGCCAAACACCATAAAAAGAAGATTGAACTTACATGAGGAAGAATACAAGAAGCGTTTGATTAATAGAAGTCACAGCAACTTCGGAAGAAGACGAGAATATGAGACGTTTAAGACATCACGAGAAGCTTATGGAAATGGTCCACGAAATCTTATTAGATAAGAAGACATTAAGGAAGAAGTGAATCCCACAGAGCCTCCTTCAAACAAGACCTTAGACAAACACCGAAGAGAGTTGGGGCCACCTGGAACAGACATTACAAAACAGTCATGTCAAGGTAAGTCCCAACTCGTTGATAAGCTCAATAGCAAAGAATCCGCCGAAAGTGAAACATGTTGAGTATGGTGAAGATAAAACGATGGCATATTAAGATAAAACTGAGGATAAACAAAGATAATTCAAATGCAAACCAACAGCAATAGCAGCTGCAACAACGTGGAGAAGAAGAATGAGTTCCTCTAGCAGAACGATCAGACCGAGTTCAACCACTCAAGCACTCATTCATCCGACAGTTCCTCAAATAGAGACTCCAACAGATCTCGCACATCTCCGCAGAAGATGTAAAGCAAACCAACAGCAATAGCAGCTACAACAACGTGGAGAAGAAGAATCACTTCCTCCAGCAGAACGAGCAGAACGAGTTCCTCCACTCAAGCACTGATTCATCCGACAGTTTTTCAAGCAGAAACTCCAACAGATCTCGCACAGAAGATATAAACAATAAATGGACGTCTACCTTCAGGATGAATCGCTCGAAGGAGCTTTTTTCACGCCTTCTAGGTATTAAACCTTGATATCTTCCCGGCAGTTATTTCTTCCGCTTCTACTATTGTTAGGACGTCCATTATATAATCATCTATGCGCGGCCATTCCTCTTCACTATTTAGCATCCTCTCGATGGGACTTGGGCGTCGGCTATATAACGAGCTCCCACCTTGTTTTATAGCCGACTTCTTTCAGAGCTCCCTTTAGACCTGCAGAAGATGTGCCTTGGTGTCTCATCCAAGTTGCAGTCGAGGCAGTGGTCATCCTTGATGATCTAAAAACGCTTGAGACATGCTTTAAAGCACCCGTATCCGCTGAGGAATTGAATCAGATGGTAATTGACATTACGCTACTTCTATTTAAATTAAATATAATTGGCGAATTAGTGAAAACTCGTTAAAGCATCAGATTGATACAGTTATTCAGAGTTTGTAAGTTTGCAAATGCTTAAGTGGATATGTTGTGATAGTCTGTTTAGTCTTAATTTGATGCTTTTTGTGACAGTGAAAACTAATTTGGACTAAATATTGTAGTTTGTAACTGTTGAAATAGTGAAAACTAGTTAAAGCAACGTTTTGGTAAGGAATCCCTCCCTCCTGTCTATGTAATCCCTCAAGGTACGGTTTTGGGACCTGTATTATTCTTGGCATTCATTAACGGTCTGCCAAAACTTGAACCAGAACAGTTATTCAAAGATATGCAAAGTTTGTAAGTCGGTAAATACTTAAGTAAATAAGCTGGGTTTGTTTTTTAATCATTACTCTGATCTTTAGCTTGAAAACACTGGAAATCCGTTTAGGCTGCGTTTTTGATGATTTGATACGCTTATCTATCAAATCATCAAAAACGTAGTCTAAACGGATTTCCGGTGTCTCCAAGCTAAAGATCAGAGTAATAATTTGATGGACTAAAGTTGGCAGATAAACATTGATAAACTCAACTTGATAGATTAACTCTGATGATGGAAAGGTTTGGTTTAAAAAAACAATTTTCGATTTGAGCAATACTGTTGGGAATTCAAAGCTTGTTTGGTTAGCTTAGATCTTCTTCATCTTGTTTCGAATAGACCTACTTTGGAACATTCTTGTTCAACTGTTGGGGTTTGATCTTTGCCCAGTATTGTCGCATCTTCTGTCGGTGTAACTCTCTCTCTTCTGTCCTAAGGGGGTACCTTTCCTTCAGGGTTTTTCCTAAAATCCAGGGGCTTTCTTCAGGGTGCGTGTAACAGACTGTCTGTTTTGGAGATCTGTTATTCCCAGTTCTTTAATATCCAGTTCAAGTGGTACGAACCTTCTTGTTTTGGCAGAAGGTGAACAAATGATTGGGTAGTCGACATGAAAACAAGCGGTGCTTCCACAGTAGACGCATAAAACTCGTGAACGTTTGGAGCGATGAATGCACGCCCAGCGGCGGCTTCACCTCCAACAAGGATCCCCTTGGCAGGAGGAACGGCAAGCAACCCTCCAAACGGATGCAAGAAGTCTTGGCCAAAACCGCCGACGAAGCAAAACGCTTGATTTCCAAGGATCTGATGCTGAGGCAACAAGGCATGATTATAAAGGTCGTTCAGAAATGCCTGGACGTGCAGAAGGGAGCTGTGACGATTGTCTATCCATGAAACTACGGCCAAAATAGTCGATGCAACGAAAAGCTTGATGTCCAAGGATCTGGTGCTTAGAAACCAAGCCATGATGATGAAGGTCGTTTTGCGGCGACGATTGTCTATCCCGTGAAGCTGCCACTTCATGACGTTATCCGCATAGAGTTTGAGAACGTCGATGATTTGACCGGCATGCAAGCCACCTTGGGGGTCATCGACAGCCAAAATCTGGTCCTGTGAGAAATATATGTACAAGGATGATAAAGTCGTTGCGGATTGTATTGGCAAAATCGAGAATTGTAAGGTGATTATGAAGATATCAAAGCCTGGACATGGAGCCCCAGCTCGTGAGCTGTTTATGAATGAGAAGCATATGCAACAGATGATGCTTCATGCGTACAGGAAGCAGGAGGATATGAAGAAAATGATGGAAGACGATATATACTTTAACTCCAAGTGGTTGGACGGTGGGAACTTGAAGCGTAACTTCATGGACAAGATCTTCTGAAGGCCTGGAAAATAACCAATTAATAGAGTTGGGTTTTATCTTGTAATAATGCCTAAAGTTTGTAGTAGACTAGACAGACTTGACTTTGATTTGATTTGACTAAATAGACAAGACTAAACAGGCGAGACTAGTTAGACGAAGACAATAAGGTCGAGGAGGAGGAGATGCAGGTTGCAGAGGTGGAGGTCAAAATTCCTCATCTTCTTAAGTACCATGTCGTTCTAGAACGTTGGTCACCAACAAGGCTATCCTTACTCTATCGCCGGCACAGAGAGCTTGAGTTGTGTTTATACCAGTCACGTGGATTCTTGAACCATGATGCTTTCCTTTACCATAAATTTTTCCCTGCTTGATGTTCTGCAGTAATAGGTATTTTTCGCCCCTTATAACATGCCCGTAATATTGTAGTTCTTTTGATGGTGGTAAGAATTTCGGTGGATTTATTCAGACGTTGGAGTATTACCAAGTTGGATAACCAAGAGAAATTGAAGAGGCTAAACCGCCGCAGAAGAAGATGAGGCTTCGGGAGAAGTTCGCTTCTTTTTCCACCAAGTGTCCGCTCATCGTGCGCCCGTTCGGGAGCTCGATACTCTTTCCGAACATGAAACTTTACAATTTTTTTTTAGAAATCGAAGAGGCTAAACCGCCGCAGAAGAAGATGAGGCGTCGGGAGAAGTTCGCCCAAGGAGTTCGCTTCTTTGTCCACCAAGTGTCCGCTCATCGTGCGCCCGTTCGGGAGCTCGATACTCTTTCCGTACATGAAACTTTACAGTTTTTTTTTAGAAATCGAAGAGGCTAAACCGCCGCAGAAGAAGATGAGGCTTCCGGAGAAGTTCGCCCAAGCAGTTCGCTTCTTTGTCCACCAAGTGTCCGCTCATCGTGCGCCCGTTCGGGAGCTCGATACTCTTTCCGTACATGAAATTTTACAATTTTTTTTTTAGAAATCGAAGAGGCTAAACCGCCGCAGAAGAAGATGAGGCTTCGGGAGAAGTTCGCCCAAGGAGTTCGTTTCTTTGTATACCAAGTGTCCGCCCATCGTGCGCCCGTTCGGGAGCTCGATACTCTTTCCGTACATGAAACTTTACAATTTTTTTTTTAGAAATCGAAGAGGCTAAACCGCCGCAGAAGAAGATGAGGCTTCGGGAGAAGTTCGCCCAAGGAGTTCGCTTCTTTGTCCACCAAGTGTCCGCTCATCGTGCGCCAGTTCGGGAGCTCGATACTCTTTCCGTACATGAAACTTTACAATTTTTTTTTTAGAAATCGAAGAGGCTAAACCGCCGCAGAAGAAGATGAGGCTTCGGGAGAAGTTCGCTTCTTTGTCCACCAAGTGTCCGCTCAATGTACGCCCGTTCGGGAGCTGGATACTCTTTCCGTGCATGAAACTTTACAATTTTTTTTTTAGTAATCGAAGAGGCTAAACCGCCGCAGAAGAAGATGAGGCTTCGGGAGAAGTTCGCCCAAGGAGTTCGCTTCTTTGTCCACCAAGTGTCCGCTCATCGTGCGCCCGTTCGGGAGCTCGATACTCTTTCAGTACATGAAATTTTACAATTTTTTTTTTAGAAATCGAAGAGGCTAAACCGCCGCAGAAGAAGATGAGGTTTCGGGAGAAGTTCGCTTCTTTGTCCACCAAGTGTCCGCTCATTGTGCGCCCGTTCGGGAGCTGGATACTCTTTCCGTACATGAAACTTTACAATTTTTTTTTTAGTAATCGAAGAGGCTAAACCGCCGCAGAAGAAGATGAGGCTTCGGGAGAAGTTCGCTTCTTTGTCCACCAAGTGTCCGCTCATCGTGCGCCCGTTCGAGAGCCCGATACTCTTTCCGTACATGAAACTTTAAATTTTTTGTTTAGAAATCGAAGAGGCTAAACCGCCGCAGAAGAAGATGAGGTTTCGGGAGAAGTTCGCTTCTTTGTCCACCAAGTGTCCGCTCATTGTGCGCCCGTTCGGGAGCTGAATACTCTTTCCGTACATGAAACTTTACAATTTTTTTTTTAATAATCGAAGAGGCTAAACCGCCGCAGAAGAAGATGAGGTTTCGGGAGAAGTTCGCTTCTTTGTCCACCAAGTGTCCGCTCATTGTGCGCCTGTTCGGGAGCTGGATACTCTTTCCGTACATGAAACTTTACAATTTTTTTTGTAGTAATCGAAGAGGCTAAACCGCCGCAGAAGAAGATGAGGCTTCGGGAGAAGTTCGCTTCTTTGTCCACCAAGTGTCCGCTCATCGTGCGCCCGTTCGGGAGCTCGATACTCTTTCCGTACATGGAACTTTACAATTTTTTTTTTAGAAATCGAAGAGGCTAAACCGCCGCAGAAGAAGATGAGGCTTCGGGAGAAGTTCGCTTCTTTGTCCACCAAGTGTCCGCTCATCGTGCGCCCGTTCGGGAGCTCGATACTCTTTCCGTACATGAAACTTTACAATTTTTTTTTTAGAAATCGAAGGGGCTAAACCGCCGCAGAAGAAGATGAGGCTTCGGGAGAAGTTCGCTTCTTTGTCCACCAAGTGTCCGCTCATTGTACGCCCGTTCGGGAGCTGGATACTCTTTCCGTACATGAAACTTTACAATTTTTTTTTTAGAAATCGAAGAGGCTAAACCGCCGCAGAAGAAGATGAGGCTTCGGGAGAAGTTCGCCCAAGGAGTTCGCTTCTTTGGCCACCAAGTGTCCGCTCATCGTGCGCCCGTTCGGGACCTCGATACTCTTTCCGTACATGAAACTTTACAATTTTTTTTTTATAAATCGAAGAGGCTAAACCGGCGCAGAAGAAGATGAGGCTTCGGGAGAAGTTCGCCCAAGAAGTTCGCTTCTTTGTCCACCAAGTGTCCGCTCATCGTGCGCCCGTTCGGGAGCTCGATACTCTTTCCGTACATGAAACTTTACAATTTTTTTTTAGAAATCGAAGAGGCTAAACCGCCGCAGAAGTAGATGAGGCTTCGGGAGAAGTTCGCCCAAGGAGTTCGCTTCTCTGTCCACCAAGTGTCCGCTCATTGTGCGCCCGTTCGGGAGCTCGATACACTTTCCGTACATGAAACTTTACAATTTTTTTTTAGAAATCGAAGAGGCTAAACCGCCGCAGAAGAAGATGAGGCTTCGGGAGAAGTTCGCCCAAGGAGTTCGCTTCTTTGTCCACCAAGTGTCCGCTCATCGAGGGCCCGTTCGGGAGCATCTCCGCCGCGACACTCCTCCTTCTCCGGTGGCCTAGGAATCAATCTCATGGGCAAAATCAATTTATTCAGACGTTGGAGTATTACCAAGTTGGATAACCAAGAGAAATTGAAGAGGCTAAACCGCCGCAGAAGAAGATGAGGCTTCGGGAGAAGTTCGAATTGTTGAGAGCTTCGATGGAACTGAGAAGGAGCAGGACGAGAAGGAGATGTTGGTAGTGAAACACTTCGAGGAGCTCGTCGAGCCCGTTGAGTCCCTAGACCTTCCGACCAACTTGGAATATATAGTCAAACAGATCCTAGAGGAGATCAAGCGCAAGGAGAACCTAGAGAACACATCCAAGCGCAGAATGGGGGAAAGAGAACGTTAGAGGTAGAGATGCCACCAGCAGGGAAAGAAATTAGTTACGAGGATCGATGGACAGACTGATGAGTTATCTGCACGCGAAAGTTGAAGCGATGCATTCGGAACTAGATGCCCGGCTCAAAATGAAACGGCTATTCCTGATGGAAATCGACAAACAGAAAGGGGTAAATCTGGAATCTAATCATTCCTTCATTCTGCAACTGTTAAAAGTTGGAAGAGAACATTCGCCACCAGAGGGAGGGAATCTTGGAAAAGAAGTTCCAGATTCTGAAAAACGAGAGAAAAATGCGCGATTTAATATCAAAGCAAGACTGGATAGACAAATCTAGACATACAAGACTAGACAAAACAGACTTACACCCTGTTTAGCGAGGAGTTACAGAGACCTCACACTCTGTTTAGCGTGGGGCTACATAGACCTCACACCCTGTTTAGCGTGGGGCTATATAGACCTCACACCCTGTTTAGCGTGGGGCTACATAGACCTCACATTCTGTTTAGCGTGGGGCTACATAGACCTCACACCCTGTTTAGCGTGGGGCTACATAGACCTCACATTCTTTTATGGTAATAATGCTTAAAAGCTGACAAGGCTAGATATACAAGACTAGACATATAAGATGAGGTATACAAGACTAAGCAGACAAGTCTAAGCCCGCAAGATTAAGCAGATATGACTAAACATACAAGACGAGAGAAACTAGTCTGACAATATTAGACTAGTTTTTCTGTTTAGTATTGTTTGTCTATACTTGTCTATTTTGTGTTGTCTGTTTGAGTGTTTGATGTAAAGTTGAATTCGGGATTTTAGAAGTGAAATTAAGCTTGAAACAACCCTGGCCAATATTTTCGTTTACGAGCGTCGTTTTCGCTCGTTCGTCCGCATTTTCCGGCGCTATATTATTAAGTGAGACGGACGTTTTCCGCGAAGGTAAGAATAATGCGGGCGCTCGTTCCGTCGGAATCGCACATCCTTTATTCACCAGCGGAAAGAAGAAAAGTCCTCCGCCACCGCCAACCTTCTGCATTTGCGTTCCTTTAATGGCGAACCCTTTGTTGACGTCCCATATGTTTATTTCCATAAGTATATGTTTCCAAAGTGCACACACAATGGAATCAAAATAATGCCCGCGTCTTCCTTCATCTCGCAAAGAAGCGTATATATCCGCCGCGCTCGGTTCCACGCCGCGCATATCATACTCTCAACGCAGATACGTTTCTCATACATTATTATTATTACTACCTCTCCACAATGTACTCTAATATTTCCACTTTTTCTTTGTTGCGGATCTTCCAACGCCACGTAACGATTTATTAATCTACTTGAACTAGTTTTGCTTATAAATATCAAGCTGGACTCTAAACCTTTAATTGAAATCTAATTCTAACTTATAGGTAGATCAGTGTTTAAGCTTTGAGTTCGCATCTTTTGCAAAAAAATCGGAGCCGCCCATTGCGAGCAATAATCATAAACGCGCTATAAGTAGCACCTCGGCATCTGTAATTTAGTCTTGCCACTTCATGATTATCGAAACCAAGAGCAAAATGAAACCTGAAAAATCGGTTAATTTCGAAATAAAAAATCAGTTAGTTTACGATAATAAGCGATTTAAATCGCAGCAATTAATCGCGATAAACTGTAATTATTCGCTGATTATAAACCTGTTGGAAAGATTTTTTCGAACAAAATATAAGGACGCAGTTTATTTTAGTGTAAACGATTATAAAATGTCTTAATTTCTTAACATTTGTGATAAATCGCCGGGGAAGTCACAATCCAATTTGGATTGGTGGCGGGACCACACAGCCGATGAAAACTATAAAAGTTTATTATCCTGGAAACGTTACGCCAATTATACCCGCCGGAATTATTAACATATTCGTGTTGAATTGAAAGGTTTTCTTGTTTAATTTCAATCGGGGTTTCGGCGGTCGCGGCGATTTATCCCCGGTCATTTATGTCACAATTATTACACACACGGTGGTCGACACTCCATATTAATATCTTCTATTAATTAAAGAAACACAAAGAAATCTTAAATTAAAAAAAACAGGTTCATATAGAGAATATGGATAAACATGGTATTAAATTAGAACGTTTTTTTTTTTTTTTTTTTGGGGTCGTGGTAAGCACCTCATAGTTAACTTAGCAAGTGGACCCTTTTGTGCATATCACAAAACGGAACATACTACACAGACGTCTTTTTAGTCTAGTAATCTTGCTTTAATCTATTCAAGATTCATGAATTACTGATTCAGGTCTAGTTGAAATGTTGAATATTTAGTGTGTACGTGTTGTGAGTGGACTTTTTTCGGGAGTGAATTAGTAAGCTTCAGGTGAGGCGTGTGCGGAGGAAGTGGCTGGAATGGGGGAGAGGGTTGCGAATTTTCGCAACACTTTTGCGGCAAAATATGAGCGGAATAATATTAGTCTGCTACTCTCAATACATTGAATTTATCTTTTTCACTGGAAATGCTTCGCGAATTGAAGTGAATTATTGCGGTGCGTGTGTATTTTTTTAGCGGATAATTCATTTGCTTAGATTTTCGGGTTTTTGCCAACGTTGAAGGGTGTAAAACACCGACTGAATCGACAAGTTTTTCTTTTCTGCGAGGGTTGGCGAATTTACGTCTGTTTTTGCATTGGGAGACCATAAAGACATTTTTTTAGGACGGACGGTTTAAAACGTTTTCGTTGAAACTAAACTCGATCGTGTTTTAAAAGATCTTTGCTGTTTCCACTTTTTAACAAAGAATGAGTTTTTATCACTCATGCATTCATGCAAATGCAGTATAATCTCGGTAATTCGGACGATGGTTAATCGCACGACATGTTCAGTAATCCGGCGGTCTGGAGACCGCTCGCGCTCTTCCTTGCCACCACTCTTTCTGATAATGCGGCGGTTATTTGGTCCCATATGTGTCGGATTATCGAGATAATACTGTAATGAGTTTTTATTCCTCTCGAGTGAATGTGCCCTCACTTCGTTCGTGCACACATTTTCGCTCTCGATTAATATTGAAAACTTTTCGCCCTAGTTACAAAATCTACTATTATAGGTCGCGAATTAATAGCTCCTAACGATTTTATTAATCGATTATAACAAAACTGAACTACTTAGTTTGGGTATGGAAAACTAGTTGCAAATATTGCAAGAGAATTAATCCATGAAATCATTGGATTATCGCGAATTTAAAATCGGCATTAACATATTTTTTGCATTAAGTCGCGCAAAAAATTCCATTAATTCCGATTTGCTATAAAGTGCAATTTATTCGTTCACGATTTTCGTTTTCTTTTTTTTTATTTTTCTTCGAACGATTCGATCTGAGCACAAGATTTCTGCACAGAAATGTGCTCGTAATTAATGCAATTTGCGTTCTAAATTGTCGACGTTATCGCCAAGAGTTCCCAATCTAAATGCTTTTATTGCGTTTTTCACTCAACAAGAAACCGATTCCTGAAAACCGCACGATTGGTTGCATACCGTCACCACTTGCAACATGAATTAATCTAACACGATTAAATAGAAGGGACTAGACAGACAAGACTAGACAGGCAAGACTAGACAGACAAGACTAGACAGACAAGACTAGACAGACAAGACTAGACAGACAAGACTAGACAGACAAGACTAGACAGACAAGACTAGACAGACAAGACTAGACAGACAAGACTAGACAGACAAGACAAGACAGACAAGACTAGACAGACAAGACTAGACAGACAAGACTAGACAGACAAGACTAGACAGACAAGACTAGACAGACAAGACTAGACAGACAAGACTAGACAGACAAGACTAGACAGACAAGACTAGACAGACAAGACTAGACAGACAAGACTAGACAGACAAGACTAGACAGACAAGACTAGACAGACAAGACTAGACATACCAGACTAGACAGACAAGACTAGACAGACAAGACTAGACAGACAAGACTAGACAGACAAGACTAGACAGACAAGACTAGACAGACACGACTAGACAGACAAGACTAGACAGACAAGACTAGACAGACAAGACTAGACAGACAAGACTAGACAGACAAGACTAGACAGACAAGACTAGACAGACAAGACTAGACAGACAAGACTAGACAGACAAGACTAGACAGACAAGACTAGCCAGACAAAACTAGACAGACAAGACTAGACAGACAAGACTAGACAGACAAGACTAGACAGACAAGACTAGACAGACAAGACTAGCCAGACAAGACTAGACAGACAAGACTAGACAGACAAGACTAGACAGACAAGACTAGAGAGACAAGAGTAGACAGACAAGAATAGGCAGACAAGACTAAGACATTGAATTTAAACTATCGGAAACGTCATGCGAACCAGAATAAATCTCCTTTCATCGACCGAGCCTAATCGCAATCCGTCCAAGGGATAGGTGAGAGACAGGGAGAAGGTGCAATATAATAATAACAATCTTTATCTACTCGTACGCCAAAGTGAACAAATTAGTAAATACATTATTGTAGGATGCTATTATTATAATCGTGTGTAATTTCCAAATCGTGCGTAGAAGTCCAATGTAAATCAAATGGAGTTTCATTATTAAACGATTTGTCTTTGTTGTTACTATGGCAACAACTTGCGGCATAAGATAAAAAAACATAGACGTAGTGAAAATAAATTTTCCGACGAATATTAAAATTCAATTAATTTTGAATCAAGAAGGCTTGCCCTCTCAGTCTGGATTTATCTGGCTTCAATATAACCTAACCTAACAATAACGTAATCTAGATTAAATCTAGGTTAACCTAGATTACATCGGCAATGACCAAATAGTTACTAGTTACCAAATAGTACTAGTTATCAATTTTTGCCACGGAGTCGTTGCACGTTATAACCTTATTGTTTCAGTGATTTGAAGTATGTTATCTGTAAAAATTACAATTTTTGCAATAATATCATTATTTTATCAACATTATCATCATTATTTACATTTATTATTTTTGTAGATTCAACAGTATTTAAAAATGTTGCGTTGATAAAATAATGTATGCTATACGTGTGTGAAGAAGTGCTTTTGTGCACGAGTTGCGAATATTAGAGCACGAGCCTTCGGCTCATAAAAATGATTTGTAGATAAAATAATGTATGATATAGGTGTGTGAAGAAGAGCTTTTGTGCACGAGTTGTGAATATTAAAGCACGAGCCTTCGGCTCATAAAAATGATTTGTAGATAAAATAATGTATGATATACGTGTGTGAAGAAGGGCTTTTGTGCACGATTTGCGAATATTAAAGCACGAGTCTTCGGCTCATAAAAATGATTTGTAGATAAAATAATGTATGATATATGTGTGTGAAGAAGGGCTTTTGTGCACGATTTGCGAAGATTAAAGCACGAGCCTTCGTTTCATAAAAATGATTTGTAGATAAAATAATGTATGATATACGTATGTGAAGAAGGGCTTTTGTACACAAGTTGCGAATATTAAAGCACGAGCCTTCGGCTCATAAAAATGATTTGTAGATAAAATTATGTATGATATTCGTGTGTGAAGAAGGGCTTTTGTGCACAAGTTGTGAAGATTAAAGCACGAGTCTTCGGCTCATAAAAATGATTCATAGATAAAATAATCTACGATATACGTGTGTGAAGAAGAGCTTTCGTACACAAGTTTCGAATATTAAAGCACGAGCCTTCGGCTCATAAAAATGATTTGTAGATAAAATAATGTATGATATAGGTGTGTGAAGAAGGGCTTTTGTGCACGATTTGCGAAGATTAAAGCACGAGGCTTCGGCTCATAAAAACGATTTGTAGATAAAATAATGTATCATATACGTGTGTGAAGAAGGGCTTTTGTGCACGAGTTGTGAAGATTAAAGCACGAGTCTTCGGCTCATAAAAATGATTTGTAGATAAAATAATGTACCACATACGTGTGTGAAGAAGGGCTTTTGTGCACAAGTTGTGAAGATTAAAGCACGAGTCTTCGGCTAAAATAATGTATGATATACGTGTGTGAAGAAGGGCTTTTGTGCACGAGTTGTGAATATTAAAGCACGAGTCTTCGGCTCATAAAAATGATTTGTAGATAAAATAATCTACCACATACGTGTGTGAAGAAGGGCTTTTGTCTACGAGTTGTGAAGATTAAAGCACGAGTCTTCGGCTCATAAAAATGATTTGTAGATAAAATAATGTATGATATACGTGTGTGAAGAAGGGCTTTTGTGCACGAGTTGCGAATATTAAAGTACGAGCCTTCGGCTCGTAAAAATGATTTGTAGATAAAATAATCTACCACGTACGTGTGTGAAGAAGGGCTTTTGTGCACGAGTTGCGGATATTAAAGTACGAGCCTTCAGCTCATAAAAATGATTTGTAGATAAAATAATGTATGATATACGTGTGTGAAGAAGGGCTTTTGTGCACGAGTTGCGAATATTAAAGCACGAGCCTTCGGCTCGTAAAATGATTTGTAGATGAAATAATGTATGATATTCGTGTGTGAAGAAAGGCTTTTGTGCACGAGTTGTGAAGATTAAAGCACGAGTCTTCGGCTCATAAAAATGATTCATAGATAAAATAATCTACCACATACGTGTGTGAAGAAGGGCTTTTGTGTACGAGTTGCGAATATTAAAGCACGAGCCTTCGGCTCATAAAAATGATTTGTAGATAAAATAATGTATGCTATACGTGTGTGAATAAGGGCTTTTGTGCACGAGTTGTGAAGATTAAATCACGAGTCTTCGGCTCATAAAAATGATTCATAGATAAAATAATCTACCACATACGTGTGTGAAGAAGGGCTTTTATGGACGAGTTGCGAATATTAAAGTACGAGCCTTCAGCTCATAATAATGATTTGTAGATAAAATAATGTATGATATACGTGTGTGAAGAAGGGCTTTTGTGCACGATTTGCGAAGATTAAAGCACGAGGCTTCGGCTCATAAAAATGGTTTGTAGATAAAATAATGTATCATATACATGTGTGAAGAGGGGCTTTTGTGCACGATTTGCGAAGATTAAAGCCATCGGCTCATAAAAATGATTTGTAGATAAAATAATGTATGATATAGGTGTGTGAAGAAGGGCTTTTGTGCACGAGTTGTGAAGATTAAAGCACGAGTCTTCGGCTTATAAAAATGATTTGTAGATAAAATAATGTATGCTATACGTGTGTGAATAAGGGCTTTTGTGCACGAGTTGTGAAGATTAAATCACGAGTCTTCGGCTCATAAAAATGATTCATAGATAAAATAATCTACCACATACGTGTGTGAAGAAGGGCTTTTATGGACGAGTTGCGAATATTAAAGTACGAGCCTTCAGCTCATAATAATGATTTGTAGATAAAATAATGTATGATATACGTGTGTGAAGAAGGGCTTTTGTGCACGATTTGCGAAGATTAAAGCACGAGGCTTCGGCTCATAAAAATGGTTTGTAGATAAAATAATGTATCATATACATGTGTGAAGAGGGGCTTTTGTGCACGATTTGCGAAGATTAAAGCCATCGGCTCATAAAAATGATTTGTAGATAAAATAATGTATGATATAGGTGTGTGAAGAAGGGCTTTTGTGCACGAGTTGTGAAGATTAAAGCACGAGTCTTCGGCTTATAAAAATGATTTGTAGATAAAATAATGTATGATATACGTGTGTGAAGAAGGGCTTTTGTGCACGAGTTGTGAAGATTAAAGCACGAGTCTTCAGCTCATAAAAATGATTCATAGATAAAATAATCTACCACTTACGTGTGTGAAGAAGGGCTTTTGTGCACGAGTTGCGAATATTAAAGCACTAGCCTTCGGCTCATAAAAATAATTTGTAGATAAAATAATGTATGATATACGTGTGTGAATAAGGGCTTTTGTGCACGAGTTGTGAAGATTAAAGCACGAGTCTTCAGCTCATAAAAATGATTCATAGATAAAATAATCTACCACTTACGTGTGTGAAGAAGGGCTTTTGTGCACGAGTTGCGAATATTAAAGCACTAGCCTTCGGCTCATAAAAATGATTTGTAGATAAAATAATGTATGATATACGTGTGTGAAGAAGGGCTTTTGTGCACGAGTTGCGAATATTAAAGCACTAGCCTTCGGCTCGTAAAAATGATTCATAGATAAAGTAATCTATGATATACGTTTGCGAAGAAGGGCTTTTGTTTCGCTCGCAACTCGTGTATAAAAGGCCTTCTTCACACACTTTTATCACAAACTACTATTATTTCATAAATCCAAGAAACAATTTCTCAAAACTAACGCGAAGTTTATATAAAACGTTTCCAATGTTAGGTTATTCACCATAAAGTGATTAATTAAAATGAAGATGTAACGCATCGAGCAGAAATGCGTCGTGAAAGCTGGCGGATAAATAAACGTTTCCTATTTTCTTAACACATGATCCACATGCAAATGCGTCTAATCTACTATCTAGCCGCGTAGTGAAAGGGCTTCGCCCTCATCCCCTCACCAGCCCGGGCGCTCTCACCACCTAGTGCACGCTCGACTCATATCCGTGATTGCTTTCCGTCTAATTATTATTAAAGCTTCGCCGACACATTACAAAGGCCATTTCCACCGAGACATTTGTACATATAAACCACAAATTGGAAACAATCGCGAAAATGTTACTTCGGTTAGATAAGGCTAAATGGAATAGCCTAGATTACTACATGATTAGACAAGATTTGATAGAAATAGATAAACAAATTGAAAAAGATTTAGGCTTGGTGACTTGCACTGCGACCTTTATAGATCTATTGTACCAATAGGCTACATTTTCTCTGATTTCTTTATGTTCGGCATTTGGTGATATTTTTGTTCTAAATGCAAAATATTCGGAAATGTTTTAGACCCACAGAGAATACTTTAGAATAAAACAACGGGAATTCTCCAAACCGGGATACTCATTAACTTAAATGTTTAGAAATATATATATACATTTACATTGATTTGAAAATTCACAAAAAAATTTAAAAAAAAAAAAAAAAAAAAAAAAAAAAAACGTGAATTTTTCAAGGCAATGTAAATATGCGATATTATTTATTAAAAGATTATATTGATATATTAAAAGATTATATTGATATATTAAATATGAATATATTCATAAATATCTGCGATTATGATTTATATCTACTAAGTCGAGTAAAAGATTTCAGTCAAGATCTTTTTTCGTTGCAAAATTTCATCTCGAATCCTCGCTGTCGCCAAATGCAATTTTAATGCGAATTCCGGCGAAGGTCTCCGATTGTCGCGACCCCGTTAATATTTCAAGCGATCCGTAATTAATTCACGCGCTCCCTAAATATATGTTAATACATGTACAAGACGATTTTAATATTAAATTGGTACATTATTCCCGCCGCTCCGCCGAGAGGGCTTAGTTAAACATTCTGTGCCATCCGATCCACACGGACCCCATCCATCCATCCACCTTAAAGTATATGCTATTTTGCATCTAATTTCTTATTCCGTTTGTGCCGTTATTCCGCCATGTGTGATCTCATTCCCCCACGCGAACGCAACAGCGTCTTCTTTCGCGAAACAATTAGCTGTGCAGCGAGTCGGAAAACTTAACAGTTAGATTCAATCACAACCAAATAGCATATTATTAATTACGGTTTACGTACTGTGTACTTTGTAGCCGCAGTAAAACCATTTCTTTCAAGAGATAAATCGCGTTTTGCAAGGAAATTGGTAATTACAATCCGAGGATTTGAACTGTTAGCTTGGAATATTATAATTATTTAGTTTGGCGATTGAAAAATTTAAAACTAGTTTGTTCAGTTTGATTGAAATTAATTCTCACAGTTTACGCGTGTCCGTGACTCGAGGATTCAAAGCGTTTTTCTTATTCAGATTCCAATCGTTCGGGGCTTCGTTTAATTTATTTTTACGGAATTATTGTCTCGATTATCTCCGTGTCGCAGAGACAAAAGGAATATTTATCGCCCTCGGTCTGATAACATCGGCCTCCACATTTTTCCTTCCCAAACTTCTACTTGCTTTTATTATGGAAATTTCGTTACTTATTACCGAAATAAACGTTTGTTTGTAATTAAACTGCAATCGGTTTCATTATTTATTAGAGTTGTTTAGTTCACCATTAACTTCTCACACATAAAACAGATTGAATAGATGAGGCAACAACTTACAGAGATAAGACCAAACAGAGAAGATTGGACAGACAAGACTAGACAGACAAGACTAGACAGACAAGACTAGACAGACAAGACTAGACAGACAAGACTAGACAGACAAGACTAGACAGACAAGACTAGACAGACAAGACTAGACAGACAAGACTAGACAGACAAGACTAGACAGACAAGACTAGACAGACAAGACTAGACAGACAAGACTAGACAGACAAGACTAGACAGACAAGACTAGACAGACAAGACTAGACAGACAAGACTAGACAGACAAGACTAGACAGACAAGACTAGACAGACAAGACTAGACAGACAAGACTAGACAGACAAGACTAGACAGACAAGACTAGACAGACAAGACTAGACAGACAAGACTAGACAGACAAGACTAGACAGACAAGACTAGACAGACAAGACTAGACAGACAAGACTAGACAGACAAGACTAGACCGACAAGACTAGACAGACAAGACTAGACAGACAAGACTAGACAGACAAGACTAGACAGACAAGACTAGACAGACAAGACTAGACAGACAAGACTAGACAGACAAGACTAGACAGACAAGACTAGACAGACAAGACTAGACAGACAAGACTAGACAGACAAGACTAGACAGACAAGACTAAACAGTCTTGTTTGCCTAGTCTTGACGAGGTTTCCGGAGATCCAGAAAGCCGCGATGTAGGACTTAATGAGGTTGCAGGAGATGTTGAGTTTTCTTTAAGGTGCTCGACCCAAACTAAATCAAAGACCATAAATTTGCACAACTGTCTACCAGCTTGTTAAACGGTTTAACGTTCGCAACTAAGAATACATTCTTGGAGAAAGCCTGCAAAATATTTGCAACATTCTGTGATTCATTCCGTCACATGTTTTACCCGCCAGGAACAAATACACGATGATCTCCGATGAGGTTTCCACCGTCATACACACAGTCTTGTCTTCTCCCCGCAGTCTTGTCGGTGTCATCATTCCTTCAGCTTCATGCCGTAACTCACGACATGCTGCCTCTACGGGTTCAAACCTATGATTTTCAACTTGTAAATTCCGCCGCAAAAACTGTTGCAGATTTTTTTGATGTCCCATAACGAACCCTCAACAACTGCAGTGTGCTCAAAGTATGAGCTTCGCTCGATATATATCTGAAGGTAATTGGTTTGGAAACGGTCGAATTAGGATAATTGGTTCGGAACAAAGTTTCGTCTAAGAAATTAGATTAGAATGTTTGAAGGACGTTGAGTTAGTAAACTAAATTTATTAACAAGCAAAATGCATTTATAGTGTTAGTCAAGACCAGATGTCCACAAATTTAAATCTGTCTGGTCTTGCCTGTCTAGTCTTGTCTGCCTAGTCTTGTCTGTCTAGTCTTGTCTGTCTAGTCTTGTCTGTCTAGTCTTGTCTGTCTAGTCTTGTTTGTCTAGTCTTGTCAGTCTAGTCTTGTCTGTCTAGTCTTGTTTGTCTAGTTTTGTCTGTCTAGTCTTGTCTGTCTAGTCTTGTCTGTCTAGTCTTGTCTGTCTAGTCTTGTCTGTCTAGTCTTGTCTGTCTAGTCTTGTCTGTCTAGTCTTGTCTGTCTAGTCTTGTCTGTCTAGTCTTGTCTGTCTAGTCTTGTCTGTCTAGTCTTGTCTGTCTAGTCTTGTCTGTCTAGTCTTGTCTGTCTAGTCTTGTCTGTCTAGTCTTGTCTGTCTAGTCTTGTCTGTCTAGTCTTGTCTGTCTAGTCTTGTCTGTCTAGTCTTGTCTGTCTAGTCTTGTCTGTCTAGTCTTGTCTGTCTAGTCTTGTCTGTCTAGTCTTGTCTGTCTAGTCTTGTCTGTCTAGTCTTGTCTGTCTAGTCTTGTTTGTCTAGTCTTGTCTGTCTAGTCTTGTCTGTCTAGTCTTGTTTGTCTAGTCTTGTCTGTCTAGTCTTGTCTGTCTAGTCTTGTTTGTCTAGTCTTGTCTGTCTAGTCTTGTCTGTCTAGTCTTGTCTGTCTAGTCTTGTCTGTCTAGTCTTGTCTGTCTAGTCTTGTCTGTCTAGTCTTGTCTGTCTAGTCTTGTCTGTCTAGTCTTGTCTGTCTAGTCTTGTCTGTCTAGTCTTGTCTGTCTAGTCTTGTCTGTCTAGTCTTGTCTGTCTAGTCTTGTCTGTCTAGTCTTGTCTGTCTAGTCTTGTCTGTCTAGTCTTGTCTGTCTAGTCTTGTCTGTCTAGTCTTGTCTGTCTAGTCTTGTCTGTCTAGTCTTGTCTGTCTAGTCTTGTCTGTCTAGTCTTGTCTGTCTAGTCTTGTCTGTCTAGTCTTGTCTGTCTAGTCTTGTCCGTCGAATCTTGTCTGTCTAATCTTGTCTCTCTAATCTTGTCCGTCTGCTCTTGTCTGCCTAGTCTTGTCTGTCGAGTATTGTCTGTTCTCAAAGACCGTGAGAAGATCTCAAAGCGATCTCAAAGTGTTTTATTCTAGAAAAATTAGCGCCTATCATCTAAATAGAACCATAAAACCATACTTTAATGAGAAACCATTAATTCCCTTCTTCTTGTAGTTGTCTCAACAGGGCGTATATAGACAGCGAGTTCTTAACAATCTGCAACAGATATTTCCGCGAAGTCAAGCAACACAAACATATTGTTGACTTACTGCAACGAACGAGACTAAGTCTAAATCGGCCATGTTGCCAACCGTGATCTTGTTGGGCCTGTGCGACCTCAGGATGATGAACGCCAAGCTTTTCCGCAGATCCGGTTGAGTTTGCACGTACCAATCGACGGCGTAGGCTTCGCTCGCTACACTAGTCGTCTAAAACCAAAGCACTTCAGCAAGCGACTAAATCGTTAACGACTCACTCTAACTTGTTCGATTAATAGCATCCCGCCGAAACAGTAGGTTAGCAGTTGGAATATGTAGATGATGTATATGGAGCCGTATGTTGTGAGTCTCGCGGAATCGGGAGGAATTCTGAAACGGAAGAGACTGGTACCAGGCAATTGAATTCTTGCAGTTTTGTTACCCTTCTTCCGTTAGCATGTAGAGGGCGAAGATTTGCGAAGACATTCCGCACCAAAACTGCACCATCAAGACTCGCGAAAACAGCAGGTTAACCCCGTTAATAGAACTTGAAATAAAACGGGTTATTAGTGCCATAGACTCATTCAAACTAAACATATTTAGAATTGGTGCAACCATCCTACGTTATAGGTTATCATACAAACTTAAAACAAACTGTGTTCCGTTTGTTTTAAGTTTGTAAACAAATTTACTCCAAAATGACGTTGTGTTGATTGACGATTTCCTTCAAATTCCTCTTAACTTGCTCCGGCGTCCCACCGAGAGCTAGTTCTTTGAAACTGTGCTTCAACAACTCTAATCCTACGTAGGGATGAAGTATTAAGTTGAGGAAGAGCGTGTCTAATCCAACGAGCGCTGGATACATCACCCAAAACATCGTGACGGTTTCCCAAGTGAACAGAATCTCGAAGCATGGAAACTTATGCACGTCACAGGGTTCGTAAATTGAGAAAACCATACCCTTAGTGTTTAATGTCAAGGGCAGGGCGCAGAGTGAAACAGAGCAGAGAGTGCAGCCGACCAAGTAGATCTTAATGATTTTGTAAGCCTTGTCGAAGATTTCCTGCGACTGGCGGTGGATCTTTGGACCGAACTTGTCCAAGGGCCAGTAATTCGAGAAACCGTCGATCAGTTTCTTCAAGGGTTTCATTTTTACCATCAGGAATATCATTTTCACAAGGCCCTGGAACAAAGACTCGCTAAAACTTAATTCGGTTACATAAAAGAAAAATCGGCTAAAATTGTTATTTATCTGTCAAAAATGTTAAAACTTTGCAAAATTGTAACTGATGGTATAAGCAAGAAATGTTGAAAGTTTCATAAAATTGTGTTAATAAATAGAGAAATTAAAAATCAGCTGAGAAATTTAAATTTGAATTTCAGATTTCTAAAATTGCCATTTATTTGTCAAAAAAGTTGAAACTTGCAAAAAACGTTATTGAGGATAGAACTAAGAAATGTTGCAAGTTTCATAAAATTCTGTAAATAAATAAAGAAATTAAAAATCAGTAGAAAAATTTAAATAAAAATTTCAGATTTCTAAAATTTCCATTTATTTGCCAAAAATGTTGAAACTTTGCAAAACCGTTATTGATGAAATAACTAAGAAATGTTGCAAGTTATAAAAAATTCTGTCATTAAATAAAGAAATTAAAAAACATCTGACAAATTTAAATGAAAATTCCAGATTTCTAAAATTGCCATTTATCTGCCAAGAATGTTGAAACTTTGCAAAAACGTTATTGAGGATAGAACTAATAAATGTTGCAAGTTTCACAAAATTCTGTAAATAAATAAAGAATTTAAAAATCGGCTGACAAATTTAAATGAAAATTTCAGATTTCTAAAATTGCCATTTATTTGTCAAAAATGTTGAACCTCTGCAAAAACGTTATTGATGATATTACTAAGAAATGTTGCAAGTTTCATATAATTCTGTAAATAAATAGAGAAATTAAAAATCAGCTGACAAATATTAAATGCAAATTTCAGATTTTTATAATTGCCATTTATTTGCCAAAAATGTTGAAACTTTGCAAAATCGTTATTGATGAAATAACTAAGAAATGTTGCAAGTTTTATATAATTCTGTCAATAAATAAAGAAATTAAAAATCATCTGACAAATTTAAATGAAAATTTATTTTTATTTGCCAAAAACGTTGAAACTTTGCAAAAACGTTACTGGTGATATGACAAAGAAGTGTTGCAAGTTTCATAAAATTTTGTAAATAAATAAAGAAATTAAAAATCAGCTGAAAATTTAAATGAAAATTTCAGATTTCTAAAATTGCCATTTATTTGCCAAAAATGTTGAAACTTTGCAAAAACGTTACTGATGATATGACTAAAAAGTGTTGCAAGTGTCATAAGATTTTGTAAATAAATAAAGAAAATAAAAATCAGCTGAAAATTTAAATGAAAATTTCAGATTTCTAAAATTGCCATTTATTTACTAAAAATGTTGAAACTTTGCAAAAACGTTACTGATATTATGACTAATAATTGTTGCAAGTTTCATAAAAGTCTGTAAATAAATAAAGAAATTAAAAATCAGCTGAAAATTTAAATGAAAATTTCAGATTTCTAAAATTGCCATTTATTTACTAAAAATGTTGAAACTTTGCAAAAACGTTAATGATAACATGACTAAGAAATGTTGCAAGTTTCATAAAATTCTGTAAATAAATAAAGAAATTAGAAATCATCTGATAAATTTAATTGAAAATTTCAGATTTCTAAAATTGCCATTTATTTGCCAAAAATGTTGAAACTTTGCAAAAACGTTACTGATGATATGACTAAAAAGTGTTGCAAGTGTCATAAGATTTTGTAAATAAATAAAGAAATTAAAAATCAGCTGAAAATTTAAATGAAAATTTCAGATTTCTAAAATTGCCATTTATTTGCCAAAAATGTTGAAACTTTGCAAAAACGTTACTGATGATATGACTAAAAAGTGTTGCAAGTGTCATAAGATTTTGTAAATAAATAAAGAAATTAAAAATCAGCTGAAAATTTAAATGAAAATTTCAGATTTCTAAAATTGCCATTTATTTGCCAAAAATGTTGAAACTTTGCAAAAACGTTACTGATGATATGACTAAAAAGTGTTGCAAGTGTCATAAGATTTTGTAAATAAATAAAGAAATTAAAAATCAGCTGAAAATTTAAATGAAAATTTCAGATTTCTAAAATTGCCATTTATTTGCCAAAAATGTTGAAACTTTGCAAAAACGTTACTGATGATATGACTAAAAAGTGTTGCAAGTGTCATAAGATTTTGTAAATAAATAAAGAAATTAAAAATCAGCTGAAAATTTAAATGAAAATTTCAGATTTCTAAAATTGCCATTTATTTACTAAAAATGTTGAAACTTTGCAAAAACGTTACTGATATTATGACTAATAATTGTTGCAAGTTTCATAAAAGTCTGTAAATAAATAAAGAAATTAAAAATCAGCTGAAAATTTAAATGAAAATTTCAGATTTCTAAAATTGCCATTTATTTACTAAAAATGTTGAAACTTTGCAAAAACGTTAATGATAACATGACTAAGAAATGTTGCAAGTTTCATAAAATTCTGTAAATAAATAAAGAAATTAGAAATCATCTGATAAATTTAATTGAAAATTTCAGATTTCTAAAATTGCCATTTATTTGCCAAAAATGTTGAAACTTTGCAAAAACGTTACTAATGATATGACTAAAAAGTGTTGCAAGTGTCATAAGATTTTGTAAATAAATAAAGAAATTAAAAATCAGCTGAAAATTTAAATGAAAATTTCAGATTTCTAAAATTGCCATTTATTTGTCAAAAATGTTGAAACTTTGCAAAAACGTTACTGATATTAAGACTAAGAAATGTTGCAAGTTTCATAAAATTTTGTAAATAAATAAAGAAATTAGAAATCCGCTGATAAATTTAATTGAATATTTCAGATTTCTAAAATAGCCATTTATTTGCTAAAAATGTTGAAACTATTCAAAAACGTTATTCATGATGTAACTAAGAAATGTTGCAAGTTTCATAATATTCTGTAAATAAATACAGAAATTAAAAATCATCTGACAAATTTAAATGAAAATTCCAGATTTCTAAAATTGCCATTTATTAGCCAAAAAAGTTGAAACTTCGCAATATTGTTATTGTTGGTACAACTAAGAAACGTTGCAAGTTTCATAAAATTCCGTTCATAAATAAAGAAATTAAAAAATGCAATAACATCAACTTATAAAATTAAAAGCTTAAAGTCTTTTAATAAACGTATTAGTTCTTACTAAGAATATCGGAGGTAGATAGACTATTCTGGACAAGGTTTCGACTCCCTTCCATTCAATAAAGACTTGGCAGAAGCTCAGGCCTAACAAAGTGGCTAAGAAACAGAAAGCCCCGCTCTTCAAAACGTACGCGAAGAGATCCTGGCGATAAGGGTTCGAACCCGCCAAGCCCAAACCTTGCAAATTCCTCTTCAACAAGATTTGAAAACCGTCCATTGCCACAACCTGCACTGGCAGCCCGACCAAGTCTACGCCGACAGCCCCAATCTATTATTGAGATCCTCGAATGACTCCAGATAATTATGAAAGTTCCACAAAATATTTTATTCAACGATAATTGGGGCAAACGAGACCAAAATTGAATTAGTTTTTCGGTTTTTTAGATAATTGGTTACTGGAAAATTCAACGAGAAAGAGACTTATATTATTAATAAAACTGTCTTGGTAATATAATCGTTTATAATCGCTTATATCGCTTATCTTGCCTGTTTAGCGTTGTTTGTCTAGCCTTGTCAGTTTAGTCTCGACTGTCTAGTCTTGTCTCACGATCTTCAAAGTTAAACCAATCTTCTAATTAGATCTAAAACCTCACGAATTACACAATAACCGCAAGAAAGTGAATAAAAAAAAACTTTGAAAATGAAGAAGGTTTGCTGTTAAAGTTTCAATTAAAATGGGATTAGTAATAACAGGAATTAAAAAGGGATCCATCGTCATAAGGCACGGCCCAATTAAAAGCAGACAAGAGAAACGCGGAAAATAGTCGTGGGTTTAATAACATGTGATTAAGAACTAGAAACTAAATCGGGCCGTGTATTCGGCACGAGATTTGGGCTCCGGTCGGTAAATTACGGTCGTGCGTTTTTAATTCGGCGTTTGTAGATAAGAGCGGATGAATTAGCGGTTTACCCTCAAACGGTGAAACTTTTCGGTTGGAAAAAAGCCCGAGAGAGAGATATAATGAATCGGTTAATGATGTTTGTGTTATCCCGCGGTCGATCTGTATCTGTTGGCCGTGTGTGTGTGCGTGCTCCGCCGCGGGGCAAACCCACGGAGGAAACGAGTAATTCAAAACAAACGGTGATATATGAAATCGTGATTTCTTAAATCTTGTAATTTATCTCAATTTAAAAATTTGTAATTAAATCGCATTTATTTATTTCAAGTGATCTTTAAGCTTTACCAAAACTCCTACGTGCAGTTTTTTACAGTTTCATTTATTAATTTCAATTGATCTTTAAGCTTTGCTTAAACTCGTAGGTGCGATTTTGTCGGGTTTATTTGCTTGCAACTCCTACAGAGAATCTTGTCGTGGGTTGTGAAAGTAAAGTTCAAGAATTTTTCGTCGCAGGAATCCAATTTCGCGCATTCGATTCCCATGTCCTTTTAATTATTCAAATTTTGCCAAGGAGTGTAAAGTTTACACACTTTCGTTTAGTCATCTGCACTACAGCGAATTTAACGAAATTTTTGTCTTTGTAATAAAAAGTTGCAATAAAATGATTTTTTCAGATTTCTAAAATTGGCATTTATTTGCCAAAAATATTGAAACTTTGCAAAAACGTTACCGATGATGTAACTAAGAAATGTTGCAAGTTTCATAAAATTCTGTAAATAAATAAAGAAGTTAAAAATCAGCTGATAAATTTAAATGAAAATTTCAGATTTCTAAAAGTGCCATTTATTTGCCAAAAATGTTAAAACTTTCCAAAAATGCTGTTAATGATATAACTAAGAAATGTTGCAAGTTTCATAAAATTCTCTTCATAAATAAAGAAATTATAGAAATCCGCCGGATCGTCATTTAAATGAAAATGTGAGATCTCTAAAATTGGCATTTGGTTGTCAAAAATGTTGAAACTTTGCAAAAATGTTACTGATGATATAACTAAGAAAAGTTGCAAGTTTTATAAAATTCTTTAAATAAATAAATTAAAAATCAGCTGACAAATTTAAATGAAAATTCCAGATTTCTAAAATTGCCATTTATTTGCCAAAAATGTTGAAACATTGCAAAAATGTTATTGATGATATAGCTACGAAATGTTGCAAGTTTCATGAAATTCTGTAAATAAATAAAGAAATTAAAAATCGGCTGACTAATTTAAATGAAAATTTCAGATTTCTAAAAATGCCATTTATTTGCCAAAAACGTTGAAACTTTCCAAAAACGTTATTGATGATATAACTAAGAAATGTTGCAAGTTTAATAAAATTCTGTTCATAAATAAAGAAATTAAAGAAATCCGCCGTATTGTCAGATTTAAATGAAAATGTGAGATCTCTAAAAGTGGCAATTGGTTGTCAAAAATATTGAAACTTTGCAAAAATGTTACTGATGATATAACTAAGAAATGTTGCAAGTTTCATAAAATTCTATAAATAAATAAAGAAATTAAAAATCAGCTGACAAATTTAAATGAAAATTCCAGATTTCTAAAAATGCCATTTATTTGCCAAAAATGTTGAAACTTTCCAAAAACGTTATTGATGATATAACTAAGAAATGTTGCAAGTTTCATGAAATTCGGTTAATAAATGAAGAAATTAAAAATCATAACAAAAAGTTTTTGCAATAAAATTTTGAACCATCGACCCAAACACAACAAAAACTTCAGAAAACGTCAACAAACATCGTCGTCTTTTAACATGAGATTTGTTTTGTCGTCTCAAAAGACTTAATAATTTTATAGAGCTTCGGAAAGGTTGAATATATTTAAATATTCAAGCTGTATTCCGCTGTATCTATCGTCTTTCAACATGAAATTTGTTTAGACATCTAAAAAAGACTTAATAATTTTATAGAGCTTCGCAAAGGTTGAATATATTTAAATATTTAAGCTATATTCCGCTGTATCTATTGTCTTTCAACATGAGATTAGTTTAGTCATCTTAAAAAACAATTCATAATTTTATAGAGCTTCGGAAAGCTTGAATATATTTAAATATTCAAGCTGTATTCCGCTGTATCCGTCGTCTTTCAACATGAGATTAGTTTTGTCGTCTTAAAAAGTCTTAATAATTTTATAGAGCTTCGGAAAGATTGAATATATTTATATATGCAAGCTGTAATTTCGCGAAGCAAAGAGATAAATTATTTAATGCCATACCGTTCCCCGCCGAAAACGAAACATAATAATCCGAGCATTAAGCATGCATGCTCGCCGTCCATCCATCATCGCCGGCGATGCCCGTCTTCTCCTCCTCGGCTCCCCTTTGATCACGCTAATGGCCGAGCCTAAGTGAAATATGGAAATTAAAATACCGTGCGTATGTGAGGTCCGGTCTCCTCCTCGACCGCAACCTCTTCGTCCACCCGCCACAATAAACAAGAACGCATGAGTATTATTACCCTTAACGACCAAGCTTAAAATAGTGAGCAATTCCTGTTTCATAGTCTAATTCAATTATAATATAACGATTACAGACAATATTATTTATTATTGCTATACATAAAATACAGTATAATCTCGGTAATTCGGACGTTGGTTAATCGGACGACACGTTCTGTAATCCGACGGTCTGGAGACCGCTCGCGTTCTTCGCTCCCACCACTCTTTCTGATAAGCCGGCGGTTGTCTGATTCTATATGTGTCGGATTATCGAGATTATAATGTACAGTATAATCTCGGTAATACCGCCGTTAGTTTATTTAGTTATTCAGACAACACTCTTCCCTGCCACCACTCTTTCTGATAATCCGGCGGTTGTCTCGTTCTATATGTGTCGGATTATCGACATTATAATGTACAGTTTAATCTCGGAAATACCGCCGTTGGTTATTCAGACGACACGTTCAGTAATCCGGCGGTCTGGAGACCGCTCGCGCTCTTCCCTCCCACCACTCTTTCTGATAATCCGGCGGATGTCTAGTTTTTATAATCTTGGTAATACCGCCGTTGGTTATTCAAAACGCGTCTAATACTTTACTATCATTTTAGCAGAAAGCAAGACCATGGAGGAAGACCTGATGAACAGCTTTGAAGAGATGCCAGAGCGAACAAGGCTGAAGCAAGTCTTTAGGCGGCTGAGGAACGCCTCTAATACTTTACTATCATTTTAGCAGAAAGCAAGACCATGGAGGAAGACCTGATGAACAGCTTTGAAAAGATGCCAAAGGGAACAAGGCTGAAGCAAGTCCTTAGGCTGCCGAGGAACGCGTCTAATACTTTTACTTTCATTTTAGCGGAAAGCAAAACCATGGGGGAAGACCTGATGAACAGCTTTGAAGAGATCCCAATGCAAACAAGGCTGAAGCAAGTCCTTAGGCTGCAGAGGAACGCGTCTAATACTTTACTATCATTTTAGCAGAAAGCAAGACCATGGAGGAAGACCTGATGAACAGCTTTGAAGAGATGCCAGAGCGAACAAGGCTGAAGCAAGTCTTTAGGCGGCTGAGGAACGAGTCTAATACTTTTACTTTCATTTTAGCGGAAAGTAAAATTATGGGGAAGACCTGATGAACAGTTTTGAAGAGATCCCAATACGAAGAAGGCTGAAGCAAGTCTTTAGGCTGCAGAGGAACGCGTCTAATACTTTACTATCATTTCAGAAAAAAACAAGACCTTTGGAGAAGACCTGATGAACAGCTTTGAAGAGATGCCAATGCGAGCAAGGCTGAAGCATTTCCTTAGGCTGTCGAGGAACGCATCCAAAACTTTTACTTTCATTATAGCGGAACACAAGAGCACGGGGAATGGCTCGATGAACAGTTTTGAAGAAATCCTAATACGAACAAGGCCTTAACAAGTCCTTAGGCTGCCGCGGAAGGCGTCTAATACTTCAATTTCCTTTTTGGCGGAAATCAAAACAATGGCAGAAGACTTAATGAACAGTATTGAAGAGATCCCAATACGAACAAGGCTGCAGCAAGTCCTTATACTACACAGGAACGCGTCTAATACTTTACTATCATTCTAGCGGAATGCAAGACCATGGGGGAAGTCCTGATGAACAGCTTTGAAGAGATCACAATATGAACAAGTCTTAAGCAAGTCCTTAGGCTGCACAGGAACGCGTCTAAGACTTTCCTATCATTCTGTCAAAAAAGCAAAACCATTGGGGAAGAACTGATGAACTGGTTTGAAGAGATGCCAATGCGAACAAGGCTAAAGCAAGTCTTTAGGCTGTCAAGGAACGCGTCTAATACTTTACTATCAGTTTAGCAGAAAGCAAGACCATGTAGGAAGAGCTGATAAACAGCGTTGAGAAGATCCCAATACGAACAAGGCTGAAGCAAGTCCTCAGGCTGCAGAGGAACGCGTCTAATACTTTACTGTAATTTTAGCGGAAAGCAAGACCATGGAGGAAGATCTGATGAACAGCGTTGAAGAGATCCCAATACAAACAAGGCTGAAGCAAGTCCTTAGGCTGCCGAGGAACGCGTCTAATACTTCTATTTACATTTTGTCGGAAAGCAAGACCATGGGGGAAGATCTGATGAACAGCTTTGAAGAGATCCCAATACAAGCAATGCTGAAGCAAGTCCTTTAATAATACTTTACTATCATTTTAGCAGAAATCAAGACCATGTGGGAAGAGCTGATGAACAGCGTTGAAAAGATCCCAATACGAACAAGGCTGAAGCAAGTCCTCAGGCTGCAGAGGAACGCGTCTAATACTTTACTGTAATTTTAGCGGAAAGCAAGACCATGGGGGAAGATCTGATGAACAGCTTTGAAGAGATCCCAATACAAACAAGGCTGAAGCAAGTCCTTAGGCTGCCGAGGAACGCGTCTAATACTTCTATTTACATTTTGTCGGAAAGCAAGACCATGGGGGAAGATCTGAGGAACAGCTTTGAAGAGATCCTAATACAAGCAATGCTGAAGCAAGTCCTTAGGCTGCCGAGGAACGCGTCTTAAGCTTTTATTTTCATTTTAGAGGAAAGCAAGAGCTCTGGGAAAGATCTGATCATCAGCTTTGAAGAGATACCAATGCTAACAAGACTGAAGCAACTCGTTAGACTTGCGAGGAACGCGTCTAATACTTTACTTTCATTTTAGCGGAAAGCAAGACTATGGGGAAGACCTGATGAACAGCTTTGAAGAGATCCCAATACGAACAGGGCTTTAATACTGGAGAAATATATAGGACCAGCGATTGGACTTCGTAGCGAAACGATGCAGCCAAGGTCCAGCTTTCAGTTCCTAGATTTTGAAAATTGCGATTATTGGGATGGGATTAGTAAAACTAGTTGTTCATTAACTTTATTAAGCTTACAAATAACTTACTACTCAACTACCACTCTATCCAATATCTACTAATAATATTAAGCTTACAAATAACTTGCTACATTACTATTCTTCTTCTTCAATGGTGCTACTATTCTTCTCTACTTCTTCAATGGTCTTAGCTATATGCTATATGCTATGCTATGCTACTATATCAGATCTTGGACCTTCTTCCTCTGCCTACACTTGTGCTTGCTGTCTTCATCTTAAATACATGTATAGGGAGCCCTCGCAGTTTTTAATGTGGATGGTGAGTCACTCTTACTGTGATGACTTTGCCAGAGACATGCGTGTGGTTTATTTGGACTTATGGACATACGTGTGGATCATACTCATGACTTATGGCTTAGTAGTCTCGACTACAAGGGTACCACCGCTACTATTACTCCATGCAATATCTACTAATCTAGATAGTGTTTGGATGTCTAATAACTTTGCTATATTACTATTCTTCTTCTTCAAAGTAGCACCGTTGAAAAAGAAGAATAGTAATGTAGCAAGTTATAGTCTTCATCGGATCTTGGACCTTCTTCCTCTGCCTACACTTGTGCTTGGTGTCTTCATCTTAAATACAAGTATAGGGAGCCCTTGTGGGTGGCGAGTCACTCTTACTGTGATGCCTTTGCCAAAGACATGCATGTGGTTTAATTGGACTTGTGGACATGCGTGTGCGCCATACTCATGGCTTAGTAATCTCGTCTACAAGGCTACCACCGCTACTTTTCCTCCATGCAATATCTACTAATCTAGATGGTGTAAGTCTAAGTAAACTTAACTTTGGGTATAATCCACCCAAATTATTGCGTGTGTTCCAGTTTTTCTTCTTGAAATTGTCGCAGCAAAGTGTAAACGGAAAACGCGCTTCTCACGACCTGCAACCCAATTAGCAATTCGCTGAAATACATTAAGTATCTTTAAAGATACTCGAGCTTGAATCAATATATCATGGAATATGACACCTTGCATGTCAAGCTGGAAGAGGATTGGGTTACGGGAGGAATACCGGTCAGGAGGAGCGTCTGACAAGGCGATACTTTTCACGCTAGCGTTGAAGAACGCATTTAAAAATCTTTGGAAGACATCGATGGAGGCCGTCTTAATCTGCTAGCAATTCGCAATGGCACAAATACTTTGAGTTTCTTTAAAGATACTCGAGCTTAAATCAATATATTTAGGAATGTGCTACCTTGCATAGCAAGCTGGAAGAGGATTGGGTTACGGGAGGAATACCGGTCAGGAGGAGCGTCCGACAAGGCGATACTTTTCACGCTAGCGTTGAAGAACGCAATTAAAAATCTTTGGAAGACATCGATGGAGGCCGTCTTAATCTCCTAGCAATTTGCAATGGTTCAAATACTTTGAGTATCTTTAAGATACTCGAGCTAGAATCAATATATTGCATGTCAAGCTGGAAGAGGATTGGGTTACGGGAGGCATACCGGTCAGGAAGGGCGTCCGACAAGGCGATACTTTTCACGCTAGCGTTGAAGAACGCATTTCAAAATCTTTGGAAGACATCGATGGAGGCCGTCTTAATCTGCTAGCAATTCGCAATGGCACAAATACTTTGAGTTTCTTTAAAGATACTCGAGCTTAAATCAATATATTTAGGAATGTGCTACCTTGCATAGCAAGCTGGAAGAGGATTGGGTTACGGGAGGAATACCGGTCAGGAGGAGCGTCCGACAAGGCGATACTTTTCACGCTAGCGTTGAAGAACGCAATTAAAAATCTTTGGAAGACATCGATGGAGGCCGTCTTAATCTCCTAGCAATTTGCAATGGTTCAAATACTTTGAGTTTCTTTAAAGATACTCGAGCTTGAATCAATATATCTAGGAATATGCTACCTTGCATGGCAAGCTGGAAGAGGTTACAGGAGGAATACCATTCAGAAGAGGCGTCCGAGAAGACGATACTTTTCACGCAAGCGCTGAAGAACACATTTAAAAATCTTTGGAAGACATCGATGGACGCCGTCTTAATCTCCTAGCAATTCGCAATGGCTCAAATACTTTAAATGCCTTTAAAGATACTGGAGCTTGAATCAATATATCTAAGAAAATGCTACCTTGCATGTCAAGCTGGAAGAGGATTGGGTTACGGGAGGAATACCGGTCAGGAGGAGCGTCCGACAAGGCGATACTTTTCACGCTAGCGTTGACATACGTCTCAACGTACGCATTTAAAAATCTTTGGAAGACATCGATGGAGGCCGTCTTAATCTCCTAGCAATTCGCAATGGCTCAAATACTTTAAATGCCTTTAAAGATACGGGAGCTTGAATCAATATATCTAAGAAAATGCTACCTTGCATGTCAAGCTGGAAGAGGATTGGGTTACGGGACAAATACCGGTCAGGAGGGGCGTCCGAGAAGAGGATACTTTTCACGCTAGCGTTGAAGAACGTATTTAAAAATCGTTGGAAGACATCGATGGAGACCGTCTTAATCACCTATTGAATATTGAACATCGATATTGAACGATATCGATATTGAACTTACCAGCATCGACCCAGAAGAACTACAGATAATGCTATATGAAATTACTTTCCTTTTCGCGGAAGCAAGACCGTGGGGGAAGACCTGATGAACTGTCCCAAGCGTTGGAGGTGACAAGGAATCTCCAGAGGAAGTCCTCTGGAGGAAGTCTCGCAAGCGGTGGAGGTGAAAATGAATCTCCAGAAAACTAAAACCATGAGTCCGAGCAATGTAATGGTCACCAACGGTAATCATACTCTTGAGCAAGTCGATGAGAATGTCCAGATATACATACTCACCGACTTTCTCAAGAGTATGATTACCGTTGGTGACCATTACATTGTTCGGACTCATGATTTTAGTTTTCTGGAGTTTCATTTCCAACTCCATCCCTTGCAAGACTTCATCCACATCCTCAATACAGCATCAAGTTGGGAAAGGACAATCAGAAAGAGTATCGGCTTTACCTGGGCGGCGGTTGGCAGTTTCAGCTACATTCTTCGGAAAGCACGCATGTCTATAAAACTCAAGAGAAAGGTTTACGACTCATGCATCTTGCCGGGCGCAACGTATGGGCTCGAAACTGTAACTCGATGTACAACGCATATCGGCTTCGAGTCTTCTAGTGAGCAATGGAGCGAGTGGTGCTGGAATCAGGCTCAGGTACAAAATTCGAAATGAAGAAATTAGGAGGAGAACAGGGGTGGTGGATAGGATGGAGCGAGTGGTGTGTATTGTGCGAGAAAAGAACAAGTGGATTAAAATCCCATTGCAGTGAAGGCCGCCAAAATAGAAGAGGAGTGTTGGCAGGCCTCGACGACATCCGACGGGCGAGTGATGCTGGAATCAGGCTCAGGTACAAAATTGTATGAGTACGATTGTACGATTGTTCAGGTACGAAATGAAGAAATCAGGAGGGGAACAAAGGTCGTGGATGTGATGGAGTGAGTGGTTTGTCTTAAGCAGCAATGGGCGGGTCACTGTGCGAGAGAACAACAAGTGGATTAAAATCTTATTACAGTGAAGGCAGCCAAAATCGAAAAGGGATGTTGGCAGGCCTCGATGATATCTGACGTCACGCGGGAGGAAACTGGATGAAAGTAGCTCAGGAAGAGGCCTATGAACGGGAGTGGATTAAAACAGGCTAAAAGAAGGAAGAGCATTTGAAAGCTTATCTGAGCAGATTTTGCTTACTGATAGATAAGACACCAAATCCAAATCGGCCAGTTTGCCGATTTTGATCTTGCTCGGCTTCTGCGATCGCAGAATCACAAACGCCAAACTCTTTCGCAAATCCGGTTGGGTTTTCGCGGACCATTCGACCGCGTACGCTTCGTTCGCCACGCTCGCCGTCTGAAACCCAACATTCAATGAAGGCTACAACTCGAAATCTAGCGATTGAGGCTAACTTGCTCGATTAAGATCATTCCGCCGAAGCTGTAGATTAATAGTTGGCTTAAGTAGGCTATGTAGATGAAACCGTATCTTGAAACTCTCGTGGAATCGGGAGGAATCCTGAAACATCGTCGGTAGGGAAAGATTTTATGTTCTATTTTCACCTCCACCACGTAACGAGGTGGTGTGGGGTTACTCAGACCTTATACCCCTTTTAGCGTGGGGTTATATAGATCTCACAGTTCTTTTAGCGTGGGGTTACATAGTTCTCATACACAATTTAGCGTGGGGTTACATAGACCTCACACCCTGTTTAGCGTGGGGTTACATAGACTTCACACCCCATTTAGCGTGGGGTTACATATACCTCACACTCCCTTTAGTGTGGTTTACATAGACCTCACACTCCCTTTAGCGCGGGTTTAAATAGATCTCACACCAACTTTAGCGTAGGGTTACATAGATCTCACACCCACTTTAGCGTGGGGTTACATAGACCTCATAACCACTTTAGCATAGGTTATATAAACCTCACACGTCTCGGTCGTGTGGTGGCGGTGGGAATAGAACATAGAATCTTTCCGTACTATCGTCATCAGTAAAGAAGTTAGATAGACAAGATATTTTTACCCGTCTTCAGTTAGCATATAGAGTGCGAAGATTTGGGAAACGAGGCCGCAGAGGAATTGCACCATCAACGATTTCGAAAACAGACGATCAAGTTCATCTATGGAACTAAAACAAACCAAAAGTAAGTCCAAATCCTGATTTCTCTTAATCCAAACTTTTAACTCGAGAATCACGTTGTGTTGTCGGATGATTTCCTTTAAATTCTCTTTGGCCTCGTCTCCAGTTCCTCCGCTTTCCACAAGATCTAATCGCTTGAAGCCGTGCTTTAGTAATTCAAGTCCAACGTATGGGTAGACAATGAGGCTAAGGAAGGTGGTATCGAAGGCTATAGCGGCCGGAATGAACTCGAAGAAGACTAAAAAAACTTGCCAACAGTACAAAATTTCAAAACACGGGAATTTCTGCACGTGGCAAGGTTCATAAATCGGGAAAAACAGTTCTTTGTTTTGGGAAATGAACGGCAACAGCGAGATCAAAAGTATGAACGAAGTGCACGCAGTGACGTAAATTTTGCTGACGCTGTAGAACCCGTCGTGGATTTTCTGCGATTTCGCGCGAATTTCCTCGCCGAATTTGTCCAGGGGCCAGTAATCCTCGAAGCCGTCGATGAGTCGCTTCAGCGGTCTCACGTTCGAGATCAAGAAAATCATTCGTGAAAACGCCTGCAAAATACAGTGTTGCTTAATGTTTGCGAAATCCACCGCAAAAGCTTACCAAGAATATTGGACCCAGGTAATCAAACCTTGCCAGGCTGTCGACACCTTTCCACTCCAGCAACCAAAGCTGCGAAACGGTTAGAGCTAGCAAACTCGCCAGCGAAACCAACGTTTTGATCTTTAACAGGTAGCTGCAGATATTTTGGCGATAGGGATCGGAGCCTATCGCCCAATAGAACTGCAAGTTTCTGCGCAACAGCTGCTGGAAACCACGCGTCATCTTGTCCAAAGCTGAACTGCAGCTCGTTGCAATTTTCTTCGCGTTTTAAGGAATTGGAAATAATTGCGAAATTATTTTTCTAAGCTAAATTATTCATAGGCAAATTGTCGTCGAATAAATTATCTCATTTAAGTGAAGCCTTTTCTATTATTTATATTTGCGCCAATTTAGTCTACTTCCTTAAGAACAATTCGTGATTTTTGAAACTCGCACTGTTTTGTCCACAGTGAGCGAAAATCTAAAACGGTGCAAATCTAGTTTGGATAAATTTAGGCTGGTCTGTCACTACCTCAAATGTCAAACGAGAACGAAAATTCTTAAAGATATTGAAAACTGGATATTTTAAGAACAATTTGTGGTTTTTAGATTTTTGAAACTTTGTGTTTTAGTTAAGCGGCGGCGTGTACCACCGGTGGTACACGCCGCTAGATTAAAACACAAAGCGTAACACAGTGTGTACCTACAAAATAATGAGGAAACTAGACAGTAAAGCCAACCTAGTATTGGAAAGAATGTTGAATTTTCCTTGGAAAACTCTTTAAAGTTTTCATCTTCTAACTCTTTAAAAGAAAATGATAATGAGGTAGAAAAATGTAAGTCTTGTAATTGTGCTCGTTAAGCAATTACGGCTGAATTTAATCGGACGATTTCGTTCGATCGCCGGTAATTTACCTGCGCCCATTATCCGGCGACAGTTTAAACTCAATTACGCGTAAAAATAAAAATCGTAAAAATTAAGCCCGCAGTTTCTATAATCGTAACGAAAATTGTCGTAAACGTCCAATTTTCTTAACCGGTTCCGCGCAATATAGATACCGAACCATCCAGTTTCATTAACCATTAACGTTTTGCTTAATTACAAATTCAAGAGAAACCTTAACATTCAAGCGACTCAAATATTTGGTGGGTAATGATTAATTTCGCTTCTGAAAATTTGAAAAATTCAATTAAAGCCCGTTAATGGTCTCTCGAGCCGACCGATTTCCCTCCGTTAATTAAACAATTTCGTGTTTAATGCGACCGAAAACTAACAGAACAAGAGGAGAGGAAAAAACGAACGAACTCTTGCTCAATCCCAAACCCAATCTATTCCGTAAAGTAGCCGTAAAATTCGACCGATAATTTACCGACTTCATTAACCAGACTCGACCACACCGAAAGAGCAATCTTAATTATTACTTCCATTCATCCTACAACCAAATAATTTGTATCAAATTAATTACAGTTTATCTCAACCGATACAAGAGATCTCAGTCTATATACAAAGTTCAAATCTTATTTTATAGATATCAAGGCACAATAGACACAAGTTTAGATCTATAGACACCATAAACCTAATAGAGTCCTTCAAACTAATTTAAGTAAATCGAAACCTGTTTAATAGACCTTTGCAATTTTTTTGTGCCAATTTCCGCCATGTTATACGTCAAAAAGTGCCCGAATTTTTGACTAAATATATGCCCGAAAATTTCACATTCCCACCTTTCAAACTTGCCGGATGCGCATGCGCTTAACTAACCGTAAAAAGGTCTATTACCTCGATAACTCGAAAATAAACGAACGTACGAAACAAATGAAACCAGTATTGGAAACGGCAGGAAATTCTCTATAAAACAAGTTTAAGATTATTTCGTTGCCTTTTATTTTTAAGACGTAGTGCATATTCAAAATAAACTTGTTTCTTGGGTTATCGATTTGCGTTTAAATATCTTATAACCACAATAACAGCGATATCTCGAAAACTGAGCGACCGATCATAAAACTAGTCACAGATTTAAAAACCCAGTGAAATTGCACACCAAACTCCCCGTTTCATTCAACCGGATATCGTTCTTAACAAACCCAAAATTTCGTTTTAAACCTGTTTGTTTTTACCTTGATAACTCGAAAACAAATGAACGCACGAAATAAATGAAAGCAGTTTTGGAAGCGGCAGGAAATTTTCTATGAAAGGGCCCTAAGCCTATTTCGTTGTCTATTGTTTTTAAGACGTAGTGCGTCTTCAAAATAAAAATGCTTTTTGAAATCGTCTTGCGTTTAAATATCTTATAACCACAACAACAGCGATATCTCGAAAACTGCGCGACCGATCTTAAAACTCGTCGCAGATTTAGAAAGCCCTTGAAATTGCCCACTATAAACGCTAAAGCTTATTTCGTTGTCTTTTGTTTTTAAGACGTAGTGCGTATTCAAAACAAACTAGTTTTTTGTTATTTATATGCATCTAAATATCTTATAACCACAAAAACATCAATAGCTCGAAAACTGCACGACCGATCTCAAAATTTGTCACAGATTTATAGACCCCGTGAAATTGCCCACAAAACACCCCGTTTCATTCAACCCGATGTCGGTCTTAACAAACCGAAAATTGAGTTTCAATATCACCTGCTTGGTTTTACCTCGATAACTCGATAACAAACAAACGCACGAAACAAACGAGATCAGTTTTAGAAACGGAAGGAAATTCTCTATAAGACAAGTTTAAGCTTATTTCGTTGTCTTTTGTTTCTAAGACGTAGTGCGTATTCAAAATAAACTTGTTTTTGGGTTATCGATTTGCGTTTAAATACCTTATAACCACAAAAACATCGATATCTCGAAAACTGCGCGACCGATCTCAAAACTCGTCACAGATTTAAAAACCCCGTGAAATTGCACACCAAACACCCTATTTCATTAAACCGGATCTCGTTCTTAACAAACCGGAAATTGCGTTTTAAAATTACCTGCTTGGTTTTTCCTCGATAACTCGAAAACAAACGAACGCACGCGACAAATGAAAGCAGTTTTGGAAACGGCAGGAAATTCTATATAAAACAAGTTTAAGCTTTTTTCGCTGTCTTTAGTTTTTAAGACGTAGTGCGTATTCAAAATAAACTTGTTATTTGGGTTATTGATATGCGTTTAAATATCTTATAACCACAAAACATCGATATCTCGAAAACTAAGGGACTGATCTCAAAACTCGTCACAGATATAAAAACCCCGTGAAATTGCACACCAAACACCCTGTTTCATTCAACCGGAAGTCAGTCTTAACAAACCAGAAATTGCGCTTGAATATTGCCTGCTTGGTTTTACCTCGATAACTCGAAAACAAACGAACGCACGAAACAAATGAATGCAGTTTTGGAAACGGCTGAAAATCCTCTATAAAACAAGTTTAAGCTTATTCCGTTGTCTTTTGTTTCTAAGACGTAGTGCATATTCAAAATAAACGTATTTGGATTATCGATTTGCGTTAAAATATCTTATAACCACATTAACAGCGATATCTCGAAAACTGTGAGACCGATCTCAAAACTCGTCACAGATTTAAAAACCCCGTGAAATTGCACACCAAACACTCCATTTCATTCAACCGTATGTCGTTCTTAACAAATTTAACAAATTGCGTTTGAATATTACCTGCTTGGTTTTACCTCGATAACTCGAAAACAAACGAACGCACGACACAAATGAAAGCAGTTTTGGAAACGACAGGAAATTCTCTATAAAACAAGTTTAAGCTTGTTTCGCTGTCTTTTGTTTTTAAGACGTGTATTCAAATTAAACTTGTTTTTTGGTTATCGATTTGCGTTTGAATATCTCATACCAAAAAAACCACGATATCTCGAAAACCGCGCGACCAATCTAAAAACTCGTCGCAGATTTGAAAACCCCGTGAAATTGCACACCAAACACCCCGTTTCATTCAACCGGACGTCGTTCTTAACAAACCGGAAATAGCGTTTGAATATTACCTGCTTGGTTTTACCTCGATAACTCGAAAGCAAACGAAAGCACGAAACAAATGCGAACGGACAACGGATGCGAAATTTGGAAACAGTATTGCAATATCTAAATGATAACATAAATACTGAAACGTTAGAGGCATTTCTATCTTCAAGTGGCACATGGTTGGGAGATTTGAAAGATTCTTTACTTTTCTATTTATGGAGGAGAACAAAAAGTGAACTAGAAAGCCTTCAAAGTATGAATGAGAGAAAGAGGAGGAAGACGCTTTCCTGCCATCTTTAAATGATAGCCTACCGTCTGGTTTTTCATTTCACCAGTGTCTGATAGAAGATGATACGTCTTACCCTGAAAGTGGCACCAGTAAAGCGTCACCATTTCCTGCCGTTGATCTCATTGATACATACGAACCATTCTAACCGAAACCGAACCGACAGTCTGCCTCCGCAACCTTCAGAACCGTCATTCCCGGCTGCTGCCGACAGTCCGGCTAAGCTGCCAACAGTCTGGCTAAGCTGCCAACTGAACCAGACGCTGTCGAAAATACTGCCTCGTCTTCAACAAATGATAAGCCTGCGATTAACGTTCCAAGTCCATTCAAAAAGCATTTCTTTTACAAGAACACAGTTAATGATAAACCAAAAGCTCGCCAAAAGGAAAAATTGCCGGCCGTTGTTTCGCGAAAGCAGTACCAAGAATATCTCCAAAAAAAAATTGGAAAAAAAAGCAGATGAGGTTTGAAAAAGCCAGAGAAAGGGAATTAAAGAAAGTGGAAAGAGAAACGACCAAGCGCCGCAAGGCAGAAGAAAAAAAAATTCGAAGGTGAAGAAATTTAAGAAAATGGCCAGCTTTTCTTCAACCAGTTCTAAATCAATGGTAGTAGTTTTTTCTGGAGAAAGTGTAATGAATGTAGAGGGGAAGTCGAAAACACTGGTGATCATTCTTGGACACATCCAAGAAAAATCAATGGGGAACTCGTCATTTTTAAGCATGACACCAAATACAGTCCCGGAGTGTTCGTGAAGGCGTCCTCAACAACAGCTACAGTTTCTACGATGCAATTAACTATGGAAATGGCCGGAGCGTCCAGAAGAATTGGAATTCCCGTGGGAAGCAGTTGTGGCTGGCATAAAGGAGCCGAAAAAATCAAGCAAAACAAGAAGTTTGTACAACGTGCCAGAATTGTCTTTTTTTGAATAAAACACAATTTTTGCTCTTCATTACTTATTTTAATACTAATATTTCTTACCCTCTTCCTGATGAAACCTCGGGAAAATAATTTTTTGGTAAAGATGACCTTAGATCTCGGTGGCCTATTACTGGTTCAAATATGGCCAATTACTGATTTTTCATTATTTGCAAGTGGCCAACTAGCTAAATAATTCCAAGTTGTTTTTTAATTTTTTTTCTTTAATTTATGAATTAATCACTCATTAGTCATAACTTTAATTAACCATAGTGTCTAAACCAAGCATATAATGCTTTATCCATTAAATTTGGTAAGAAACTTTGGGGCCAGCGTTGAAAAACATTATGATATAACCTTAAGTGTCCATCTACGGAGGTATTTACCTTAAAAGGAATTCAAGCTTATTTCGTTGTCTATTGTTTTTAAGACGTAGTGCGTATTCAAAATAAACATGTTTTTGGGTTATCAATTTGCCTTTAAATATCTTATAACCACGAAAACATCGATATCTTGAAAACTGCGCGACCGATCTCAAAACTCGTCACAGATTTAAAAACCCCGTGAAATTGCACATCAAACACCCCGTTCCGTTCAACCGGATGTCATTTATAACAATCCGCAAATTGCGTCTTAAAATTACCTGCTTGGTTTTACCTCGATAACTCGAAAACACACGAAGGCACGAAACAAATGAGATCAGTTATGGAAACGGCAGGAAATTCTCTATAAATGGAACTTAAACTTATTTCGTTGCCTTTTGTTTTTAAGACGCACTACGTATTCAAAACAAACTAGTTTTTTTGTTATTGATATCTTATAACCACAAAAACATCGATAGCTCGAAAACTGCACGAGCGATCATTCCCCGTTTCATTCAACCCGATGTCGGTCTTAACAAACCGAAAATTGAGTTTGAATATCACCTGCTTGGTTTTACCTCGATAACTCGAAAACAAACGAACGCACGAAACAAACGAGATCAGTTTTAGAAACGGCAGGAAATCCTCTATAAGACAAGTTTAAGCTTATTTCGTTGTCTTTTGTTTCTAAGACGTAGTGCGTATTCAAAATAAACTTGTTTTTGGGTTATCGATTTGCGTTTAAATACCTTATAACCACAAAAACATCGATATCTCGAAAACTGCGCGACCGCTCTCAAAACTCGTCACAGATTTAAAAACCCCATGAAATTACACACCAAACACCCTATTTCATTCAACCGGATCTCGTTCTTAACAAACCGGAAATTGCGTTTTAAAATTACCTGCTTGGTTTTTCCTCGATAACTCGAAAACAAACGAACGCACGAAACAAATGAAAGCAGTTTTGGAAACGGCAGGATATTTTCTAAAAAGGTATTTAAGCTTATTTTGTTGCCTATTGTTTTTAAGACGTAGTGCGTATTTAAAATAAACTTGTTTTTGGGTTATCGATTTGCGTTTAAATATCTTATAACCACAAAAACAGCGATATCTCGAAAACTGCGCGACCGATCTTAAAACTCGTCACAGGTTTGAAAACCCCGTGAAATTGCACACCAAACAACCGGTTCATTCAACCGGATGTCGTTCTTAACAATTCCATTCAAGCGGAAGTCGTTTTTAACAAGCCGGAAATTTCGTTTGAAAATTACCTGCTTGGTTTTTCCTCGATAACTCGAAAACAAACGAACGCACGAAACAAATGAAAGCAGTTTTGGAAACGGCAGGAAATTCTCTATAAAACAAGTTTAAGCTTATTTCGTTGTCTTTTGTTTTTAACACGTAGTGCTTATTCAAAATAAACTTGTTTTTGGGTTAACGATTTGCGTTTAAATATTTTATAACCACAAAAACAGAGATATCTCGAAAACTGCGCGACCGATCTCAAAAGTCGTCACAGATTTAAAAACACCGTGAAATTGAACACAAAACACACCGTTTAATTCAACCGGACGTCGCTCTGGACAAACAGGAAATTGCGTTGGAATATCACCTGCTTGGTTTTACCTCGATAATTCGAAAACAAACGAACGCACGAAACAAATGAAAGCAGTTTTGGAAACGGCAGGATGTTTTCTATAAAAGGTATTTAAGCTTATTTTGTTGTCTATTGTTTTTAAGACGTAGTGCGTATTCAAAATTAACTTGTTTTTTGGTTATCGATTTGCGTTTAAATACCTTATAACCACAAAAACAGCGATATCTCGAAAACGGCGCGACCGATCTTAAAACTCGTCACAGATTTGAAAACCCCGTGAAATTGCACACCAAACACCCCGTTCATTCAACCGGATGCCGTTCTTAACAAACCGGAAATTGCGGTTGAATATCACCAGCTCAGTTTTACCTCGATAACTCGAAAACCAACCAAAGCACGAAACAAGTGAGAGCAGTTTTGGAAACGGCAGGAAATTCTCTATAAGACAAGTTTAAGCTTATTTCGTGGCGTAGTGCGTATTCAAAATAAACTTGTTTTTTGGTTATCGATTTGCGTTTAATTCTCTTATAACCACAAAAACAGAGCTATCTCGAAAACTACGCGACCGATCTCCAAACTCGTCACAGATTTAAAAACACCATGAAATTGCACATCAAACACCTCGTTTAATTTAATCGGATATCGTTCTTAACAAACCGAAAATTGCGTTTGAAAATTACCTGCTTGGTTTTACCTCGATATCTCGAAAACAAACGAATGCACGCTAAAAATGAAAGCAGTTTTGGAAATGGCAGGAAACTCTCTATAAAACGAGTTTACACCTATTTCGTTGTCTTTTGTTTTTAAGACGTAGTGCATATTCAAAATAACCTTGTTTTTTGGTTATCGATTAGCGTTTAAATATCTTATAACCACAAAAACTGCGATATCTCGAAAACTGCGCGACCGATCACAAAACTCGTCACAGATTTAAAAACCCCGTGACATTGCCCACCAAACAATCCGTTTCATTCAGCCGGATATCGTTCCTAACAAACCGGAAATTGCGTTTGAATATTACCTGCTTGGTTTTACCTCGATAACTCGAAAACCAACGAACGCACAAAACAAATGAGAGCAGTTTTGGAAACGGCAGGAAATTCGCTATAAGATCGGGCGCTTGGAAGTCCGCGAGAACCTTATATATCGCGTGTCCCTCGGACACGTTGAAAAACGCTTGGGAAGCCGAGTTCGAAACTTCGAAAACGAAAAACCGCTAAACTGGGAGGAAAAGGGAAGCTCACAGATGTACTCATCAAGAAATTAACTAAGTACTATGGACTTGCCATTCTGAGGAATCCAAACTCGAAATGAAGGGTGCTATAATGGCCACCTATTTTCATATGATTTCGACAAACGAACAGCCGCAGCACAAGTACTGTCCCTCGGGTGCCGACTCCTGGCGCGCATATCGCGTCGCTGAAGTTTCTAATACAACGCAGTCGTATGAGCATCCTCCTCCTCTACATCCCGACTTAGAGGAGAAAATCTTGCCGATATACGAAGATTTGTCCCGGGATGATTTGCTCACGAGATGCTTGGGCGGATATACAAAGAACGCAAATGAATCATTCAATGCGACTGTGTGGCGTTTAGCTCCTAAGCATCTACACTGTGGTTGGAAAATCGCGGAGATCGCTGCCTTCTTGGCTGCAGGCATGTTCAATGATGGTTGACATAACTTGATTGATTAAACTTAATGATGGACATACCTTCGTTTTAAGCATCACGAATGACCTGCAGTTGCAAATCGGCATACATTCGCGGACCACCAAACTACATGCCGAGTACGGAGGCAGGACCGTCGTACTTGGAGCAGGTCTAGAATGGCAAGAACAAAGAAGAGGAAGCGGCTCGAATGGACGAATTCGCAGAAGAGGAAGGTATATTGTATGGCCCTGGTATCGCAGACTGAGCGTTGAAAGCCGTAAGTCCTCTTGAACACAACTTTTCTGTATCGAAAACTTTAAAAACGCGTTTTTCTCGAAACGAAAAATCTAGAAACAAACGTAGGATTACATAACTTTCCCCCCGGAAAGCGGAAATTGCGTTTGAATATTACCTGCTTGGTTTTACCTCGATAACTCGAAAACAAACGAACGCACGAAACAAATGAGAGCAGTTTTGGAAACGACAGGAAATTCTCTATAAAACAAGTTTAAGCTTATTTCGCTGTCTCTTGTTTTTAAAACGCAGTGCGTTTTCATAAATTTATCTAAATTAAATTTTAAATATCTCATAAACAAAAAAAAACGCAATATCTTGAAAGCTGCACGACTGATCTCAAAGTTCGTCGCAGATTTAGAAACCGCGCGCGAAATTGCCCACCAAACACCCCGTTGCATTCAAGCGGATGTCGTTCTTAACAAATCGCAATAATCGATATAATTTCGTCTGTCTGTGTCTCTGTATATTCCAATAACTGACCATTCTATCCAGCTGTCTCTAACTCGTCCGTTGGTAGTCACGCAGCATAATTGTTATTGATAGCCGGCGGTAATAATTGGACGTCGATGATCAATTTCTGCGTCTGGTTAACCAAACACGAAACAGTTTGCAAAAGAGATTCGGTGGATGCAGTCGTCAAGTAATTGGGACAGATCGAGGTGAAACTCAAACGCGCATTTGGTTGGAGATATTGCTTGACCTGAAGGATTTGTCTCTGTCTTTGTATTATGGAGTAAACTATAAGTGTGTGGAGTCCTTGACCTTGTGTATGCCTTGATCACACGTAACGAATTAAATTGAGCCCGGCTGAGTAGTAAGTCTACACATTAAATTTGTGTAGTGGGTAGTTTATAAACGACGCGTAAATTACAGTCTCCCGACTCAGCCCAGCCCGGCTCGGCTCGGCCGAGTAGTAAGTCTACACATAATATTTGTGTAGCGAATAGTTTATAAACGACGCGTAAATTACAGTCTCCCGACTCGGCCCAGCCCGGCTCGGCTCGGCCGAGTAGTATGTCTACACATAATATAAGTTTAGCGGGTTGGTTATAAGCGTCGTGTAAAGTGCAGTCTCCTGACTCGGCCCAGTCCGGCTCGACCCCGCGAAATAGTAGGTTTACACATAATATTTGTGTAGCGGGTAGTTTATAAACGACGTGTAAATTACAGTCTCCAGACTCAGCCCAGCCTGGCTTGGCTCGGCCGAGTAGTATGTCCACACATAATATTTATGTAGCGGGTAGTTTATAAACGACTTGTAAAATACAGTCTCCCTACTCGGCCCAGCCCGGCTCGACTCGGCCGAGTAGTAAGTCTACACATAATATTTGTGTAGCGGGTAGTTTATAAATGACGTGTAAAATACAGTCTCCCGACTCGGCCCAGCCCGGCTCGACTCGGCCGAGTAGTAACTCTACACATCATATTTGTGTAGCGAGTAGTTTATAAATGACGTGTAAATTATAGTCTCCCGACTCGGCCCAGCCGAGCCGAGCCGGGCTGGGTTGCTTGCATGTGCTTGCGTTCGCCGAGGATTTCTCGAGGGCTTTTATCTTCCATCTCGGAGCTGGGCCCTTCGTGAGGGGGCCATCGAGGATCAGAAGGCTGTTCAATTCGTTGGCGAAGCGAAACTGCGCCATGGCGGTTTTGACTCCATGTCTGTTTAGAATAGACAAACCAGACTAGACAGAGCAGACTAAAGATACCAGACTAGACAGATCAGACAAGACAGACAAGATTACATAAACAAGACTAGACAGACAAGATTAGATAGAGAAGACAAGACTAGACAGGCAAGACTAGACGTGTAACGACGTGTAAATTACAGTCTGCCGACTTAGCCCAGCCCGGCTCGACTCGGCCGAGTAGTATGTCTACACAAAATATTTGTTTAGCGACTAGCTTATAAACGACGTGTAAATTACAGTCTCCCGACTCGGCCCAGCCTAGCTCGGCTCAGCGGAGAAGTAAGGCTACACATAATATTTGTGTAGCGGATACTTTATAAAAGACGTGTAAATTACAGTCTCCCTACTCGGCCCTGTCTGGCTCGACTCGGTCGAGTAGTAAGTCTACACATAATATTTGTGTAGCGAGTACTTTATAAACGACGTGTAAATTACAGTCTCCCGACTCGGTTCTGCCCGGCTCGACTCGGCCGAGTAGTAAGTCTACATATAATATTTGTTTATCGGGTAGTTTATAAACGACGTGTAAATTACAGTCTCCCGACTCGGCCTAGCCCGTCTCGACTCGATCGAGTAGTAAGTCTACACATAATATTTGTGTAGCGAGTACTTTATAAACGACGTGTAAATTACAGTCTCTCGACTCGGCCCAGCCCGGCTCGACTCGGCCGAATAGTAAGTCTACACATAATATTTGTGTAGCGGGTAGTTTATAAACGACGTGTAAATTACAGTCTCCCGACTCGGCCCTGCCCGGCTCGAGTAGTAATGCCTTGATCACACGTAACGAGTAGAGTGGCGATACAGTAAACTCGGCCGAGTACTCGGTACGTGTAAACATGTCACCGAGTGCACGGCCGAGCGCTCGGCCCAGTAAAATGGCGAGACAGTCACTCGGGCCCCTTTCTATTTACTAGGCCGAGTGCAGGCCGAGTGGCTACCCCCATTCCTACCGCTAGTGACTCGCTGTCCCACTCGGCATGTCTGAACAAGTACTCTCCTCGTTTTGTCAGTACGGTGACGGTGGCTAGTTTGTTTTAATTTTAAATACTACAATTGAAACTTTTGATGAAGTATTGCTTTATTTAATTATTAATTAATTTTGGTTTTACGTTTTTATTTTGACTTTTATTTTTTAATAATTCATTAAAATGCTCTACGTCCATTCTCAGTAGCGCTTTAAATTCCCCTGGGTCTTCTAATTCCAATTCCCGAAATAGATTGTTACTTGCTTCGGGTCTCCTCAACATCCAAGGCCTTGTCCAAACACGCTTCTTATCATTTCGCAACAATTCGTTTAACTCCTCAATTAAATGAGGTGTACGCATCTTAGTGCATTTTTGAATCAACCTTTTTTTGAAAAAACCTATCCATCATGTTCACTGACTGACTCACCCGGCAAAAAAATTAAAGCGTGTTAACACCTACTCGCCCACTCTACTCTCTCGGCCGAATGGCATTTTACTGTCTCGCCACTGTACTCGTTACGTGTGATCAAGCCATTAAACTAAGGCGTTATTAGTTTGGATTTCAATCTATTCGTTAGACCATACCAGACATTAAACGACACAAAGCCGCTTGATGCAAAATTGCCCGCGCTACCCCAAAGGCAATAAGAGATATGTACTACACGTATTAACACTCAATATGACGATATTTAGCGCTTACTCTTAAGTTATAGATTGCTTAATCATAGATTTCTAAGCTAGAGAAGCTTCTAGTTCGTAGAGCATGTGTTTAACACGTTAAATCTGGTGTGCACCACCGGTGGTACACGACTAAAACACAACAAATAAATAGCTGATTCATCTACATTCTACCTCAAGCTTGAAATACCCGAAAACTAAAGGAAGTCATAAATTGTTAAATCATAGATTTATGAGCTAGAGAAAGTTCTAGTTGGTAAAGCATGTGTTTAACACGTTAAATCTGGTATGTATTAAATGACATATACATTAAATGACACAGAGCCGCTTGATGCAAAATTGCCCGCGCTACTCCAAAGGCAATAAAAAATAAGTACTAGATGTACTAACAATCAATATGGCGATATTTAGCGCTTACTCTTAAGTTATAGTTTGTTAAATCATAGATTTCTAAGCTAAAGAAAGTTCAAGCATGTGTTTAACGCGTTAAAACTGGTGTGTACCACCGGTGGTACACGACTAAAACACAGCAAATAAATAGCTTATTCCTCTACATTCTACCTCAAGCTTCAAACACCAGGAAACTAAATGAAGTCATAGATAGTTAAATCATAGATTTATGAGCTAGAGAAAGTTCTAGTTGGTAAAACATCATCATCTGATGTGTACCACCGGCGTTACACGACTAAAACACTGCAAATAAATATCTCATTTGTCTTCATTCTACCTCTAGCTTAAAATATCCGAAAACTAAATGATTTAGAACGTTCAAATGTACACTAAAACTAGTGTAGTATATTCCTGAAACAATTCCTAACAACTATTCCTACCATTCTTGTATATTCCTGATTTTTTTTTAAGATTTACAGAAATTTCTGCAAAAAAAAAAGCGCAATTTTCCCTTGGAATTTCTCGTGATTGTGAAAAATCTGCTCATTATTTGCGGGCAAAAATCTCGCGTGTAAATATTCAAGCGCGGCTTTGCCACACACAGCCCGGATAATCCGAATCAGCATAATATTTGTATATTATATAAGTCCGTTGTTGTCGTCGTCGTCGGCGCAGTAAACTCGTATTAACATAAATTCTTATTTGCAGAAGAAAATTGCCCTCGGTCTGTCTGGAAAATAATGCGCCGTTACATCAAATGTATTTCATCCCGTTACTCAAAAGTCCGCCCATCGCGGTTCAGTTTCACGCGGGGATAATAGAGATATGGAAATTGGCGAAAAAATCATTGCATGTGCGTTTTCGCTACTTATGGAATTAAACCCTTAGCTGACCAATCATCTCGCTCAACGCTAAATAGGAAACTTAGTTTGTTTTCAGCAAAAATTCCTCAATCTTTAGTAGGTACATAGTATTACACTCTGTGTTTTAGTCTTTCGGCGGCGTGTACCACCGGTGGTACACGCCGCCGCTATACTAAACCACAAAGCTTCAAGAATCTAAAAGGCACAAATTGTTCTTAAAAGATCAAGTTTTTAACATCTTCAAGAATTTTTGTTCTTGTTTGAGATTTGAGGTAGTGATAGACCAATAAACTTAGTCCAAATTTATTCAAACTAGATTTGCAGCGTCTTAGATATTCGTTCACTGTGAGTAAAACAGAACGAGTTTCAAGAATCTAAAAACTACAAATTGTTCCTAAAATTTCAAGTTTTCAGTATCTTCAATAATTTTTGTTCTAGTTTGAGTTTGCAGGTAGTGACAGAAATTTAGCCTAAATTTATTCGAACTAGATTCGAAGCGTCTTAAATTTTCGTTCACTGTGGGCAAAACAGTACGAGTTTCAAAAATCTAAAAAGCACAAATTGTTCCTAAAAGATCAAGTTTTCAACATCTTCAAGAGTTTTTATTCTAGTTTGACATTTGACATTGTGACAGACTGACAAACTTAGTGTCAATTTATTCAAACTGGATCTGCAGCGTTTTAGATTTTCGTTCACTGTGTGCAAAACGCTGCGAATTTCAAAAATCTAAAAACCACAAATTGTTCTTAAAAGATCAAGTTTTCAACATCTGTAATAATTTTTATTCTAGTTTGACATTGCAGGTAGTGACAGACTGACAAGAAAAAACTATTAAAGGTCAGAAATTCGATGTCAATTTTAAGATTATGTAGCTTGAAGAGTAATTAAGGCTAGGCAAAGCTAGACATGGCTAGAAAAAGCTAGTCAGAGCTAGAAAAAGCTAAACGGGGCGAAACAAAAAAGAATTTGGAAAAAATTGTAAGAAATTTATAAAAATTTGCAAAAAAAAATTTTTTTTATGTAACTCGGAAAGAATTTACGAAAGAATTGAAAAAATTTCCAGAAATTTGTAATGAAATTTAAAAAGAAAATTTGCAAAAAAATTACAAAAATTTGTGATGAAATTTACAAAAATTTGCGGATAAATTTACAAAAAAATTGCAAAGAAATTTGCAAAAATTTGTAAGTAACTCGGAAAGAATTTACGAAAGATTTGAAACAATTTACAAAAATTTGCAATTAAATTTACAAAAAATTTGCAAAAAAAATTGCAGATATTTACAAAAATTTGTAAGTAACTCGGATAGAATATACGAAAGTCTTGAAAAAATTTACAAAAATTTGCAATGAAATTTACAAAAAATTTGCAATGAAATTACACAAATTTGCAGATTTGCAAAAATTTGCAAAGAAATTTACCAAAATTTGCCATGAAATTTACAAAACAATTGCAAAAAAATTACAAAAATTTGCAGATATTTACAAAAATTTGCAATGAAACTTACAAAAAAATTGTAAAGAACACAAATATTTACAAATATTTATAAGTATAAGTAGGTTTGTTTAGGTTAGGTTTGTTTAGGTTAGTGCCCATTTAAGACAATGTAATAATTTTTTGGCAGGCGATGTCGCGTGACGTCGTTTAGTTGAGTGTCGCGTGTATGAGAATCGGCCTAAAGAGTCACATTCTCTAATTGCTTGTTTAATTAGTCACAAGGGCCTGTAGGAGAAACATTAAACGTTAGGTTTGTTTAGGTTAGGAAAGAATTTACGAAAGATTTGAAAGGATTTACAACAATTTGTAATGAAATTTACAAAAAATTTCAAAAAAATTAAAAAAATTTGCATATTTACAAAAAATTGGCATGAAATTTAATAAAAATTTGCAATGAATTTACAAAAATTTGTTAAGATATTTAAAAAAAATTGCAAAGAAATTTACAAAAAATTGTAAGAAACTTCGAAAAAATTGAAAGAAACTTAGAAAAAAATTACAAAAGAATTGCAAAATTTTATAAAAATTTGCAATGAAATTTACAAAAATTTGCAATGAAATTTACAAAAATTTGCAATGAAATTTACAAAAATTTGTGAAGGAATTTAAAAAAATTTGCAAAGAAATTTACAAAAAATTGCAAGTAACTTTTTATAATTATAGTAACTTTAAAGTGTAAGTAAAAATTACGAAATAATTGCAATAATTTACAAAAAAATTTGCAATGAAAGTTTCTTGTGAAGAATTTCTTCACAAATTGTGAAGAAATTTAAAAAAAATTGCAGATTTACAAAAAATTAATAGTAACTTAGAAAAAAATTACGAAAGAATTGCAAAAATTTACAAAATATTGCATTGAAATTTACAAAAAATTTGCAAAAATTTGTGAAAAAATTTAAAAAAATTTGCAAAGAAATTTCCAAAAAAAATGTAACAGAAAAAAATTACAAAAAAATTTCAAAAATTTACAAATATTTGCAATGAAATTTACAAAAAATTTGCAATAAAGTTTACAAAAGTTTGTGAAAAAATTAAAAAAAATTTGCAAAGAAATTTACAAAAAATTGTAAGTAACAGAAAAAAATTACGAAAGAATTGCAAAAATTTACAAAAATTTGCAATGAAATTTACAAAAAATTTGCAATGAAATTTACAAAAATTTGTGAAGAATTTTAAAAAAAATTGCAAAGAAATTTACAAAAAATTGTAACAGAAAATAATTACGAAAGAATTGCAAAAATTTGCAATGAAATTTACAAAAATTTGCAATTAAATTTACAAAAATTTGTGAAGAATTTTAAAAAAATTTGCAACAAAATTTACAAAAAATTGTAAGTAGCAGAAAAAAAATACGAAAGAAATGCAAACATTTACGAAAATTTGCAATGAAATTTACAAAAATTTTGCAATAAAATTTACAAAAATTTGCAAAGAACTTTAAAAAAATTGCAACGAAATTTACAACAAATTGTAAGTAACAGAAAAAAATTACAAAAGAATTGCAAAAATTTACAAAAATTTGCAATTAAATTTACAAAAAAATTTCAAAGAAATATACAAAAATTTGTGAAGAAATTTACAAAAATTGCAAAGAAATTTACAAAAAATTGTAAGTAACTTAGAAAAAAATTACATAAGAATTGCAAAAATGTACAAAAAATTGCAATGAAATTTACAAAAAATTTGCAATGAAATTTACAAAAATTTGTGAAGAAATTTAAGAAAATTTGCAAACAAATTTACAAAAAGTTGTAACTAACTTAGAAAAAAAATTACGAAAAAATTGCAACAATTTACAAAAATTTGCAATGCAATTTACCAAAAATTTGCAATGAAATTTACAAATTTAAAAAGTTACTTACAATTTTTTGTAAATTTCTTTGCAATTTTATTTTAAATATCTTCACAAATTTTTGTAAATTTCATAGCAATTTTTTTGTAAATTTAATTGCAAATTAAAATTAAATTTAAGTAAATTTTTTCAATTCTTTTCAATTTACAAAAAATTTGCAATGAAAGTTACAATTTGTGAAGAAATTTAAAGAAATTTGCAAAGAAATTTACAAAAAATTGTAAGTAACTTTCGTAATTTTCGTGTTGTAAGTAAAAAAATTTGAAAAATTTGAAAAAATTTACAAAAATTTGCAATGCAATTTACCAAAAATTTGCAAAGAAATTTACAAAAATTTGCTACTTAAGAAGAAATTATAAAAAATTCACAAAATTTACAAAAAAGAATTTACGAAAGATTTGAAAGAATTTACAACAATTTGTAATGAAATTTACAAAAAAAAATGCAAAAAAATTACAAAAATTTGCATATTTACAAAAAATTGTAAGAAACTTGGAAAAAAATTACGAAAGAATTGCAAAATTTAATAAAAATTTGCAATGAAATTTTCAAAAATTTGCAATGAAATTTACAAAAATTTGCAAAGAAATTTACAAAAATTTGTGAAGAAATTTAAAAAAATTTGCAAAGAAATTTACAAAAAATTGTAAGTAACTTAGAAAAAAATTACAAAAGAATTGCAAAAGTTTTCAAAAATTTGCAATGAAATTTACAAAAAATTTGCAATGAAATTTACAAAAAATTGTGAAGAAATTTAAAAAATTTTGCAGATTTACAAAAAATTAATAGTAACAGAAAAAAATTACGATAGAATTGCAAAAATTTACGAAATATTGCAATGAAATTTACAAAAAATTTGCAAAAATTTGTGAAGAAATTTAAAAAATTTTGCAAAGAAATTTACTAAAAATGTAAGTAACAGAAAAAAATTACGAAAAAATTTCAAAAATTTACAAAAATTTGCAATGAAATTTACCAAAAATTTGCAATGAAATTTACAAAAATTTGTGAAGAAATTTAAAAAAATTTGCAAAGAAATTTACAAAAAAATGTAAGTAACAGAAAAAAATTACGAAAAAATTTCAAAAATTTACAAAAATTTGCAATGAAATTTAAAAAAAATTTGCAATGAAATTTACAAACATTTGTGAAGAATTTTTAAAAAACTTGCAAAAAAAATTACAAAAAATTGTAAGTAACAGAAAAAAATTACAAAAAATACGAAAGAATTGCAAATATTTACGAAAATTTGGAATGAAATTTACAAAAATTTTGCAATGAAATTTACAAAAATTTGCAAAGAAATTTAAAAAAATTTGCAGCGAAATTTACAAAAAAATGTAACAGAAAAAAATTACAAAACAATTGCAAAAATTTGCAATGAAATTACAAAAAAAATTCAAAGAAATTTACAAAAATTTGTGAAGAAATTTGCAAAAATTGCAAAGAAATTTACAAAAAATTGTAAGTAACTTAGAAAAAAATTACAAAAGAATTGCAAAAATGTACAAAAAATTGCAATGAAATTTACAAAAAATTTGCAATGAAATTTACAAAAATTTGTGAAGAAATTTAAAAAATTTGCAAAGAAATTTACAAAAAATTGTAATTAACTTAGAAAAAAATTACGAAAGAATTGCAAAAATTTGCAATATTATTTACAAAAAAAATGCAATGAAATTTACAAAAATTTGGGAAGAAATTTAAAAAAGTTTGTGAAGAAATTTAAAAAAATTTGCAAAGAAATTTACAAAAAATTGTAACAAAAAAATTAGGAAAGAATTGCAAAAATTTTCAAAAATTTGCAATGAAATTTACAAGAAAAATTGCAATGAAATTTACAAAAATTTGTGAAGAATTTTAAAAAAATTTGCAAAAAAATTTACAAAAAATTGTAAGTGACAGAAAAAAAATACGAAAGAATTGCAAATATTTACGAAAATTTGCAATGAAATTTACAAAAATTTTGCAATGAAATTTACAAAAATTTTGCAATTAAATTTACAAAAATTTGTAAAGAAATTTAAAAAAGTTTGCAAAGAAATTTACAAAAAATTGTAACAGAAAAAAATTACAAAAGAATTGCAAAAATTTACAAAAATTAGCAATGAAATTTACATAAAAATTTCAAAGAAATTTACAAAAATTTGTGAAGAAGTTTACAAAAATTGCAAAGAAATTTACAAAAAATTGTAAGTAACTTAGAAAAAAATTACAAAAGAATTGCAAAAATGTACAAAAATTTGCAATGAATTTTTCAAAAAATTTGCAATGAAATTTACAAAAATTTGTGAAGAAATTTAAGAAAATTTGCAAAGAAATTTACAAAAAATTGTAAGTAACTTAGAAAAAAATTACGAAAGAATTGCAAAAATTTACAAAAATTTGCAATGTAATTTACAAAACATTTGCAATGAAATTTACAAAAATTTGTGAAGAAGTTTAAAAAAAATTGCAGAGAAATTTACAAAAAATTGTAAGTAACTTAGAAAAAAATTACGAAAGAATTGCAAAAATTTACAAAAATTTGCAATGAAATTTACAAAAAAATTTCAATGAAATTTACAAAAATTTGTGAAGAAATTTACAGAAATTTGTGACGAAATTTACAAAAGTTTGTAAGTAACATAGAGATAATTTACGAAAGAATTGAAAAAATTTACAGAAATTTGCAATGCAATTAACCAAAAATCTGCAAAGAAATTTATAAATATTTGCTACTTATAAAAAGCTTAGGAAGCAATTATAAAAAATTTACAAAATGTTGCAAGAAATTTACAAATTGTAAAAATTTACAAATAAAGTCAAAACAATTAGCAAGGAATTTACAAAAGTTTGCAAAGAAATATACCAGAAATTTGCAAAAATTACAATTTGCAAAAATATGAAAAGAATTTAATAAAAATTGCTAAGAAATTAAAAAAATTGGTAAGAAATTTAGCAAAAACTTGCAAGAAAAATTTAAAACAGTCAGAAATTTACAAAAATTTGCAAGAAAAGTACAATTTGATAACAAATTAATAAAAATTGCCAATAAATTTGCATCAAGTTAACCAGAAATTTACAGGAAATTTTTAAAAATTAGCAATAAATTTCCAAGAAACTTACAATTTGCAAAAAATTCAAAGCAATTAATAAAAATTGGCAACAGTTATAAAAAAAAACATGAAATTTGCCAAAAATTTGCAAGAAATTTACATCAATTTGCAATAAATTTACATGAAACTTAAAATTTGCAAATAAATTAACAAAAATTGGTTTTTTTCTTACCAAAAATTTGCAAGTAATTTATTAAAATGAGAAAAAAAAATTGCAAGATATTACAAATGGCCAAAGGTCAGAAATTTGATGATTTAGCTTTAAGATTCCACAGTTTGAAGGTTAAACGAATTAGAAGCTTCTAGTTTTCAACTGCTAATAACTAATTTAGTTAGTTTTTATTATATCAAGTCGCAATTACCTAGTTATACTAGTTTTCGAGATATCAAGAAAAAACTGTCAAAGGTCAGAATTTTGATGATTTAGTTTTAAGACTCCACAGTTTGAAGGCTAAACTAAATACAAGCTTCTTGTTTTCAACTTGTAATAGCTAATTTAGTTAGTTTTTATTGTACCAAGTCTCAATTACCTTGTTATACTAGTTTTCGAGATATTAAGAAAGAAACTGTCAAACGTAAGAAATTTGAAGATTTAGTTTTAAGATTCCATAGTTTGAAGGGTAAACTAATTAGAAACTTGTAGTTTTCAACGTCTAATAGCTGATTTTGTTAGTTTATATTGTGCGAAGTCTCAATTACCTAGTTTGACTAGTTTTCAAGATATCAAGTAAAAACTGTCAAAGGTCAGAAAATTGATGATTTAGTTTTAAGATGCCACAGTTTGAAGGATAAACTAACTAGAAGCTTCTAATTTTCAACCGCTGATGACTAATTTAGTTAGTTTTTATTGTTCCAAGTCTCATTTACCTAGTTATACTAGTTTTTGAGATATTAAGAAATAACTGTCAACGGTCAGAAATTTTATGATTTAGATTTAAGATTCCACAGTTTCAAGGCTAAACTAATTAGAAGCTTCTAGTTTTCAACTGCTAATAGCTAATTTAGTTAGTTTCTATTGTACCAAGTCCCAATTACCTAATTATACTAGTTTTAGAGTTATTAAGAAAAAACTGTCAAAGATCATAAATTTGATGATTTAGTTTTAAGGTCACACAGTTTGAAGGCTAAACTAATTATAAGCTTCTAGTTTTCAACGCCTAATAGCTGATTTAGTTAGTTTTTATTGTACCAAGTCTCAATTGCATAGTTATACTAGTTTTCGAGATATCAAGAAAAGACTGTCAAAGGTCATACATTTGATAATTTAGTTTTAAGATTCCATAGCTTGAAGGCTAAACTAATCAGAAGCTTCTAATTTTCAATCGATAATAGCTACACTTTAGTTAGTTTTTGTTGTACCAAGTCTCAATTACCTAGTTATACTAGTTTTCGAGATATTTAGAAAAAAACTGTCAAAGGTTAGAAATTTGATGATTTAGATTTAAGATTCCACAGTTTGAAGGCTAAAATAATTAGAAGCTTCAAGTTTTCAGCTGCTAATAGCTAATTTAGTTAGTTTTTATTGTAGCAAGTCTTAATTACCTAGTTGTACTAGTTTTCTAAATATCAAGAAAAAAGTGTCAAATGTCAGAAATTTGAGCTGTAATTAACAGAGGTATCACCTAAACAAAACTAATTAAAATAGTTTCCGTAATATTTTGGCAAAATGTAATGAATTTTTGAATAAGTTAATAGGACCCAGAAACTATTACTGAAATTAAATTTAATCTATAAAATCTTTGATCTATTCTAACATGTTTAATCCATATACAAATTGCTTTAAACTTGTCCAAATGGTTAAGGAGTGATTTCTCTGCTTTAAAACTCATTAATAATAATATAAGTGTGTCTACAATATGGCAAAAACGTCGATTCTCACAAGCTAATTGAATTTTCTTCCATTCTCCCATTGAACAAGCCTGTCGTTGCCGCGATGCTTTCCAATAGAGTCCGGCTATTGGAAAGAATCGCGGCAACGACAATCTTCCCGTTCGTTGCACATCGACATTGAAATTATGAGAGATAATCGACGTAGATTAAATTTTCGGGCAGTCGAGTAGATATCTTGGGGATGGCAGTTCGAATTACGATTTCTGCTGTGTGCCCGGATTTTACAATTCCTCAAATTACACACATACGTCCGTCCAACGGAACATCGCTGATTTGTTTCAAGACTCAGTGGATGAAAAGCCGAAACAGGAAATTAGTTGAATTAACTCGTCACCTTTCCCGGTGTGTGAGGCGAGGAATGCAATCTGTATGAGCGTCATTAAGAGTTGTATTACGGCCGAACAAAGAGCAAGTAATTTTTGTTACATTGAAATTGCAACTCGCAACTCTCGCGACGTTAATCACGTGCAAGACTGAGAAAGGATGTGGGAATTAGCACGGATTGTAATCAATTTAGCGCTTTTTCTTTATTCACGCTTATTTTGCGCAAAACAACAATAAATCTACTAATATTGGAGGATTTGAATAAATAGGATAGAACAGTTCGTCTAATTAAATACGTAATTTCTATTAAATTCAAATAAACTTTCAAACTTATTGGCAAATTGCGTATTCAACGCTACAACTAGTTAGTTTCGCACAAACACGAGAGGACGCGGCGACAAATGTTAAATGGACTAGACTCTCGCTTGTTCCATTCACCTTCCCCAATTAACTTCCAGCGCAAAGTTTCCGTTAATATCTCCGCATTCAAATGGATGCTGCGGTTCTCCATTGAATATCGACGCGTCGTCGTGCCGATTGTGTATTCAGACGGCGTGTGCCGCCGGAAGCGGGCGTCGCCGCACCCCCGCCCCTGCAGCAAACTGAAAAAAGTATTCGGTAAGGCAATCAAGTGGCCTGGCGTATCAATAACTAACCCTTTGTCGGGGCCCAGATAGTCGCATGCTCGACATCAAAGTCAACTACCCAATTTCCACATTGTTTTATTATTTCCTGCGCCCGCCTCGTTTTTCTGCTTTGTAATCATCTCCCTCGCTCGCTACGTCGAACGCCGTAATATCACGACGTGTCGGGATGGATTGAATAGTGTGAAGTGTGTAATATACTACCTGACCGGACTACAAAGCCGCTTGATCCAAAATTGCCCGCGCTACCCCAAAGGCAATAAGAAATATGTACTACATGGATTAACACTCAATATGACGATATTTAGCGCTTACTGTTACATCATAAATTGTTAAGTCAAATGATTTATGAGTTACAAAAAGTTCTAGTTGGTAGAGCTGGTGAATGAAATGTGTTTAACACGTTAACGCTGGCGTGTACCACCGGTGGTACACAATTAAAGCACAAAGTGTGTACTTACCAATAAATTTAGGCTAAGTTTGTCAGTCTGTAACTACCTCAAATCTTAAACAAGCACAAAAATTCTTGAAGGTGTTGAAAACTTGATCTTTAAGGAACAATTTGTGGTTTCTAAATTTTTGAAACTCGTACTGTTTTGTCCACAGTGAACGAATATCTAGGATGCTGCAAATCTAATTTTGATCTGTCTGTCACTACCTCAAATGTCAAACGAGAACAAAAACTCGTGAAGATATTGAAAAATTGATTTTCGTAGTTTTTGAATTTTTGAAAGTCGTACTGTTTTACTCACAGTGAACGAATATCTAAGACGCTGCAAATTTAGTTTGAATAAATTTAGACTAATTTTGTTGGTCTGTCACTACCTCAAATCTAAAATAACTTGATATTTCAAAAACTAGTATAACTAGGTAACTAAGACATGGTACAATAAAAGCTAACTAAATTAGCTATTAGCAGTTGAAAACTAGAAGCTCCTAATTAGTTTAGCCTTCAAACTGTGGAATTCTAAAACTAAATCATCAAATTTCTGACCTTTGACAGTTTTGTTCTAGATATCTCGAAAACTAGTATAACTAGGTTATTAAGACTTGGTACAATAAAAACTAACGAAATTAGCTATTAACAGTTAGAGAGACAAGACTAGACAGACAAGACTTGACAGACAAGACTACGCAGACAAGACTAGACAGACAAGACTAGACAGACAAGACTAGACAGACAAGACTAGACAGACAAGACTAGATAGACAAGACTAGACAGGCAAGACTAGACAGACAAGACTAGACAGACAAGAATAGACAGACAAGACTAGACAGACAAGACTAGACAGACAAGACTAGACAGACAAGACTAGACAGACAAGACTAGACAGACAAGACTAGACAGACAAGACTAGACAGACAAGACTAGACAGACAAGACTAGACAGACAAGACTAGACAGACAAGACTAGACAGACAAGACTAGACAGACAAGACTAGACAGACAAGACTAGACAGACAAGACTAGACAGACAAGACTAGACAGACAAGACTAGACAGACAAGACTAGACAGACAAGACCAGACAGACAAGACTAGACAGACAAGACTAGACAGACAAGACTAGACAGACAAGACTAGACAGACAAGACTAGACAGACAAGACTAGACAGACAAGACTAGACAGACAAGACTAGACAGACAAGACTAGACAGACAAGACTAGATAGACAAGACTAGACAGACAAGACTAGACAGACAAGACTAGACAGACAAGACTAGACAGACAAGACTAGACAGACAAGACTAGACAGACAAGACTAGACAGACAAGACTAGACAGACAAGACTAGACAGACAAGACTAGACAGACAAGAATAGACAGACAAGACTAGACAGACAAGACTAGACAGACAAGACTAGACAGACAAGACTAGACAGACAAGACTAGACAGACAAGACTAGACAGACAAGACTAGACAGACAAGACTAGACAGACAAGACTAGACAGACAAGACTAGACAGACAAGACTAGACAGACAAGACTAGACAGACAAGACTAGACAGACAAGACTAGACAGACAAGACTAGACAGACAAGACTAGACAGACAAGACTAGACAGACAAGACTAGACAGACAAGACTAGACAGACAAGACTAGACAGACAAGACTAGACAGACAAGACTAGACAGACAAGACTAGACAGACAAGACTAGACAGACAAGACTAGACAGACAAGACTAGACAGACAAGACTAGACAGACAAGACTAGACAGACAAGACTAGACAGACAAGACTAGACAGACAAGACTAGACAGACAAGACTAGACAGACAAGACTAGACAGACAAGACTAGACAGACAAGACTAGACAGACAAGACTAGACAGACAAGACTAGACAGACAAGACTAGACAGACAAGACTAGACAGACAAGACTAGACAGACAAGACTAGACAGACAAGACTAGACAGACAAGACTAGACAGACAAGACTAGACAGACAAGACTAGACAGACAAGACTAGACAGACAAGACTAGACAGACAAGACTAGACAGACAAGACTAGACAGACAAGACTAGACAGACAAGACTAGACAGACAAGACTAGACAGACAAGACTAGACAGACAAGACTAGACAGACAAGACTAGACAGACAAGACTAGACAGACAAGACTAGACAGACAAGACTAGACAGACAAGACTAGACAGACAAGACTAGACAGACAAGACTAGACAGACAAGACTAGACAGACAAGACTAGACAGACAAGACTAGACAGACAAGACTAGACAGACAAGACTAGACAGACAAGACTAGACAGACAAGACTAGACAGACAAGACTAGACAGACAAGACTAGACAGACAAGACTAGACAGACAAGACTAGACAGACAAGACTAGACAGACAAGACTAGACAGACAAGACTAGACAGACAAGACTAGACAGACAAGACTAGACAGACAAGACTAGACAGACAAGACTAGACAGACAAGACTAGACAGACAAGACTAGACAGACAAGACTAGACAGACAAGACTAGACAGACAAGACTAGACAGACAAGACTAGACAGACAAGACTAGACAGACAAGACTAGACAGACAAGACTAGACAGACAAGACTAGACAGACAAGACTAGACAGACAAGACTAGACAGACAAGACTAGACAGACAAGACTAGACAGACAAGACTAGACAGACAAGACTAGACAGACAAGACTAGACAGACAAGACTAGACAGACAAGACTAGACAGACAAGACTAGACAGACAAGACTAGACAGACAAGACTAGACAGACAAGACTAGACAGACAAGACTAGACAGACAAGACTAGACAGACAAGACTAGACAGACAAGACTAGACAGACAAGACTAGACAGACAAGACTAGACAGACAAGACTAGACAGACAAGACTAGACAGACAAGACTAGACAGACAAGACTAGACAGACAAGACTAGACAGACAAGACTAGACAGACAAGACTAGACAGACAAGACTAGACAGACAAGACTAGACAGACAAGACTAGACAGACAAGACTAGACAGACAAGACTAGACAGACAAGACTAGACAGACAAGACTAGACAGACAAGACTAGACAGACAAGACTAGACAGACAAGACTAGACAGACAAGACTAGACAGACAAGACTAGACAGACAAGACTAGACAGACAAGACTAGACAGACAAGACTAGACAGACAAGACTAGACAGACAAGACTAGACAGACAAGACTAGACAGACAAGACTAGACAGACAAGACTAGACAGACAAGACTAGACAGACAAGACTAGACAGACAAGACTAGACAGACAAGACTAGACAGACAAGACTAGACAGACAAGACTAGACAGACAAGACTAGACAGACAAGACTAGACAGACAAGACTAGACAGACAAGACTAGACAGACAAGACTAGACAGACAAGACTAGACAGACAAGACTAGACAGACAAGACTAGACAGACAAGACTAGACAGACAAGACTAGACAGACAAGACTAGACAGACAAGACTAGACAGACAAGACTAGACAGACAAGACTAGACAGACAAGACTAGACAGACAAGACTAGACAGACAAGACTAGACAGACAAGACTAGACAGACAAGACTAGACAGACAAGACTAGACAGACAAGACTAGACAGACAAGACTAGACAGACAAGACTAGACAGACAAGACTAGACAGACAAGACTAGACAGACAAGACTAGACAGACAAGACTAGACAGACAAGACTAGACAGACAAGACTAGACAGACAAGACTAGACAGACAAGACTAGACAGACAAGACTAGACAGACAAGACTAGACAGACAAGACTAGACAGACAAGACTAGACAGACAAGACTAGACAGACAAGACTAGACAGACAAGACTAGACAGACAAGACTAGACAGACAAGACTAGACAGACAAGACTAGACAGACAAGACTAGACAGACAAGACTAGACAGACAAGACTAGACAGACAAGACTAGACAGACAAGACTAGACAGACAAGACTAGACAGACAAGACTAGACAGACAAGACTAGACAGACAAGACTAGACAGACAAGACTAGACAGACAAGACTAGACAGACAAGACTAGACAGACAAGACTAGACAGACAAGACTAGACAGACAAGACTAGACAGACAAGACTAGACAGACAAGACTAGACAGACAAGACTAGACAGACAAGACTAGACAGACAAGACTAGACAGACAAGACTAGACAGACAAGACTAGACAGACAAGACTAGACAGACAAGACTAGACAGACAAGACTAGACAGACAAGACTAGACAGACAAGACTAGACAGACAAGACTAGACAGACAAGACTAGACAGACAAGACTAGACAGACAAGACTAGGCAGACAAGACTAGACAGACAAGACTAGACAGACAAGACTAGACAGACAAGACTAGACAGACAAGACTAGACAGACAAGACTAGACAGACAAGACTACACAGACAAGACTAGACAAACAAGACTAGACAGACAAGATGGCTGAAAGTGAAAACGTTGTTGAAGTGCTCTGCAGTTATTGTGGAAAAAAAGTTATTGAGTGAAATGGAAGATAAAAATAGAATCATGAATTGTTATCTACTTACATTACAAGAACAAATTCAGATACTCAAAGAACAACAAAACATGCCGAGTCAGCCAAACACCATCCGACACAGTTTAATAAACAACGCCCCTCTGTGCCAAAACTCAAAACCAACAAATGAATTTCAACCTGAGATCGTGTCGGAATCTACCACCAATTTTGTGTTATCCGAGCAGAATGAATGCGAAATAAAAACAATCCATTCGAATAAAAAACAAGAAATAGAAAATATTGGAGATAAGCGTATATCAGCAAGAGATAAAACCGCAATTCGGGTAAGAAATAATCGCACTTCTTTTGGTAGCGCGAAAACAAATGATGAAGATAAAACTACAGGTTTCTCAGGTAGAGAAAGTCAACCGAAGAAATTGGGGCTCTACTTTTCCCGTGCAAAAGAACATGTCACGGAGGAGTTAGTTCTAAACTTCTTGCAACAAAAAAACAAGTTTACCAAAAACGAAAATTATAGTTTATTAAAAGTTTATTTGTAGTTTAGTAAAAAACTATTCCAAAAACACATATAATAGACAACAATAGCTTCAAGGTAGGATTAGATCCAATCTTAAAAGATAAAGTCTATGAAAGTTCCTTCTGGCCAGAGGGAATTCTAATTAAGCGATTCAATTTTAGACTATTAGACAGAAGCCGCTACAACGCGAATTTTCAAAAAACTTTCATTTACCAAAGGAAACTATAGAATTACAAGAAAACTTTAAACAAGAATCACAAATAATTAATCAAAATATTCAATCGATTGGTAATTCTATTGAAAAAATAGAATACATGCTCCATGAAAACAAAAATTGTAAATTTCTAATTTTAACAGAGCATTGGAAAAATAATGAACAACTACAAATTTTTCAAATCGCGAATTTCCAACTAGCAGCGTCATACTGCCGCAAAGCCGGACAGCATGGAGGAATAGCGATCTTCTGCAAGGATAACATTAAATGGACAGCAAGGCCAGACATAGATAAGCTTGCAAAAGAATTCGTCTTCGAAATTGCAGCTGTAGAAACAATTCTAAATAAAATCGCCACAATAGTAATTGGAATTTATCGAGCCCCTCTAACAAATTTTCAAGATTTTTTGGGACATTTACATCATTTGCTCATAAAAATAAATGTACAAAATAAACAATGTATCGTAGCTGGAGACTACAACGTGAACATACTCAAAGTAAATTACGAAAGCAAGCAGCTTAAGTTCTTACTCAGTACCTTCAATTTAAAAATGGCATTCAAAGAACCTAGTCGCCCACAGTCATCAACATGTATAGATAATATAATTATACCAGAAGGTATAGTCCACAAAGCGGATACTAAACAGTATTACATTTCTGTTCATAAGGCCCAAATATTAAGTCTTTTGGAATTTAAAAAACGGAAAACTAAATTGAGAGTCAGATGCTTTTCTCCTGAAAACACTAGTCAATTTCAGAAACTACTCTCTGAGGAAACTTGGGATGAAATCTACTCGCTAGAAGAAAATGACGTAAATGGCCAATGGACATTATTCACGGAAAAGTTCTTACTGTATTTTAATAGTAGTTATCCTTGTTCATTCAAAAGTGGATCAACAAAAAACTTAAATCATATATATGCGAGTCCAGAAATTATAGAGATCAGAAAAAAACTGGATATCTTACAAATATTATCAAAATTTGATAAAAAAATTAGAAAAATATTCAATAAAACCAGAAGAGAATATGACCAAATGCTGAGAATAACAAAGAAAAACATTTTGGAAAATTAAATAAAGAATTCTACTAACATAATGAAATCTACATGGAATGTAGTAAATCAAGCTATAAATGTAAAGAAACAAAAAAATAATATCGCTTTTCCAACGCAAGAAAAGAACATTTTCGCAAGTGTTAATAAGTTCAATAACTTCTATGCTGACAACCCTATTGAACTATCTAACAACATTGAAGAATTGGAATACTCAGATATAATCAGCACAAACAAAAATTCTATATACATCAAACCAACAACGCTAGAGGAAATAGTGGACATTATAATCAATTTCAAAAATAAAAAAAGTTCAGGTGTAGATAAAATTCCAATAAGTACTATAGAAGCAGTAATACGAGATATAATAGAACCATTAAAATATATTATAAATTCGTCAATTAAATATGGAGTTTTCCCTGATAAATTGAAACACTCCATAATTTCTCCGGTTTTCAAGAAAGGAAACAAACTTTGCGTAGAAAACTATAGGCCTATTAGCTTGCTGTCGTCATTTTCAAAAATATTTGAAAAAGTGATGGCTAGTAGAATTATTAATTTTTTAAAGAAAAACAATCTGTTAAACGACACTCAACATGGTTATATAGAGGGGCGAAATATAGAAACAGCTTGTTTTAATTTCGTCAATACCATTTTAGAACAATTAGAAAATAAAAAAATTCCTTGTGGTATCTTGATAGACCTTTCAAAGGCTTATGACACCGTAGACCACACAATTCTTGTTAGTAAATTAGAAAAGTACGGCATCAGAGGTATTGCCCTTGATTGGTTCAAATCATATTTATCTGGTAGAACGCAGCAGACAAAATTGAACACAGAATGTGGTTATCAAACATCGAAGGTCAGAAGCATAAGAGTAGGGATCCCACAGGGTAGTATATTAGGGCCATTGCTGTTTTTAATTTACCTAAATGACTTACCGTTGGCCCTAAACCATACCCAATATAAAATTATAAACTTTGCAGACGATACAACACTATTAGTTGGAAATAAAGAAATGGAAGATGTAATTATTAGTGCGACCAGTGCCCTAAACATAGTTAAACAGTGGTTTACTAAAAACAAATTAACTATAAACCAAGATAAAACAAACATAATATTTTTTAAAACAAACAGATCCAGCCTAAACTATCCATCACAAGTCGAAATGGACAATAACATATTACACATAAAACAAAATGTGAAGCTTTTAGGTATACACTTCGATGATAATTTAAATTGGGATACCCACATTCATCATTTAGCTAAAAATCTAAATAGGACAATATTTTCATTAAGAATTTTACAAAAAGTTCGAAAATTCTAAAAATGGTGTATTACGCGAACTTCCAATCGCACACCCGGTTTGGAATAATCTTTTGGGGTACTGGTAAAAACATTTTGGACATATTTAAAATACAAAAACAAGCATTAAGAATAATATGAAAGTTAAAATACAACCAGTCCTGCAAAGGTAAATTTAAAGAAGCTAATATATTAACTCTGCCCGGTCAATATATCTATGAAGCATTAATTTTTAACTTCAAACACAAAACTGATTTCATCAAAAGCATAAATTATCACAATGCAGATACAAGAAGAAAACATTTGGAATATATACCACCAATCCATAGATTAACATTGACAGAAAAGGGACCTTACTATAGATGTATAACATTATATAATCACCTACCTAGGAAGATAAAAGAAGAACAGAACTTTAAGTTATTTAAAAAACAGTTATTCAACCACTTAAATAATTTAGAACCATATAGTGTGGAAGAATTTTTTAGTGAAAACCAAAATTCTTAGTGATTCTCTATTTTAATTAACTATTTTAAATTGTAAATTGTATTAACATTTTAATTTAAATCTAATTTTAATTGTATTAACTTTTTAATTTAATTTTAAATTGTATTAACTTTTGACAAATTTCTATTAGCTTGTAGCTTGTTTATGGAAATTAATTGATTTGATTTGATTTGACTAGACAGACAAGACTAGACAGACAAGACAAGGCAGACAAGACTAGACAGATAAGACTAGACAGACAAGACTGGACAGACAAGACTAGACAGACAAGACTAGGCAGACAAGACTAGACAGATAAGACTAGACAGACAAGACTAGACAGACAAGACTAGACAGACAAGACTACACAGACAAGACTAGACAAACAAGACTAGGCAGACAAGACTAGACAGATAAGACTAGAGAGACAAGACTAGACAGACAAGACTAGGCAGACAAGACTAGACAGATAAGACTAGACAGACAAGACTAGACAGACAAGACTAGACAGACAATACTAGGCAGACAAGACTAGACAGATAAGACTAGACAGACAAGACTAGGCAGACAAGACTAGGCAGACAAGACTAGACAGATAAGACTAGACAGACAAGACTAGACAGACAAGACTAGACACACAAGACTAGGCAGACAAGACTATACAGATAAGACTAGACAAACAAGACTAGACAGACAAGACTAGACAGATAAGACTAGACAGACAAGGCTAGACAGACAAGACTAGACAGATAAGACTAGACAGACAAGACTAGACAGACAGAACTACACAGACAAGACTAGACAGACAAGACTAGACAGACAAGACTACACAGACAAGACTAGACAAACAAGACTAGACAGACAAGACTAGACAGACAAGACTAGACAAACAAGACTAGGCAGACAAGACTAGACAGACAAGACTAGACAGATAAGACTAGACAGACAAGACTGGACAGACAAGACTAGACAGACAAGACTAGACAGACAAGACTACACAGACAAGACTAGACAGACAAGACTAGACAGACAAGACTAGACAGACAAGACTAGACAGACAAGACTAGACAAACAAGACTAGACAGACAAGACTAGACAGACAAGACTAGACAGACAAGACTAGACAGACAAGACTAGGCAGAAAAGACTAGACAGACAAGACTAGACAGACAAGACTAGACAGACAAGACTAGACAGACAAGACTAGACAGACAAGACTAGACAGACAAGATTAGACAGATATGACAAGACAGACAAGACTAGACAGACAAGACTAGGCAGACAAGACTAGGCAGACAAGACTAGACAGACAAGACTAGACAGACAAGACTTGGCAGACAAGACTAGACAGACAAGACTGGACAGAGAAGACTACACAGACAAGACTAGACAAACAAGACTAGACAGACAAGACTAGACAGACAAGACTAGACAGACAAGACTAGACAGACAAGACTAGACAGACAAGACTAGACAGACAAGACTAGACAGGCAAGACTAGACAGACAAGACTAGACAGACAAGACTAGACAGACAAGACTAGACAGACAAGACTAGACGGACAAAACTAGACAGACAAGACTAGACAGACAAAACTAGACAAACAAGACTAGATAGACTAGACTAGACAGACAAGACTATACAGACAAGACTAGACAGTTAAGACTAGACAGACAAGACTAGACAGACAAGACTACACAAACAAAACTTGACAGACAAGACTACACGGACAAGACTAGACAAACAAGACTAGACAGACAAGACTACACAGACAAGACTAGACAGACAAGACTAGACAAACAAGACTAGACAGACAAGACTACACAGACAAACAAGACTAGACGGACAAGACTAGACAGACAAGACTAGATATACAAGACTAAAAACTAAGGAGAAGAAGCAGAAGATTTTGAGACCCAAGAGAAAAACTAGGAAGGATATTTTTAAACCTTGGAAGCACATTTAGTTGCAATTATCAATGCAGTACAAATTATTAATCTGAATATGAAGCAAAAGTCTGTCTTAAACCGCTCAAATCGTACAAACGTCCATTTGCTGTTCTTGCGGTATTCGGACGGTTCTGTCACTTCAGTTCTGCACTTCCCGACCGCGTAATAAAAAAATCACTTACTACTTGCGTCTTGGAGTCATCTCTAAAACCCTACCTTTGTGCAGTGGAGGGAAAGCCTGCACTCTTCTGAAGTCCTGCGGACCAGGCGGCTTCCCTGTCCAACAGGCACTTCCTGCAGTCTGCGCCGCTCCCCCAACCATATCCACCAGCCAGAGGAAACGGGACAGCTTCCATCACTACCTAACTTTTACGGGTTTAAAGTTTCGCGGATCTAACACACGCAGAAAAAAAAACGCGCACTATCAGCAAAGTTTCGGACAATTTCCCTAACCATTTAAATTCGCGAATCTAACACTCCCGACTTTAAGCCTTGTTTGCGGTTGGCTTTCGGATGAAAATAAAATACTTCCCTAAGCAGTATCTAGAAACGCACCTAGATACATTTAGTCTAACCCGACGCGCGCGGGTGCTCATCCAGCTTGTCCGGTGAGGGCCAAGTACGAGCGGGATTTTTAGTTCGAGGTTTACTCCTCTAGATCCGCTGCTTTTAGTGAAAACAGGTGCACCTCGCGAAGGGGTGGTCAAGACCACTGGCAAGCGGTCTTTGCAACACCCAGAGGCTTTATGTTCGCATTTAGTGTGCCTGGCACTTTTGTACCTTCGCACCCGCCCTGAAACAAAAGAACATTTTGATAGTGTGAGTGCTCATCCAGCTTGTCCGATTACTGCCAAGCATGATCGAGATTTTATGTTTGCTCCACTAAATCTGTTGCCTTTAACTGAAACAGGTGCTCCTCGAGAAGGGATGTCCGGTCGTTAATACTCAATATAATAATAACAATACTCACTCCATGAATTTAATGAATAGGATGGTTGCAACCGTTACTACGTGGTAGTCCATACTTACACTGAATTGATAAATTCATGTTTTAAGCACAACTATATAAGTGTGGTTAAGCCAGAGTGAATAGACCTTTTCACGGTTAGTTAAGCGCATGCGCATCTGTCAAGGTTAAAAGGCGGAAATATGAAAGTTTCGGGCAAATATTAAGATTTTACGTCAAAAAGTTCGGGCAATTTTGACGTATAATTAAGTTGTGAAATTTGCACAAATTGTTTAATTTATTATAAGTAATATTTTTACAAAGTTTCAAATTTATAGACGCGAAATTGCAAATTGTAGAAAAAAATTATTTTCATGTTTTTTGAAAATCACAAATTTTGCAAGTCTGTAAAATACAGAAAAATTATCGTGAAATTTGCACAATTAGTTTCATTTATTATTCGTAATATATTTGCAAAGTTTCAGACGCAAAATTATAATTTGTAGAAAAAAATATTTTTTTTTAAATCACAAATTTGTAAAATACAGAAAAATTAACAGAATATTATGAAATTTGCATAAACCGTTTCATTTATTATAAGCAATATTTTTGAAAAGTTTCAACTTTATAGACGCAAAATTGTAGATAAAAATAATTTTCAAGTTTGTAAAATATAGCAAGGTCAACAGAATTTTGTGAAATTTGCACAGCTTATTTCATTTATTATTAATAATATTTTGCTAAGTTTCAACTTAATAGACGCTAAATTGCAAATTGTGAAAAAAATGATGAAGTTTTTTGAAAATCACAAATTTTACAAGTCTAAAATACAGAAAAAATATGAAAACAACGACTTAAAAAAAGACTTAAATCATTTAAATAGACAAATACACTTTTAAATTAATCAATTCCGTACCCACATGTGGCTCAATGTATGCAAGGAAGTGGAGAGGGACAAGGGTAAAACTTACTGGAACAAAATAAAAAAAACTGTAAAAATACAAGTTGAATCAGCAAAACTCTCTGTTAAAACATAACAACAAACTTTATCACGCCGACGCAGACAAAGTAAAGATATTCACCGATTATTACAAAAAGGCCTTCTCTCCAAGGCTGGACCCTAACTTCGACGAAAACAATCACATACTGATTAATAACTGGTACGACAATCACTTTAGACAAGATGACAACCGCCACGACTTCACTGAAATTTCAGAGGACGAATATTATGCAGCATTATTCAAAGGAAAAAATAGTTGCCCCGGTAAAGATAACGTTTCAAAACTATTTCTCAGACAGATAGATCAACAGATACATACATTCATTATAAAACTTTACAATATATGCCTTCTACAGAGTCATTATCCTCTAGCATAGAAAACTGGAACTATAAAAACGCTACCCAAGCCCGGCCTTGACAAATGCATTGCACAGAACTACAGACCCATTACCCTTCTTCCTGTTCTAGGTAAAAATCTAGAACAGATTCTAAAATCCCGAATTTGGGATAGTGTCTCCAAGTTGATTCCAAAATACCAAATCGGTTTTAAACCTTCCCATTCCACAATACATCCCCTCATTATCCTAACTAACAATATTCAAGCATCCTACCTAAAGAATAAACATGCAGCAGCTCTCTTTCTTGACATCAAAAAGGCAAACCAAACTGCACACACTAAGCCTACCGTCATACCTTTTACACATCCTTAAAGACTTCTTTTACAACAGACAGATTCAAATCAAATGTAACGACTCCCTATCTGTCCCCTTCTCGCCTCTCCAAGGTCTCCCTTAAGGCTCCCCATTATCACCTCTCCTCTATAATATCTACTGTTACGACATCTACCACCTTAATAAAATCGACAAAACCAACATAGACCTGTCCTCTTACATTTTACAATACGCTGACGATACGGTACTGACTACACACGACACCAATTTGAAAAAGACATTGCAACAGTTACAAACACTTTCAGACAACATCAATATCCCCCAATCCTTCCAAATGTCAACTCCTAATAACCAACCATAAAATCAAAGACAACTCCCCTTACATAACAATCGGACCCAGCGACGTCCACCCCTCCCACCAAGTAAAATATCTGGGTTTGATCCTGGATCAGAAACTAAAATTTAAAAATTATGTATCCAAACAGAAGACCGAATTAATAAAACGTTCCAAACATTTTCGCTCCCTCACCTATGGTAAACACGGTATAACGACAAATACAGCGAACAAAATTTACAAAACAATATGTAGACCACTGTTGTGACTACGGTCATATCATTCTATCACAGGCTCCAAACCAAATAAGACAAATTATTGCAACAGCGGGACGCATAGCACTACGACTCATTATCAAAATGCGTCATCCCGACAATCCTTTGCATAATCCCTCTAACCAACTACTGTACGACACTACCAAAAGCCGGCCCATCCTAGACAGATACGCAGATCTTGCAATAAAATTTCTCAATAATAGGTCAAACTGGACAATTATAAAAGACTCGTAATACAAGACAATCGAACAGAATTGGGTTTCAAAGGGTAGTGCATGCGCAACCGCACGACAATCGCACAGGAAGAGATTGTAGCATAGCCTCTCCTACCCAAGTCCGACTCTCACCTCCACGTGGTGAACCCTGGTAACCTGAGCAACCAAGCTGGAGATGCGGTAACCAACCCGTATGGAAAGCGCGGTCAGGGCCAACGAGAGCGGGTGAAATGGTCCTCCGAAAAGGGGGTTTTGCGATGGGCCAACAACTCATCCATAGAACAAAAAGAAACCGTTACGAAACCACCAAACGTGCCTCGGACTGGACTGACTACTCGGCAACGACCACAGCAATGCACAAGGAAATCGAAAGAAATCACGATGGGAACATGGAATGTAAGGAGCCTCTACCAGATAGGTGCACGATTGGAAAACACAGCCTACACGAAAATACTAACGACAATGGACAGACTAGTGGACCTAGCAGCATCTAGAAACCTTGTAATCAGCAGTACGCTATTCCCACATAAAGACATCCACAAGATGACATGGAGATCACCAGACGGAAGGACACTCAATCAAATAAACCATGTCTTAATAAACACAAGATTTATGTCCAGCATACAGGACGTCAGAAGCTGCAAAGGGGCAGACTGCAACTCGGACCATTACCTGGTGAGGATTAAATTAAAACAAAGGCTAGCCAACTCGAAAAAGCCAGCAAACAGCGGAATAGAAAAATGGGATGTGGAAAAACTGAACTTAACCAGGGTAAGGCAACGATACGAAGAAAAGATCGCCGAAAAACTAGGAGTGTTGACGGAAAATCATAGTATTGAAGAACAATGGAAGGAAATTGCAAAGGGGATTAAGGAATCGGCGGAGGAGGCTCTCGGGAAAGTCCATAGGAAAAAAACGAAACCAATGGTACGATGCAGAGTGTGAAGAAGCACGCGAGAAACAACAGAAAGCTAGGGCAGAGAATTTGCAGAGACCCACGAGAGCCAAACAAGCTGAATACAACAAGCAAAGAAAGGAAGCATCCAAATTATTTCGGAAGAAGAAACGGGCCCATTTTAACGACCAGGTGGCACAGATAGGACACCACCAAGAGAAACACGAAATTAGAGAATGCTACAAGATAGTGAACAACCTGCGAAATGGATTTCAGCCCAGAGCAACAATAATCAACAGTAAAGAGGGCACCTTACTGGCTGAAGAAAGTAAAGTGGTAGGTAGATGGGCGGAATATTTTAACGAACTCCTGAATACCTCACTACGAGTGGAATTAACCGGACAAACAGCTGAAGACGACCCAATTCACACACCAGAAGTAAGAGATCTGAGAGAAGATAACGAACCATCACAAAGAGAAATAAGCGAGGCGATAAAGGCAATAAAGAACCACAAAGCACCGGGACCGGACATGATACCATCTGAAATGATCAAAATGGGAGGAGACGCTCTGAACTGTGCTTTACACCAGCTGATAGGAAGAATCTGGAGGACAGAAGAGATACCCGAGGAATGGCGGGAGGGGAAGATATGCCCTATCTATAAGAAAGGAAAAAAACTGGAGTGCAAGAACTATCGTGGTATAACTCTTCTTAACACGGCCTACAAGGTGCTGTCATGGATAATCGGACGAAGACTCCAACTGTACGCAGAGAGCATTATAGGACAGTATCAGACAGGTTTCCGGAAAGGAAAGTCGACGACTGACCAAATGTTTACACTCAGACAAATACTAGAAAAGACATGGGAAATGAACATCAGCACATACCAGGTCTTCGTAGACTTTAAACAAGCGTATGATACTATCGATAGAAGAACTCTCATGAAGACAATGGATGAATTCGAGATACCACAAAAGATCATTAAATTGGTAAATTGTACGTTAAAAAAGACTTGGAACCAAGTCGGTATCTAAAAAACGACATCGCACAAGTTTGAAACCATTACAGGTCTGAGACAAAGAGACAGTCTATCACCCATATTATTTAACATCGCGCTCGAAAAAGCTATAAGGAAAGCTCAGATAGAATGCAACGGTACCATCTACAATAAATCCACGCAACTTTTGGGCAATGAAAGATGCTTACGGTAAAATGGAGAAGAGAGCCAAGGAGATAGGTCTGTCAATAAACAAGGATAAAACAAAAGTAATGATGGTAGGACCGGGAGCGCCAGTACACGCAGTAAATAATCTGGATATGGGAGAGTACACTGTAGAAGTCGTCAACAACTTTAAATATCTGGGATCAACCGTCACGGATCAGAACGACGAAGGGGTGGAAGTACAACATAGAATCATGCAAGCCAACAGGGCATACTTCACTCTTAAATCCATCCTTAACTCGAAGCTAGCTAGCAGACAAACGAAGTGTAATATATATAAAGCAATCATACGACCCATCCTCACATATGGAAGCGAAGCATGGACGCTGACCCAGAAATCGGAAAAGATGCTGCAGATTTTTGAGCGAAAGATCCTGAGGAAAATTTATGGGGCAATTAACAGCGAAGAGGGCTGGAGAATTAGGATGAACTTCGAACTATATCAGTTATACAAAAGCCTAGATGTGGTATCCCACATAAAACTAAGCAGGCTAAGATGGGCGGGACATGTGTGCCGGATGGCTCCAACAGCAGTGCCGAGACAAATACTCAGAGTGCCGGAAGGTAGAAGGAAAGCGGGCAGGCCAAGGGCGAGATGGGAGGAAAGTGTGAAAAGGGATGCGAGAGAGATGCTGGGGGTGCGGAACTGGCGGGCGGCGGCAGAGGAAAGGGACCGCTGGAGACAACGTTTGGTGGAGGCCAGGGCTCGCTTCGGGCTGTAGCGCCATTGGAGAGAGAGAGAGAGAAAAAAAATATTTTCAAGTTTTATGAAAATCGCAAATTTTGCAAGTCTGTAAAATACAGAAAAATTAACGGAATTTTTTGAAATTTGCACAATTAGTTTAATTTATTATTCGTAATATATTTGCAAAATTTCAGAGGTAAAATAATTGCAAATTGTAGAAAAAAATAATTTTCCAAGTTTTTAAAAAATCACAAATTTGTCAAGTCTGCAAAATACAAAAAGATCAGCAGAGTTTTGTAAAATTTGCATGATTTGTTGCATTTATTATTACTAATATTTTTGCAGTTTCAGCTTTATAGCCGTAAAATTGCAAATTATAGGAAAAAAAATGAAGTTTTTTAAAAATCACAAATTTTGCAAAGCTCTAAAATACAGAAAAATTAACAAAATTTTGTGAAATTTTCTTAATTTATGTCATTCTGCAGCTTTGTTGGCATACAATTGCAAATTTCAGAAACTATTTTCCAAAAATCTGCAATAAAAAACAAATCTACAAAAATTTCTGAAAATTGCAATCCAACCATTTATCAAACAACTTCTATGCGAAATTATCTTTTTTTCAAATTTTCCTGTGAACCTTAAACATAAAATTTTCTCAAAATACGCATTTGATTTCGCACAATAAACGACTAAATAGTAAATAGACTAGTCTAGTATAGATAGTATCCCGCGGTTTAGCTATTACAATGCGAAACCGACGTCCGAATTTAATTAGGAAATGATTGAATGCACTCGGCCGTCTAATTGGAAAACAATTAGAAAAACTTAAACGGGAAAAATTAGCGCATAAATGCAAAAAAAAATTGCAGAAAATAAATCAAATTTGATAATTTGATTGCATTTTATTATTTTTATAAAATACATGATTTTTATAAAATGTAATTGTTTTTGTAAAATTTTTATAAAATTTAATTATTTTTATAAAATTTTTAGTTTTTCCATTAATTTCCAATTTTTCAAAAGTTTTTCCATTAACCCCTTGACATACAATGACGTTTCTAAGACGTGATATCATAAGATCACATGTAAATGGACACGTCAACGCGCATTTTATTCGTATGTCAAGGGGTTAATTCATTAATTAAGTTATTTGCTAAAGTTTCTAGAATTCTTAATTCCTCATAAATTTAAAGTAAATTAGCAAATTTTGAAAAAAAAAATATTATTTAGATTAATATAACTAACAATATGTTAGTTTTAAGATCACATTTCTTCTTGAATTTTACAAAAAAGTCTCTTCATTAGTTCTAAGTTATTTGCGAAATTGGTTCTAAGTTACTTGCAAATTTTGAGAATTTTGTGTCTCTTGTATGCAAAATTTGTCAAAAATTTAAGGTAAAGTAGAAAATTTGTAAAAAATTAACAAACATTTGCTACAACTAAGTCAGTTTTAAGATCCCATTTTTGTTAAAATTGCAAATCTCCTAAATTTTTTTACGCGAAAACTAATAGATAATAATAATTACAATTGAAATAATAATTGTGATCACTTTGACTCTGGTGGATATCGTATCTACAAAGGAAAGCCTGCAGTCAAGCAGAAATATATTAATGTCCACACACTTTAAGAAACCACCACGCAAGATGACCACCTGGAAATCACCAATCTTGTCTGTTCTTGTCTGATTTCGTCTCGTTTGGTCTGGGCTTGTCTGGTCTTATCTGGTATTGTTCGGTTTTATCTGGTCTTGTCTGGTCTTGTCTGGTCGTGTTTGGTTTGAAAATAAAATCTCACAAGCAACAGTAAAAGCTTGAAGAAATTGCAGGAAAATTTTCAAATAAATGCAAAATTTCAAGTTCGAAACATAAATTTAAATTTCGTGCAAATCTCCATGACCTAAAAATTCTTATGAAAAATACAGGAATTTCGTACAAATTAATAATCGCAAATTTCTGCGAAAATAACGAAAATCTCGAGGAACAAATTACACCGAAATGCGCAGAAGAAAATAACGAACATTTTACACTCACCCGCCTCCTTCGCCGATTTCTTTTCCACCGCAAAATCATCCCCATACACGCAATCAATTCGCTATAACCAAATATTTTTCTTAAATTATTCACAAACACAAATTAGCAGCCGAAACTTTCCGGGGTCTACAACTTCTAACGCAAGGACTTCGTCTCCAATCGACAAAGATCGACAGACGCGCTTCGCACGCGCACGACAGAGACACACGAAAATCAACCAATTAAAGTCGAGACAAATAGACAAATGAATAACTGCAACAGTGCTCGTTTGCAGTCGCCTGAACGTAAATAAACAAACATTTTTAGGCAAAGATGGACGCGGCACGCGTTTGGACGCCGAGACGAATCAAGAATTGAGACTGAGATGGGATTAGGATTTAAATTAGGAATAGATTAACTATTGGAGATTAATGCGAGGTTAGTGCAAAATGTTCGCAATTTTTGTTTTTTTTGCAGATTTTCTTGCAATTTGTTACACGCGATTTCGATTGTTCAAGCGCCATTGTTGCAAATGCTTATTTTTCACAAGAATTTGTTTGCTTTATTTCTTGTTTTATTTTTGTTAGAAAATTTTAATTTGCGGAAAATTGCAAAATTTTAGGTGAAATTTATTGTGAAATTTGGGTTCCTTGGAATTTTTGTTATGTGCTTACAATTAGACAAGAACAAACGGGACCAGACAAGACCAGACAAGACTAGACAATACCAAACAAAACTAGACAATACCAGACAAGACCAGACAAGCCCAGAGCAGACCATACGAGACCAGATAAAGCAAAACAAAACCAAACAAGACCAGACGACAACAGACAAAGCCAGACCAGACCAGACAAGACCAGACAAAACCGGACAATACCAAACAAGATCAGACAAATCCAGACGACACCAGACAAAACGAGACCAGACCAGACAAGACTAGAAAAGACCAGACAAAACTAGACAATACCAAACAAGACCAGACAAGTCCAGACGACACCAGACAATAGCAGAACAGACAAGACAAGACCAGACAAAACCAGACAATACCAAACAAGACCAGACAAGTCCAGACGACACCAGACAAAATCAGACCAGACAACACAAGACCAGACAATACCAAACAAGACCAGACAAGTCCAGACGACACCAGACAAAAGCAGACCAGACAAAACAAGACCAGACAAAACCAGACAATACCAAACAAGACAAGACAAGTCCTGACGACACCAGACAAAAGCAGACCAGACAAGACAAGACCAGACAAAACTAGATAATACCAAACAAGACCAGACAATTCCAGACGACACCAGACAAAATCAGACCAGACAAGACAAGACCAGACAATACCAAACAAGACCAGACAAGTCCAGACGACACCAGACAAAAGCAGACCAGACAAGACAAGACCAGACAAAACCAGATAATACCAAACAAGACCAGACAATTCCAGACGACACCAGACAAAATCAGACCAGACAAGACAAGACCAGACAATACCAAACAAGACCAGACAAGTCCAGACGACACCAGACAAAAGCAGACCAGACAAAACAAGACCAGACAAAACCAGACAATACCAAACAAGACCAGTCAAGTCCAGACGACACCAGACAAAAGCAGACCAGACAAAACAAGACCAGACAAAACCAGACAATACCAAACAAGACCAGACAAGTCCAGACGACACCAGACAAAAGCAGACCAGACAAGACAAGACCAGACAAAACTAGATAATACCAAACAAGACCAGACAATTCCAGACGACACCAGACAAAATCAGACCAGACAAGACAAGACCAGACAATACCAAACAAGACCAAACAAGTCCAGACGACACCAGACAAAAGCAGACCAGACAAAACAAGACCAGACAAAACCAGACAATACCAAACAAGACCAGACAAGTCCAGACGACACCAGACAAAAGCAGACCAGACAAGACAAGACCAGACAAAACCAGATAATACCAAACAAGACCAGACAATTCCAGACGACACCAGACAAAATCAGACCAGACAAGACAAGACCAGACAATACCAAACAAGACCAGACAAGTCCAGACGACACCAGACAAAAGCAGACCAGACAAAACCAGACAATACCAAACAAGACCAGTCAAGCCCAGACGACACCAGACAAAAGCAGACCAGACAAAACAAGACCAGACAAAACCAGACAATACCAAACAAGACCAGACAAGTCCAGACGACACCAGACAAAAGCAGACCAGACAAGACAAGACCAGACAAAACTAGATAATACCAAACAAGACCAGACAATTCCAGACGACACCAGACAAAATCAGACCAGACAAGACAAGACCAGACAATACCAAACAAGACCAGACAAGTCCAGACGACACCAGACAAAAGCAGACCAGACAAAACAAGACCAGACAAAACCAGACAATACCAAACAAGACCAGACAAGTCCAGACGACACCAGACAAAAGCAGACCAGACAAGACAAGACCAGACAAAACCAGATAATACCAAACAAGACCAGACAATTCCAGACGACACCAGACAAAATCAGACCAGACAAGACAAGACCAGACAATACCAAACAAGACCAGACAAGTCCAGACGACACCAGACAAAAGCAGACCAGACAAAACAAGACCAGACAAAACCAGACAATACCAAACAAGACCAGTCAAGTCCAGACGACACCAGACAAAAGCAGACCAGACAAAACAAGACCAGACAAAACCAGACAATACCAAACAAGACCAGACAAGTCCAGACGACACCAGACAAAAGCAGACCAGACAAGACAAGACCAGACAAAACTAGATAATACCAAACAAGACCAGACAATTCCAGACGACACCAGACAAAATCAGACCAGACAAGACAAGACCAGACAATACCAAACAAGACCAGACAAGTCCAGACGACACCAGACAAAAGCGGACCAGACAAAACAAGACCAGACAAAACCAGACAATACCAAACAAGACCAGACAAGTCCAGACGACACCAGACAAAAGCAGACCAGACAAGACAAGACCAGACAAAACTAGATAATACCAAACAAGACCAGACAATTCCAGACGACACCAGACAAAATCAGACCAGACAAGACAAGACCAGACAATACCAAACAAGACCAGACAAGTCCAGACGACACCAGACAAAAGCAGACCAGACAAAACAAGACCAGACAAAACCAGACAATACCAAACAAGACCAGACAAGTCCAGACGACACCAGACAAAAGCAGACCAGACAAGACCAGACAAAACCAGATAATACCAAACAAGACCAGACAATTCCAGACGACACCAGACAAAATCAGACCAGACAAGACAAGACCAGACAATACCAAACAAGACCAGACAAGTCCAGACGACACCAGACAAAAGCAGACCAGACAAAACAAGACCAGACAAAACCAGACAATACCAAACAAGACCAGACAAGTCCAGACGACACCAGACAAAATCAGACCAGACAAGACAAGACCAGACAATACCAAACAAGACCAGACAAGTCCAGACGACACCAGACAAAAGCAGACCAGACAAAACAAGACCAGACAAAACCAGACAATACCAAACAAGACCAGACAATTCCAGACGACACCAGGCAAAATCAGACCAGACAATACAAGACCAGACAATACCAAACAAGACCAGACAAGTCCAGACGACACCAGACAAAAGCAGACCAGACAAGACAAGACCAGACAAAACCAGACAATACCAAACAAGACCAGACAATTCCAGACGACACCAGACAAAATCAGACCAGACAAGACAAGACCAGACAATACGAAACAAGACCAGACAAGTCCAGACGACACCAGACAAAAGCAGACCAGACAAGACAAGACCAGACAATACCAAACAAGACCAGACAAGTCCAGACGACACCAGACAAAAGCAGGCCAGACAAGACAAGACCAGACAAAACCAGACAATACCAGACAATACCAGACAGGACCAGACGACACCTGTCAAAACCAGACTAGACCAATCAAAAACAAACAAAATCAAACAAAACCAGACAATACCGGACAATACCAGACAAGACCAGACGGCACCAGACAAAACCAGACTAGACCAATCAAAAACAAACAAAACTAAACAAAACCAGACAATAGCAGACAATATCAGACAAGACCAGACGACACCAGACAAAACCAGACCAATCAAAAACAAACAAAACCAGACAATAGCCGACAATACCAGACAAGACACTAGATAAAACCAGACTAGACCTATCAAAAACAAGCAAAACCAAACAAAACCAGACAATAGCAGACAATACCAGACAAGACCAGACGACACCAGACAAAACCATACTAGACCAATCAAAAACAAACAAAACCAGACAATACTAGACAATACCAGACAGGACCAGACGACACCTGTCAAAAGCAGACTAGACCAATCAAAAACAAACAAAATCAAACAAAACCAGACAATACCAGGCAATACCAGACAAGACCAGACGACACCAGACAAAACCAGACTAGACCAATCAAAAACAAACAAAACCAAACAAAACCAGACAATAGCAGACAATATCAGACAAGACCAGACGACACCAGACAAAACCAGACCTATCAAAAACAAACAAAACCAGACAATAGCCGACAATACCAGACAAGACACTAGACAAAATCAGACTAGACCAATCAAAAACAAGCAAAACCAAACAAAACCAGACAATAGCCGACAATACCAGACAAGACACTAGACAAAATCAGACTAGACCAATCAAAAACAAGCAAAACCAAACAAAACCAGACAATAGCCGACAATACCAGACAAGACCAGACGACACCAGACAAAACCATACTAGACCAATCAAAAACAAACAAAACTAGACAATACTAGACAATTCCAAACAGGACCAGACGACACCAGATAAAACCAGACTAGACCAATAAAAAACAAACAAAACCAAACAAAACCAGACAATAGCAGTCAATATCAGACAAGACCAGGCGACACCAGACAAAACCAGACTAGACCAATCAAAAACAAACAAAACCAAACAAAACCAGACAATAGCAGACAATATCAGACAAGACCAGACGACACCAGACAAAACCAGACCAATCAAAAACAAACAAAACCAGACAATACTAGACAATACCAGACAGGACCAGACGACACCAGACAAAACCAGACTAGACCAATCAAAAACAAACAAAATCAAGCAAAAGCAGACAATAGCCGACAATACCAGACAAGACCAGACGACACCAGACAAACCAGACTAGACCAATAAAAAACAAACAAAACCAAACAAAACCAGACAATAGCCGACAATACAAGACAAGACCAGGCGACACCAGACAAAACCTGACTAGACTAATCAAAAACAAACAATACCAATCAAAACCAGATAATAGCAGACAATATCGGACAAGACCAGACGATACCTGTCAAAACCAGACTAGACTAATCAAAAACAAACAAAATCAAACAAAACCAGACAATGTCAGACAATATCAGACAAGACCAGACGACACCTGTCAAAACCAGACTAGACTAATCAAAAACAAACAAAACCAAACAAAACCAGACAATAGCAGACAATATCAGACAAGACCAGAGGACACCTGTCAAAACCAGATTAGACTAATCAAAAACAAACGAAATCAAACAAAACCAGACAATATCAGACAATATCAGACAAGACCAGACGACACCTGTCAAAACCAGACTAGACTAATCAAAAACAAACAAAAACAAACAAAACCAGACAATAGCAGACAATATGAGACAAGACCAGACGACACCTGTCAAAACCAGACTAGACTAATCAAAAACAAACAAAAACAAACAAAACCAGACAATATCAGACAATATCAGACAAGACCAGACGACACCTGTCAAAACCAGACTAGACTAATCAAAAACAAACAAAAACAAACAAAACCAGACAATAGCAGACAATATGAGACAAGACCAGACGACACCTGTCAAAACCAGACTAGACCAATCAAAGACAAACAAAACCAATCAAAACCAGATAATAGCAGACAATATCGGACGAGACCAGACGATACTTGTCAAAACCAGACTAGACTAATCAAAAACAAACAAAATCAAACAAAACCAGACAATAGCCTACAATACCAGACAAGACCAGGCGACACCAGACTAGACTAATCAAAAACAAACAAAACCAATCAAAACCAGACAATAGCAGACAATATGAGACAAGACCAGACGACACCTGGCAAAACCAGACTAGACCAATCGAAAACAAACAAAACCAGACAATAGCCGACAATACCAGACAAGACCAAACGACACCAGACAAAACCAGACTAGACCAATCAAAAACAAACAAAACCAAACAAAACCAGACAATAGCCGACAATACCAGACAAGACCAAACGACACCAGACAAAACCAGACTAGACCAATCAAAAACAAACAAAACCAGACAAAACCAGACAATATCAGACGACACCAGACAAAACTATACCAGGGTTTGGTATGGTTTAATACCAATACCTAATTGTAATAAAATTAGGTTTTTAAAGTCTAGTTTTTAAATAGTAGACAATACCAGACAAGACCAGACGACACCAGACAAAACCATACCAGACCAGACAAGAATAGAGAAGACCAGAGAAAACCAAATAAGACCAGACGACACCAGACAAAACCAGACTAGACCGGGCAAGACCAGACAAGACTAGACGAAACCAGACAAAACCAGACGACAACAGACAAAACCAGACCAGACCAGACAAGATCAGACAAAACCAGAGAAAACCAGACAAGAAGTAGTTGGACTATGTGGATGAAACTTCTTTAGGATTTAGCCAACAAACTTATGTATAAGAATCTGCCTTAGGAAATTACGCAAATCTGCTAGTTGTTTCAGGATTAATCCGCAACATTTGAGTAATGTAATTTATATAATGTAAACTACTTGCACTAATCCCGCAATAATTTTTAAACTAGTTAGTCCATTAGAATAAATATTTCTGAAAAACATAATTTGCTAAATTGTTTACTAGATACCGACTTGCGACTAGCAAACTTCCTTCCGGTATCTCCGGAAAACGCCGCCAAATAAAAAAACATGTAGCGTTATAGCAAACCTGTAACAGTTTGGAAACTGGTTGGACTAGTTCGATGAAATTTGGCAAGGGTATAGCTAACTAAACCCCCTGCAAGAAACCATTTGAAAAAATTTCGCTGACCGCTTAATTCTGCCATAATAAATTCGCAAACACAAAATTTTGCAACAAAGGATACCATGCCACCATAGCCTACATAGCTAACTTAGAGTTTTTACTAATGTGATCCACACACTTCTTGATTACAAGAACAGTCGTTTCGTCCTCCTAGTTAATCATTATTCATGGTATGTTGCGGAATGATGGGTGTTTGAGGTAAGTCATTCAAGAATACTGTGAAAAGTAGAGGTCCTATTGTGCTACCTTGTGGTAAGCTGGAAAACAAATTCTCATCTTGTATTTACAAATTTACGGTCCTCCTAAAGTCCTTCCGGTCCTTCCTAAATAAGAATTAACGAATCCATGCGGAGTGTTTTAGTACTTTCGGGTTCGATTTTTTAGGTAGGAACTAATGTAATTTAATGCTACCCCTCTGATACCATACTTTGACAGTTTATCCAGCAATAGATAGATCATTGGTAAATAAAAGCCCTTTATTATTATTATTATTAATATACAATGATCAACCAGGTCATATGCCTTAGAGAGATCCATTATAATAATCCATAATTTCATTATAATTTATAAATGTAAATTCATAGAATAGACCTTTCCATAGTTTTTTTGTGCGCATGCGTCAATTTCCGCCAAGTTATACGTTAAAATTGCCCGAACTTTTTGACGTGTAACCTTCCTAGTTTCCTATTATTGGACAATTTTATTAAAATGGCCTTTGGCTTTAACTTTAAGTCAAAAAGTTTTTGTATTTCCTACTTTTCCTACTTAGGCCAAGAACGCCTTTTGTTTCAATAGAGCCATGATCATTTTCTGATTCTGTCTTGAGTAAATGTACTTCATGCGTTGTTGAGTCATACTGGAGATACATTTTTGCAGAACATTTTTGCCCACGAAGTATAGCCTGATTAATGTGTTATTTAGTTTATGTTAAAAAAATCAATAATAGTCAATAATATGATTGCACGTGAAGTATTTCTTCTTCTTTCGAATAGGCCTACTTTGGACCACGCTTGTTCAACTGTTGGGCTTTGACCTTTGCCTAGTATTGTTGCATCTTCTGCCGGTGTAACTCCTTTCTCTCTTCTGTAAAGGGGGTACCTTTCCTTCGAGGTTTTTCTTGAAATCCACGGACTTCCTTTAAGGTGCGTCTCACAGACTGTCTGTTTTTGATATGTGTTATTCCCAGTTCTTTAATATTCTCGGTCTCGGTCTCTGTCAACGAAGTGGTACGAAGCTTCTTGTTTTGCCAGAAGGTGAACAGACGGTTGGTTAGTCGGTTTGGAGGCAATCTTGCAACGTGGTCATAGAAAGCTACCCTTCTTTTCCTTGCACAGTCATAGAGCATCTCAATATGTTCGTAGAGCTCAGAGTTATATTCCCCATCTTCCTTTACCGGGCCTAGGATTTTCCTGAGGATTCACCTCTCTCTGATTACCAATTTCTCTGCTAGGCCTCCTCGGTTCAAGGAAAGACACTCCATGGCATACACTGCTTCTGGTCGTAATACTGATGTGTAGTGCTTAAGATTCAGGTTGCGTGAGAGGCATTTCTTATTGTAAGTGTTCTTAGTCAGCCGATAGGCTAGTTCTAACTTGGATAATGATGCTCCATCTTGGAGCACTCTTGGATAATGATGCTCTCTTGGATAATGATGCTGACTGACTCTCTTGGATAATGATGCTCTTTCTGATAAGTTGGGTTAAATCCATTCGCCGAGATACTTAAATTTCTCAGTCCTCTTGATGTTTCCCTGTTCTAGTAACATCTCTCTGTTTGCTTCTCTAATGTTGGTGAAGAATTCTGTTTTCTCCAAAGACACTTGAAGCCCCACTTTGGCTGCCTGTTTTCTGAGGCAGTTTACTTGCATTGTTGCCATCTCAAGAGAATCCGCAAACAGTGCCATTTCATCTGCAAAGGCCAGGCAATCTACAAGCAGTCCATCGTTCTTACGTCCCAGGTAGATACCACTCTGAGCACCCAAATTGTTCAGTTGCTTGCGCCATTCTCTCATAACCTTTTCAAGGACACAGTTGAAGAGAAGTGGGGAAAGTCCATCTCCTTGCCTCACTCCAGTTTTTATTTCGAAGCTTTCTGAAATCTCGCCTTTAAATTTAACCTTGGAGTGGGTGTTGGTCAAAGTTTCTAGGATTAGTCTGCGGGTTTTGTTGTCTAGTGCTAGTTCCTGGAGTACTTTGTTAAGCGTTTCTCTATCGATGGAATCGTAGGCCTTCCTAAAATCAACAAAGGTGACGACCACCTTGCGGTTTCTCATCTTGGAGTATGCAAGTACAGTTTTAAGATTGAGGATCTGTTCAACACAGGATCGGGTCTTCCTGAAGCCCCCCTGGTATTCTCCCAGTTGACTATCCAACTGATTTTCTGCCCTTGTTTGTAATGCCTTCGAGAGAATCTTGTATGTTACCGGCACGAGTGAAATTCCACGGTAGTTGTTTAGATCCGTAAAATCTCGCATTTTGTGAAGCGGATGGTTCAGAGCAGATTTCCAATCGGGTGGTAATTTCTCTGTTTCCCAGATGTCCTGGATGATCTCGGTTAGCTTGCGCACGGTATTGTTTCCAGCACCTTTCCACAGTTCAGCAACGATAGAGTCCTCTCCAGCTGCCTTATTATTCTTAAGAAGTTGAATGATCTGGCCAACTTCTTCCAATGAAGGGGGAAGCGAGTCCGGGTTTGGTGTGGTTTGTTTATAGTCGAAGTCTTCGCTGGGTGGGTCACAGTTGAGTAGATTTTTAAAATACTGAGCCAAAAGGTGGCAGTTATCCTTGTCGTTATAAGCCAGTTTGCCGTGTGAGTCTCTGAAGTGGAGGCTTGGCGGAGCGTATTTTCTGAGAACCTGCTTAAAGGTTCCAAAGAAATCTCTGGAATTATTCTTAGCAAAGCTCTCTTCGATTTGGGTTAGTTTCTTTTGTGTGAAGGTTCGTTTGGTTCCTCGAATTATCTTGGCTGTAACCTTTCTTTGTTCCAAAAATTTATGCCAATTTTCCTTGGTCTTTTTAGAATTCCACTTCAGCCAGGCTATCTGTCTTTGGGCTATTGCATTGTCACAGTCTTCAGTCCACCACGAATGCTTCCTTCTTCTAACGAGAGGGGCGAGTTCATTGGCCGCCTTGACAAGAGTCTCCTTCAGTTGGTCCCAGTTGTTTAGGTATGTGTTGTTCAGTCTCTGACTTAGTTCTTGACTGTTCTTGAGTCGCTCGACGTCAAATCTTACCATTACACTTACCATGTAATCTAGTGTTTCTAGGCTGGAGTCTTATTTTGATCTTTGAGAGGTACTGGTCTGAGTCCAGATTGGCGCTTCTTAGTACCTTCACGTTTTGTATTTCCTTTTGAGATTTTCGTGAAATGGCCACATGATCTATCTGGAATTCAGCCAGGTGGGTATTAGGTGAAATTCAAGTCTTCTGCTTCCTTGGCAAGTGTTTGAAGGCTGTATACTTCAAGATCAACCCAAAAGTCCTACACAGATCCACCAATCATTGCGGTTGGTTCGCGCTTATGCGCCGGATAATTGCCCACTATGTTTCTGTATTTTTTCTCTCTTCCCAATTGAGCATTGAAGTCACCAAGCAGTATGACGGTGTGCCTCTCTGGAAGTTTAGAGATAATATCTTCTAAGTCTTCCCAGAATTTATCAGTTCTGTCTGGATTGCGTCTGTTGTCCTGGTTGATTGGGGCATGTACATTGACTATACTGTAGCCCTTGTTTGCGCATTTGAGAGAGAGGATGGATACACTACTACTCGGGGAGGTAAAGTCGATGACTGAATCCAGTATCCTGTGACTGATTATAAATCCTGTACCTAAGTGGGGTACGTTCTTCATTACCCGCTGACCCACTTTTCCTTTGAGGATTCTGTAGCCTTGGGACTCGAAGGCATGATCGTCCGCAAATCTGGTTTCCTGTACTGCTGTCAGTATTATGTTGTGTTAATGAATCAGTCAAATGTTTCAGTTTAAATGTTTTTAAATGTTGCGAAGAAGCTTTGCCGTCTTGATCTGAGTTTACGTCCGGTGATTTCAGGATGCTCCGACTCATCCTTAAAGCATGTTGGCGCGGACTCCCAGAATCCGAAGGTCCGCTAACGTCACCATAGGTGACGGTGGATTGGTTACCACCTGGGGTAGTGCATTTAGCGAGATTTTCCTTCATGCTCAGTTGAAGATTATTCTTCATGGGAGTATTTGAGCACCTGAAGTATTTATTTCTGAGAATTCAATCTTTCATAACTCTCCTCTCTTGTGATGATTCGTGATGTTGTCCATCCTCAGAGGATGATTCCGATGATTAATACTCCGCGACTAGACGTAAAGGAAGAAGCATGCAGAAAAAAAAATTATCTATAAATGCATTAACATACCTTGCAAAATTATATAATGGCACATATTAATACAAGGCACTTGCGGGTAGAATCAAATGATTTGCAAACTGAGTAGCATTTTTTTACGTGCAGTTCAATATTCTGTGCCACAATTAAAATATAATACTTAACAAACGCAAATCCATTGAATCAGATTGAAAATTTCATAAATCAAAATGTTTAATATCTGTTTAGACAATATTTTACTGATCATCCAGTATTTTGACTTGAAATATATAATTTTATCTTGCCTGTAAATATTTTACTATTCATTCAGTTTTATTGCTTAATTATTTAGTAAATGTACATTCAAGTTGTTACTGATCAAATCGTATTTTTACTGATCAATTAAATTTTAAATTGTATTATTTAAATATTTTAAAAATTTTACTGATTAATTAAATATTTGCGCTTTTATTTCAGGGCGGGTGCGAAGGAACAAAAGTGCCAGGCACACTAAATGCGAACATAAAGCCTCTGAGTGTTGCAAAGACCGCATGCCAGTGGTCTTGACCACCCCTTCGCGAGGCGCACCTGTTTTCACTAAAAGCAGCGGATCTAGAGGAGTAAACCTCGAAGAAAAAATCCCGCTCGTACTTGACCCTTACCGGACAAGCTGGATGAGCACCCGCGCGCGTCGGTTTAGACTAATTGTATCTAGGTGCGTTTCTAGATACTAGTTAGGGAAGTATTTTATTTTCATTCGAAGCCTAACCGCAAACAAGGCTTAAAGTCGGGAGTGTTAGATTCGCGAAATAAAATGTTTAGGGAAATTGTCTCGAAACTTTGCTGATAGTGCGCGTTTTTTTTTCTGCGTGTGTTAGATCCGCGAAACTTTAAACCCGTAAAAGTTAGGTAGTGATGGAAGCTGTCCCTTTCCCTTTGGCTGGTGGATATGGTTGGGGGAGCGGCGCAGACTGCAGGAAGTGCCTGTCGGACAGGGAAGCCGCCTGGTCCGCAGGACTTCAGAAGAGTGCAGGCTTTCCCTCCACTGCACAAAGGTAGGTAATTAGAGATGACACCAAGACGCAAGTAGTAAGTGATTTTCTGATTACGCGGTCGGGAAGTGCGCGAAAGTGTCCAAGGCATTGAAGATCCGTCCGAATACCGCGAGAAAAGCAAATGGACGTTTGGACGATTTGAGAAGTTTAAGACTGACTTTTGCTTCATATTTAAATTAATAATTTGTGCTGCAATATTAATTGCAACAAATTCTTAATCGGAAAATTCTCAAACCGTTTTAATCGTAAATATATTAACAAACAGTCAAGAAAACCACTCAAAGCCAGACGGGCATCGTCGATATTTTATTTACCAAAAGTCTTGAAAATATGTTTCTAACGTAAATGTATTTTCATACTTTCAACCCTTTGATAAACCACTGCAATTCGCTGCAGAAACCGAAGATCCGGATTTTCGGCGCGTGTGCAATTCTTATAACACGGTAAGTAAGTTCCATAAAGCCATCCCGAGGATGCAAAGTTCACTTTTATAAAATTATAAAACCCAGGGCTAGGATAAATACTCTGGCCCTTTAACTACTAATCAATGTGTTTCTGTTTCTTCTGTTTCAGGGCGGGTGCGAAGGTACCAAACTGCCAGGCCCACTAAATGCGAACATAAAGCCTCTGAGTGTTGTAACGATCGCTTGCCAGTGGTCTTGACACTTGACACCCCTTCGCGAGGCGCACCTGTTTTCACTAAAAGCAGCGGATCTAGAGGAGTAAACCTCGAACAAAAAATCCCGCTCGTACTTGACCCTCACCGGACAAGCTGGATGAGACCCGCGCGCGTCGGGTTAGACTAATTGTATCTAGGTGCGTTTCTAGATACTGTTTAGGGAAGTATTTTATTTTCATCCGAAAGCCCACCGCAAACAAGGCTTAAAGTCGGGAGTGTTAGATTCGCGAAACAAAATGTTTAGGGAAATTGTTTCGAAACTTTGCTGATAGTGCGCGTTTTTGTTTTCTGCGTGTGTTAGATTCGCGAATCTTTAAACCCGTAAAAGTTAGGTAGTGATGGAAGTTGTCCCGTTTCCTTTGGCTGGTGGATATGGTTGGGGGAGCGGCGCAGACTGCAGGAAGTGCCTGTCGGACAGGGAAGCTACCTGGTCCGCAGGGCTTCAGAAGAGTGCAGGCTTTCCCTCCACTGCACAAAGGTAGGTCATTAGAGATGACACCAAGACGCAAGTAGTAAGTGATTTTTTAATTACGCGGTCGGGAAGTGCGCGAAATTGTCAAGTATTGAAGAACCGTCCGAATACCGCGAGAAAAATAAATGAACGTTTGGACGATTTGAGTGGTTTAAGACTGACTTTTGCTTCTTATTCAGATTAATAATTTGTGCTGCATTATTAATTGCAACGAAATGTCCTTCCTAGGTTCAAAAATATCCTTCCTAGGTTTTCTCTTTGGTCTCAAAATCTTATGTTTCTTCTGCTTGGTTTTTAGTCTTGTCTGTCTAGTCTTGTGTGTCTAGTCTTGCCTGTCTAGTCTTGTCTGTCTAGTCTTGTCTGTCTAGTCTTGTCTGTCTAGTCTTGTCTGTCTAGTCTTGTCTGTCTAGTCTTGTCTGTCTAGTCTTGTCTGTCTAGTCTTGTCTGTCTAGTCTTGTCTGTCTAGTCTTGTCTGTCTAGTCTTGTCTGTCTAGTCTTGTCTGTCTAGTCTTGTCTGTCTAGTCTTGTCTGTCTAGTCTTGTCTGTCTAGTCTTGTCTGTCTAGTCTTGTCTGTCTAGTCTTGTCTGTCTAGTCTTGTCTGTCTAGTCTTGTCTGTCTAGTCTTGTCTGTCTAGTCTTGTCTGTCTAGTCTTGTCTGTCTAGTCTTGTCTGTCTAGTCTTGTCTGTCTAGTCTTGTCTGTCTAGTCTTGTCTGTCTAGTCTTGTCTGTCTAGTCTTGTCTGTCTAGTCTTGTCTGTCTAGTCTTGTCTGTCTAGTCTTGTCTGTCTAGTCTTGTCTGTCTAGTCTTGTCTGTCTAGTCTTGTCTGTCTAGTCTTGTCTGTCTAGTCTTGTCTGTCTAGTCTTGTCTGTCTAGTCTTGTCTGTCTAGTCTTGTCTGTCTAGTCTTGTCTGTCTAGTCTTGTCTGTCTAGTCTTGTCTGTCTAGTCTTGTCTGTCTAGTCTTGTCTGTCTAGTCTTGTCTGTCTAGTCTTGTCTGTCTAGTCTTGTCTGTCTAGTCTTGTCTGTCTAGTCTTGTCTGTCTAGTCTTGTCTGTCTAGTCTTGTCTGTCTAGTCTTGTCTGTCTAGTCTTGTCTGTCTAGTCTTGTCTGTCTAGTCTTGTCTGTCTAGTCTTGTCTGTCTAGTCTTGTCTGTCTAGTCTTGTCTGTCTAGTCTTGTCTGTCTAGTCTTGTCTGTCTAGTCTTGTCTGTCTAGTCTTGTCTGTCTAGTCTTGTCTGTCTAGTCTTGTCTGTCTAGTCTTGTCTGTCTAGTCTTGTCTGTCTAGTCTTGTCTGTCTAGTCTTGTCTGTCTAGTCTTGTCTGTCTAGTCTTGTCTGTCTAGTCTTGTCTGTCTAGTCTTGTCTGTCTAGTCTTGTCTGTCTAGTCTTGTCTGTCTAGTCTTGTCTGTCTAGTCTTGTCTGTCTAGTCTTGTCTGTCTAGTCTTGTCTGTCTAGTCTTGTCTGTCTAGTCTTGTCTGTCTAGTCTTGTCTGTCTAGTCTTGTCTGTCTAGTCTTGTCTGTCTAGTCTTGTCTGTCTAGTCTTGTCTGTCTAGTCTTGTCTGTCTAGTCTTGTCTGTCTAGTCTTGTCTGTCTAGTCTTGTCTGTCTAGTCTTGTCTGTCTAGTCTTGTCTGTCTAGTCTTGTCTGTCTAGTCTTATCTGTCTAGTCTTGTCTGTCTAGTCTTGTCTGTCTAGTCTTGTCTGTCTAGTCTTGTCTGTCTAGTCTTGTCTGTCTAGTCTTGTCTGTCTAGTCTTGTCTGTCTAGTCTTGTCTGTCTAGTCTTGTCTGTCTAGTCTTGTCTGTCTAGTCTTGTCTGTCTAGTCTTGTCTGTCTAGTCTTGTCGTCTGTCTAGTCTTGTCTGTCTAGTCTTGTCTGTCTAGTCTTGTCTGTCTAGTCTTGTCTGTCTAGTCTTGTCTGTCTAGTCTTGTCTGTCTAGTCTTGTCTGTCTAGTATTGTCTGTCTAGTCTTGTCTCTCTAGTCTTGTCTGTCTAGTCTTGTCTGTCTAGTCTTGTCTGTCTAGTCTTGTCTGTCTAGTCTTGTCTGTCTAGTCTTGTCTCTCTAGTCTTGTCTGTCTAGTCTTGTCTGTCTAGTCTTGTCTGTCTAGTCTTGTCTGTCTAGTCTTGTCTGTCTAGTCTTGTCTGTCTAGTCTTGTCTGTCTAGTCTTGTCTGTCTAGTCTTGTCTGTCTAGTCTTGTCTGTCTAGTCTTGTCTGTCTAGTCTTGTCTGTCTAGTCTTGTCTGTCTAGTCTTGTCTGTCTAGTCTTGTCTGTCTAGTCTTGTCTGTCTAGTCTTGTCTGCCTAGTCTTGTCTGTCTAGTCTTGTCTGTCTAGTCTTGTCTGTCTAGTTTTGTCCGTCTAGTCTTGTCCGTCTAGTCTTGTCCGTCTAGTCTTGTTCGTTTAGTCTTGTCCGTCTAGTCTTGTCCGTGTAGTTTTGTCCGTCTAGTCTTGTCCGTTTAGTCTTGTCCGTCTAGTCTTGTCCGTCTAGTCTTGTCCGTCTAGTCTTGTCCGTCTAGTCTTGTCCGTCTAGTCAAATCAAATCAAATCAAACATTTTATTCCATTACTTAAGTATAAAAAATTACACTAAATGAAATGTGTCAAAGAACTGCGAAATATTACAAAGCATGCATACAAAAAAAAGAGTATATATACAGATATAAATAAACACATATAGAGTACATAATAACCTATCAATGGCTATTCAAATTTGTAAGAAAGAAATTCTTCTAGGTTGTAGGGTTCTATCTCGTTGATTAGATTGAATAATTTTTTCTTTAACTGTTTTAAATTTACTAAAAGTTTGATATCCTTTGGAAGTAGGTTATATAATTTAATGTTGCTGTATGGGGGGCTTCTTTCAGTCATTGTCAACTTATGCTGTGGTACTTCGTAGAGTTCTCTGTTATATCTTGTTTCTCTTAGAGTTGGTTTAAGGAAGCGAGCAAAAAGGTGTCTATGTTTAAACATGAAAATGATACTCTCGAAGATATAAGTTCCCGTAGTCGTTAGTATATTGGCCTTTTTGAAATACCCCCTGCATGACTCTCTGTACTTCAAATTGTTTATGATACGCAGGACCTGTTTTTGTATTCTAAACACATTTCTTGTGTGGGAAGCATTGCCCCAAAACATAATTCCATATCTAAGAAGAGAGTGGAAGTTTGCGAAATATACTAGCCGTAAGATATCTGTATCTAAATATGGACATAAGGACCTTATTGCAAAAGTGGCTTTGTTAAGCTTCTTGGTTAAATGGCTGATGTGTGATGTCCAGTCCAGCGTATCGTCTATATGTAAGCCTAGTAATTTCACTGAATGTTGTAGTTGAATTATTTCCTTTTCTATTTCAATTTCTTGTGGATAAAACAAGGTACTTCTCTTTGTTTTAAAAATAATAACATTCGTCTTGTCCTTATTAATTAATAAACTATTCCTTAAAAGCCAAGAAAGGATTGATGACATAGCTAAATTTGCGTTCGGTTCTATGTCGTTTATAGTATTATTATTGAGTAAAATGGTTGTGTCATCTGCATAATTTAGAATTGAATGTTGCGGTTCGATGGATGATTGCGGTAAGTCATTTATGAACATTGTAAATAGAAGTGGACCTATAGTACTACCTTGTGGAATGCCTATATGATAATGATAATATTCCAAGTTGACTTTTGTAAGTTAGGGGAATTGATCAGCTGTTTTTTAAATCTTCGTTTCTTCTCACTACGTAGCACTTTTAAAAACTTTCTTCGCTGGTTATTGTAGAGGCACTTCAGGGCAGGATTAGAGCGAGCTAATGTTTGGAGTAGCACTAGATTCGTTTCCAACTTCTGTAGATCAGGGTTTGTAAAAATCCTACGGGGTTCATGGTTGGTTTTGATCAGTATTTTGGGCCTCGTTAAAAGGTCTTATAAATATATCCATGAATGCGGTCCATTGATTATCGACATTGCAATCATCAATTATGAAAACATCCTCCCATAGTATATTTTCCATTAGTTTTCTATGTTCACACATGTTTTCCTCATTAAAAGTTCTAGCTTGCCTAGTGTTGTGCTTTGAGACCTCACTTCCACACTCCATTGATAGTAGTTGGGTGTAGTGGTCCGATATTTGGTAGTCTCTGGTTAAAGTATTATATGAGAAACTACCATTCACAATTATATTATCCAAGCAGGAACCTGAATCCGGATGGCTTATATTTTTAATAGTGGGTACCGCATTGAACGATTCAAGTAACGACAAGAACTGCTGACATATGCGGTTATTCTTTAAAATGTTTATATTAAAATCACCCGCAATTATGTATTGTTTATTTTCAGTTGATAACAACAACAGGAGTTCATGTAACTTACTTATAAAGGTAGCATTGCTTGTTAATGGAGCTCTGTAGATTCCAACAATAATTAGTGCTTTGTTGTTAATAATGGTCTCAATTGCACAGCATTCTAGAGAATACTTTTCAGCGATGGTGTTTATGTCATCCCTTGGTTTGGTTCTAGTCCCGTTTCTGCAGTATATGGCAGCTCCTCCGTGTTCCCAAACTTATCTACAAAAGAAGGAGGACAGTTGAAAATTATTTATTTTAATAGTTTCGAGCTGAGTAGTGCTTTTCCAGTGCTCGGTTAAAATAACATATTGGCACGACTTATTTCTCTCTAGCATGAATTCTATCTTATCGACGGAATTTCCTAGAGATTGCGTATTTTGGTTAATTATCGTCGTAGTTGGTGGATTAACGGTTGATGTTATTTCTTCTCCATCCTCTTTTCTAGTCTTAGCAAAAAATGATTTAAACAAGTATTTCTTGGCCATACTTCGGGTTTCTTAAGGCTCTCTAGTTCTTCTCTTGGTACGGAGACTTTGAATGAGGAATACTCATCTGGGTGTCTTGACAATAGTTTGGTACATATCACCTGATTAAACGATTTATTGTTTAGATAGTTGATTACATCGTTTGCTGATAACTTCGGGTCAAGTCGATAAACATGTACATGGGCATATCTCGTAGCAGATTTTATTAAGGTTGTATCATCATTAGTTCCAACGGTAACATTAGACTTCCGCGTACTCCTTTTCTGGTGTCGTTGTGTTTCCCAGTTATCATTGTTTACTTCTGTGTTCGGATCAGCTGCTATCTTCTCCGGTTTAGATGTTTTGTTTTTATTTTTTGCAGGATCGGGCTCGTTTGCAGATGGTTTGGTTTTTTAAATTTATCAGGCGCAGTATTTATTTCGTTATCGCTGACATTGGCTTCCAATCTGTCTATTTGAGACGAATTCGGCACGGTTGTAGGCATATTCAATTCTGTCGATGTTAATAAATTTGACAATCTCTCATTCATTAGGGATAAATTAGTAACCTTGTCGGTTAAATCGGTTATAAGAACTTCAAGGGGTTCAACATGTTTTCTTATTACCCCTGACATAAAATTTTCGAAATCCGTACTTTGTAAAAAAGTCGCCAGGATATTAAATTGTTTTTCGGATGGAATATTAGATCGTAATTCTCTAGCCGTGATGATAATATTTGTTTCTTTATTTATAACACTTTTACTATTTATACCACTTGTAATAATACTTTATACGAATAATACGAGTTCAATTTGACTAACAGTTCGCACATCCGTTCTCTCCGAGCGCCGGGACTCGACTTGTCCGTCCGGGAGTCTTGTCCGTCTAGTCTTGTCCGTCTAGTCTCGGCCTGTTGTCTTGTCCGTCTAGTCTTGTCTGTCTAGTCTTGTCCGTCTAGTTTTGTCCGTCTAGTCTTGTCCGTCTAGTCTTGTCCGTCTAGTCTTGTCCGTCTAGTCTTGTCCGTCTAGTCTTGTCCCTCTAGTCTTGTCAGTCTAGTCTTGTCTGTCGAGTATTGTCCGTCTAGTCTTGTCCGTCTAGTCTTGTCCGTTTAGTCTTGTCCGTCTAGTCTTGTCCGTCTAGTCTTGTCCGTCTAGTCTTGTCCGTCTAGTCTTGTCCGTCTAGTCTTGTCCCTCTAGTCTTGTCCGTCTAGTCTTGTCTGTCGAGTCTTGTCCGTCTAGTCTTGTCCGTCTAGTCTTGTCCGTCTAGTCTTGTCTGTCTAGTCTTTAATACGACTACTTTTTAGTATCGACTACTAAATAAAACTTTCTTTAATACAGGTTTAGTGTTGCCTTGCTCCATCTAGTGTTGAAGTTACGTAACATTATTATGTAAGATATCTAGCGCCAGGTGGCTTGTGCTTAACACAGTTTACAGTTTTCCCAAGGTGGTCTTTATCGAAATATCTGTGATTTTACAGAATTGGTTTTCTAATTTTAAAATTAAAGTTTTCTATTTTAATGTTTCCTACGTTTTGTAGAACAAGCCTTGGCAAAATTTTCGATTTTTGCAAAATGTAATCCCTGTTTTTGCATTTCTGGCGGTTCCAATTTTTACCACATTCTGCACGGAAAGTTGACTTTTTTAACAACTAAGATTGTTAACCCTAGACCCTAGAGCAGTGTTTCCCAACCTTTTTTGTGCTATGGCCCACCTAAGCCTTTCTAAAATTCTTAATTATTATATGTAACATATACATAATTTTCAATATTAAAAAATTGAATTGTTCACATAAGAAACTCAAATGATAGGTTTTAGGAAGAAATCACTAGGAAATTAATAATGAAACACAGTAAGTAAATTTTCAAAACATAGATGAAAAACTCAAATAATTTTTTCTATATTAATTAATTAATTAATTAAATTTCTTCTATAATAATTTATTATTTTAATTTAGTGTGATCTTCCCGCTTGATGCTCAGAGATTTTATGTTAGCTTCCAATTTGCTTCAGTATCAAGCCTCCTCGTTGTGTTAAATCCAAACGACTTCTTGTTTTTACCAGTAAATCATTTACATCACTAAATCCACATTCAGCTAAATATGAAGATGGAAACGGTAACAATAGTTTTCTTGCACATTTGGTTGAATTTTGGTATTTTATTTCTGTTTCCTGACAAAGCCATGTCATCGCTCCTTTTATATTAAATAAAGTTTTAACTGACTCATCATTTTGCATTTCTGCGAGTTCTTCTTGATACTGCATATTTGATATATCGGACAAATCCACTAACATTGGGTGCATCATCTATGTTGAAAAATCAATTTGTTTTTAATCAGAAAATCTTTATTTTAAATCAGCCGATTGTATTTTCAGATGATCGAAAATAACAAGTATAGCGGTATCATTTACTTCACAGTTTCGGAGCCAATGAAACTGTTCAAAAACTGTTTGTTGTGTTTTAAAGTTTTCGTTGTTAATACATTTCTGACATAACTCAATGAGGGTAATGAAATCAAATATCTTCGCTTTTGCATCGACATGAGCATTATTTTAAGCAGTTCCATAAATTTTTACAAGCAGTTCCCTTTAGAAGGCCATCTTACTTCACTGTGAAGTAAAAGTCTCACATGGTCTACATTTTGTTCTTCACAAAATAGATTGAAGAGACACTCACATTTGGCATTAGTTTTAATAGCATTGATGCACTTTATTACTGGATGTAGTACTTCATTTAGAACAGGTGATATGTTTTTAGCTACCAAGTTTTCCCAATGAATAACACAATGCACAAGAATCACTTCTGGATTCTCATCTCTCATCAATTTTAAGCAGATGTTTTTCTTGCCCATCATATTAGGAGCACCATCTGCAGCACAAGATGTGATATTTTTCATTGGTATATTATTGACATCTAATTAGTTTTTAGCTTAATATATATACAGTGTGTCCGCGGATGGGGGTACCCAATAGGGAAAAAATAATATAAAATATAATAAATTCTAATTTTTAATAATAAAATTTTACAAAAAAAAAATACAACATAGCACATTTTGTATATGTTTATGATACGGAAGTACGTAATAATTTGTATTGGCAACAAGACGGCTGCCCTGCATATTGCACAGCCTTTGTCAGAAAATGGTTACATGATCATTTTGGCGAAAGGTGGATATGGATGTTTGGCCCAAACCATTACCCAGCTAGGTCGCCAGACCTTTCGCCTGAACCAATCGTAAAGTGTATGGTCCATACATTTGCACTGAGAATTTTCTTGTTTTCAACTTTTCAACAAGTTGTTTTTCTATATCTTCACTCATTTCGTCTATTCTCCTGATAATAGTGTTACTGAGTGGCCCATAGCTTTTACAACGTTGTCACATTTTTCAAGATACGTTTTAAGAAATGCTGATATTGACGGTTATTAAATTCTCTCCTATAGTATGATTTTTTCCAAATTTAGCGATGAATAAAGAAATATGATAACTAACCTAAAGAATACGATTATGAGTTGACGTATGGGCAGTAAATAGAGACTTTATTGTTCTCTTTTCAAAATTTTTCTTCAAAGTTTCAAAGTAATTCAAATCTGAATTAATATGAGCACTATGTTTCACATTCAAATGCGCCTCAAGAAGACCTTGTTTCATTGATTCGTTAGTCAAGCATTGCTGGCATAAAATACACAAAGGAAACCGCTCATCGTGGATAGCGGGTATGAACCCAAATTTAATTTTTTGTATGAACCCAAAACTGCGTTGTTTAGCAAGATTTTAAATCGTCCGGGGGTCCCCGCGGAGCCTGCAGTCTGCGGCAGGGAGGTTAACTTGACGAGGCCAAAAGCCCAGTTTATATTTTGGTCTCGTCATACGAATTTATAATATTTATTGGCCGCAATTATTTAAAAATTTGCTTTTTTCTTTCAATTTTGGCCCCGAAATCTAGCATTGCATTTAAATGGCCCGGAGCAAAAGGGTTAAACTCGTGTCGAGTCCATTTTCGAATTGCCCCCCTTAACAATCAAATTGCCCCCCTGTGGGGCGTGGGCCCCACGTTGGGAAACACCGCCCTAGAGGTTGTCTTTTCTGGCTTCTCTATACTACAACACTGATCCCAGCACTGATCGGCTCGTCGTACATTATTATTATCTTCTTTTTTTTCGGGAGGAGCAAAATTCAAAATCTGTCAATTGTCAAAATTTCATGACCATTTATATATATAATAAAACAAGCAAGATTTGCATTTATTTGAAATGCAAATTTTTTTGCAAAACTCTTGTTTTTTAAAGAAAAAATTGCGTGAAAATGTTTCAAATAAAACTTGAAGACCGCGAAATTTTGCATAATAAAATTGCTATAGTCCATTTTTTTAAGAATGCAGTACAGGAAAGATAGGACTTATTTGAACTTGTTCTCTGATTGGCTTAAATCGAGAAGTTCACACCGACGATATTTACTTCTCCATATCAACCTCTTTTCTCTCTTTCTTTTCACATACATTTGCAGCTGTTAGTTGTCAATGGCTGCCGTGTCAATTGACAATTATCATCTGATCTGATTGTATCAATTAGATTTTTTGCCTTTTTCTCCATTTATTTGTTTGTATTTTATTACCATTGTTGCCATTTGGAGTATTTAATCAATAATAATAAGATATTTAATGAAACCATTAATAAATTACCAATTTTATATTCATGTAACTAACTATATTTGAATTTAGCGCCAAATTTTGTTACTAGATTGGACATTTGGTTTAGTGTAAATCTGGTTTCTAGTTACTGTATTCTTAAAAAAATGGACTATAGTAACTTTGATATTGATTACGGAAAATTCGGAGAAAATTATTATTATTTTTTTTAATTAAATTTAAGTTTTGTTAAAAATCAGAATGAAATTGCAATGTCTAAAGTTGGAGTTTTTAAGATGTGTTTAAAGCTAATTTCCTAAAAATTGAGGGAAAATTGCGGGAAAATTTTCAAATAAAACTTGAAGATCAGGAAATTTTGTAGAAGAAAATTGCAAGCAACTTTGCTGTTGATTACGGAAAATTTAGAAAAAAAAATAAGTTTTGTTGAAAATCAGAAGGAAATTGCAATGTCTGAAGTTAGAATTTTCAAGATGTGTTTAAAGCTAATTTCCTGAAAAATGAGGCAAAATCGCGGAAAAAGTTTCGAATAAAACTTGAAGACCAGCAAATTTTGCATAAGAAAATTGCAAGAAACTTTGGTGTTGATTGCAGAAAATTTAGAGAAAATTTGAGTTTTGTTGAAAAACGGAAGGAACTGCAATGTCTAAAGTTAGAATTATAAGTTGTGTTAGGTTTAGGCTTGTCGCACACTGGATCCGCTCCGCTCAGCTCACATCAGATGTGATCGGGTCCGCTCCTCTCAGCTCCGTCTTTTTTCCTCATATTGCCTCCGCTCTGCTACGTCACTTTTCCACACACTCAATCCCCTCCCACCTCTCCAACGGTTGAGCTAAATATGTGCTGCTATCCTGGTTGCATAAATGCCTTAGCGCATATATGAAAACGTTACTGTTGCGCCTGCGTGAACCATCCGCCAGCGTCCGACCTCCGGCTTAGTATTCTTAACAAACAGATGATACCTGGAGGATACGGAGCGGAGCGGAACGGAGCCAAGCTGAGCTGAGCGGACGCAGTATGTGCGTTTCTATTTAAATACACGGGTTTTATATTTTTCTGGGCTGAAAGACTGAGCTGAGCGGAGACGAGCGGACGCAGTGTGCGATAAGTCTAAGGTACGTTAGACACTTGTCTCTGGCTGAGCGCTCCACACTATGCGCCCTATATCTTAAAAACGGTTCGACGTACAAAAAAAGGTTTCAGATGAAATTTGTAGAGAATTTTATTCTCTACAACTTTCATAATAAAAGAAAATATGTTAAGAGGCAGAGAAAACGAGATGTTCTCAAGAAACTGATTTTTGCGACCTTTGACCTTCAATATCTAAGGACGCGCACACGTTGGCACATGTGACTTTTGTGACAACATTTGTAATGCTAAAACAAAGGTCTGTACAAAAAATCAGCTTATTTCGTTAGATTCCGAGGTGAGATGCCTAAATACCTGCAAAAAATAAATATTTAAAAACGCATATAACAAGCATACAAAAGGCCTCGTAAAAGTTTTAAAAATCATATTAATTGCGAAAATGTCGTTTTTATGCAAAAAAAATATTAAATTTGCTGTAATTAGTCACTAGTTTGCAAATTTCACAGCTACTCAGACGACTCAACAGAAGGCATTTTGTGTCGATTATACGCGACCTTCTCCTCTATCCTATCCTCTTTGGTCAACAGCAAATTTTCAAAACGATATTCATTCAGCAATTTATTTTTAAGTTTAACCCTTAGTATTAACCTTTCAAACACTGCGGCCTACTTATGGCCTATTGTATTTTTGCATTCACATACACTTATAGGCCCAGAAACCTTGTTGTAAATTACGCTAATTAATATTTTTCACCTTTGTCTTCTGGTACAAATGCGGCCGGCACTGGACAGCCCCAGTGCTTCAGTAAAAGTGCTTTCTTGGAAAACACGGGCATTCCAGCGGGGGGAGCCAAGCCTGTGTTCGCCTCTTTTGGTAAGCCTTTTGAAGGGGCGCACTTCGAAGAAGATCGCCCGATGGTCGCTAGCAGTGCACCCCTGTCCCACTCTCCAGTTCCCACCCCCCTTGTATAGAGTGGGGGAGACAAATGTAAGGTCCACAATGGACCCCGCACCCTTCCCAGTGAACGTTGGGACGTTTTCCTCGTAGGCGAGCACCACGTCAAGCGCCGCAAGCGCATCCATAAGGGCTCTCCCTCGAGGGTTGGTGGTTTTGGAACCCCATTCTGTCGCCCAGGCGTTAAAGTCACCGGCGATTACGGGTGGGCTCAGCGTTCGGGCCTCTCTCACAAGGCCAGGACTTCCTCCACTGTGGACATTTCGTCCAGGACTTTCATCTCTAGTTCTGCCATGGGCGACTTTTCGGTGACAGTAGCCGCCTGGCCTAGTGACATTCTCAGGGCCTCTGCGCATTGCTGCCGCGTGGGACCCTCTTTGCCTCCAAGGGTGAGCAGCAGGTCACCGATTCTGGTTCTCCGAATCTTAATAACCGCTCTCCCGACCAATGCCAGTTCTTGGTCGACCTTGATCATTTTTAAGATGTCCTCTAATTGGGTATCGCCAGCACTCTTAATGATTATTGCATCCGGCATGATCCTTTTTTTCAGGGCGGGACGTTTTTGAGCCTTGGCCTACAGGCCTACTCCGTTCACCCCCTGTTTGGCTCTTCTTTCTCTGCCTATTTGGTCCTGGAGCTGAAGTTCCCGCTGGTGCAGTTGTTTGGAGCCTCGGTGGTTCGCACTGCTCTTGCGGTTTTTTTTTTCTTTTGCCCTTCTTGGCGACTAGCGTCCAAGGTTCCGGGGAAGTGGGTTCCCTGGGGATGGTCGGCGCTTGGTGGCCCCCTCTCCCCTGGTGATTCGCGGAGTCTTTTGCCCGGCTGAATTTTTGGGGCTCCTGGGGTGGGCATCCGGGATGTTCCGGAGAGCACTATCTCCGCTGAGGTGCTGCTTTGTGCTGGGCCGGCAATCTCCTTAATACCACTATCTGGTCCAAGCTGGTCGATATCGACCTGTGTATCCACATCATAAGTGGGGATTTCGATTTTCTCCCATCTGTGGTCGTCCAGCCCTTTCTGCGAGGAGTCCCTGTTGTTGGCTTCCATCTGGCGTTTCATTTTCTCCCAGAGAAACTTGATTTCCTTCTTGGTGTTGGGATTCTCTTCGATTAACCTGATTAGCTGTGCCATGTGTGCCGTCATCATATTCAGTGCATCTATGATGGTGTAGGCTGATGGTGTAGGCTACAAATCGGCCGCATTTGGACACTGGACAGCCCCAGTGCTTCAGTAAAAGTGCTTTCGTGGAAAACACGGGCATTCTAGCGGGGGGAGCCAAGCCTGTGTTCGCCTCTTTTGGTAAGCCTTTTGAAGGGGCGCACTTCGAAGAAGATCGCCCGATGGTCGCTAGCAGTGCACCCCTGTCCCACTCTCCAGTTCCCACCCTCCTTGTATAGAGTGGGGGAGACAAATGTAAGGTCCACAATGGACCCCGCACCCTTCCCAGTGAACGTTGGGACGTTTTCCTCGTTGGCGAGCACCACGTCAAGCGCCGCAAGCGCATCCATAAGGGCTCTCCCTCGAGGGTTGGTGGTTTTGGAACCCCATTCTGTCGCCCAGGCGTTAAAGTCACCGGCGATTATGGGTGGGCTCAGCGTACGGGCCTCCAAGGGTGAGAAGCAGGTCACCGATTCTGGTTCTCCGAATCTTAGTAACCGCTCTCCTGACCAATGCCAGTTCTTAGTAACCGCTCTCCTGACCAATGCCAGTCCTCTAGTTGGGTATCGCCAGCCCTCTTAATGATTATTGCATCCGGCATGGTCATTTTTTTCAGGGCGGGACGTTTTTGAGCCTTGGCCTACAGGCCTACTCCGTTCACCCCCTGTTTGGCTCTTCTTTCTCTCCCTATTTGGTCCTGGAGCTGAAGTTCCCGCTGGTGCAGGAGTTGTTTGGAGCCTCGGTGGTTCGCACTGCTCTTGCGGTTTTTTTTTTCTTTTGCCCTTCTTGGCGACTAGCGTCCAAGGTTCCGGGAAGTGGGTTCCCTGGGGATGGTCGGCGCTTGGTGGCCCCCTCTCCCCTGGTGATTCGAGGAGTCTTTTGCCCGGCTGAATTTTTGGGGCTCCTGGGGTGGGCATCTGGGATGTTCCGGAGGCCTCAGGCACTATCTCCGCTGAGGTGCTGTGCTGGGCCGGCATTCTCCTTAACACCACTATCTGGTCCAAGCTTGTCGATATCGACCTGTGTATCCACATCATAAGTGGGGATTTCGATTTTCTCCCATCTGTAGTTGTCCAGCCATTTCTGCGAAGAATCCCTGTTGATGGAATCCATCTGGCGTTTCATTTTCTCCCAGAGAAGCTTGATTTCCTTCTTGGTGTTGGGATTCTCTTCGATTAACCTGATTAGCTGTGCCATGTGTGCCGTCATCATATTCAGTGCCTCTATGATGGTGTAGGCTGTTGGGCATTCCTTTTTCTTGAGAGGCTCAATGGAGTCTCGGTCCCCTCTGTTGAGATCGCCTTCTTTTCTTCTCCTGATCAGGTAGGTACTCAAAGAGTTGATTCGTTGCCTTTGACTGCCGAGGCTTAGCCTACTATTCGGAAGTCTGCTGTTGGCTTCCCGGGGTCACACTGGTTTTAATATCGATTGCTTGCTCCACCCAGAATCCGAGGAGCGGCCTGAGATAGACTCAGGGTGGGATTGTGGACCACTGGTCCTACCCACCTGGGGTAATGGGGTAATATAATATAAATACACCTGGGGTAAATTTTTCTGACAAACCCAACTAGCCCCGCGTCACTGGGTCTAGTAAACTTTTTTTGTTGAAGAGGTTTTTCCCCTCTGTGCAAGCCTGTTGGTCCGCGGGAGCGTATTTTATTTGGCTCCTACCCTCCAACCCTGCTGGATGCAGAGCCGGCGAGCATTCCACCTATGCGCCACCTGGGGACGCGCTCGGTCGGGGTTTCAGGTATCCCCACCCCCCCAACTAGAGAGCCCGAGCTTTTTTTATGTCTCTGTATGCTTACAGGAATCTGGGTAGGTCAAAAATAAGTTCCCTTGTGCGGGACATTTCAGAAAAGATATCATTCTGTGGAGCAAGTTGTTCGATAGTGTCTCTGGTACTTTGCGGCACACGACCTACCGTCGGTTGAGAGGTTAATGTTGTTTGTTGCTGTTGTATAGAATTTTGATGCAATGATGGCCATTCTCCAGGTCCGGTCTACTGCTCTTTCGCCAAGCATTCTCTTTCGGAGCCGGAGCGTCCACGTATTCCAGTATTTGTAGTGGTATTTATTTTGCTACTTATCCATTCCAACCGCTTGGGATAAACGGGGCAAACTATAGAATTAGGACAGTGCGCTCCTTTACAGTTTGCGCACTTTGCTGGCTCCTCGCGGCGTTTAAGGCAAGCATGCGAGAAATGCCCCTCATCGCATTTCATGCACACCGGATCTGAAAAACAATTGGCGGTTGCGTGAGCCCATAGCTGACAGCGATGGCATTGAGTCATTAATTTTTTATTTACATATGGCCTAAATGTAACTCGTGTGTTGCACGAATCTAATTAAATTTTCTAAGATTTTTTAGTGAAATATTTTTCGGAACGATTAACAAAAATAATGGATATTTAGTATTTCGTAATTTTGAGCAATTTTGATTTGATATTTACTATTGAATTCCTCTACGATTTCCTCAATTTCTACATCCTCGGGTAGGCCGTGCAATACAAATGCATTGGTTTTTTCCGCTTTTAGTGTGTACGTGTGAAAATCTTCTTCAATTCTTGTTTTAACTCTATTGAAAGTGTTCATGTTGCTTAAGTATACGTGCGTTGTATGGCTCCCAAATTTGATGGTGAAGTTCTCATCTCCCGTCATGTCAAACATTCTCTTTCGCAGAGCTCTCTCTTCTGTAATTCGCTTATGAATCACGATTGGCGGCGGTCTCACTGGTTTTGGATTCCATTTTGTTTTTCCCATTGGTCGCTGTTTCTGTATCCGGTCGTCGTCTGATTCTCCATCAGTGGCATTGTCGCTGTATTCCAGATCTGAGAGAACCTGGTAACGGTTTTCTCCTGTAATTTTCAACGGTCCTGGAAGATCTATGTCCAATCTTGATTTTTTCTTTCTATTCATAGTTTTCTCCCACAATTACAAAATTTATTCCTTTTTTGACAGTTCAAACGTCAAAATTTTTAATTAATTTCCGAACACAAATTTATTAAATGTTACCTTTCTTTAAGCAATTTTATTTATCCCAACACTTTATCAAGTTAAATTGATACTTTGGCACAATTTTCTTGAAGATTTAATCGTTTGGCACCACTCAAAAACACAATTCAAACGAGCAAAATTTGTTGCACGTCTACTTCGATTTGTTTGGCCGTTGCCATGGCCTACACCACTCGCGCCGACCTCTACACCACTAGCGCCGGCCTAGATCACTCGCACCGGCCTCTACACCACTCGTGCCGGCCTACACCACTCGCGCCGGAAATCATTAATTCAGCAATAGTTTGATTAATTAAAAGTGACATAAAAGTATTTTTTGCTCTCCCTCCTTTTTCGACCTAATACACCGTCGTCTCCGCCGTCGTCTGGTCCCAAGCCCAGGGTGTGAAAGGAGGAGGGTGATCGGCCTGCCGCGCCGACCAGAATCGGGAAACCGAAGAAACTAGGCAAGAAACCGCATGGATACACGACTTAACCACTTACGAATTAATGCTACCGCATCCGGGGCAGCCGATGCGCCAGCTTTGGGAACCAGGGATGCTGGTGAGAAGTGGACTACTGGCCAAAGACTCAGGTTAATCACACCGAAATCAGAAATACGAATCGCCGCATGGAATGTGCGAACGGGACATCACGTTGGTCAAAAGGAAATTATCGCCAAGGAATTATTGAAATGCAAAATATCGATCTGTGCATTATCAGAACTGCGGCTCACAGGATCTGGGACAATGAAGGTTGACCCACCATCAATCGACGAGACGATGACGCTATTCTATTCTGGTGGCGACAAACGAGAAGCGGGCGTTGGCTTTATGGTTGATCGACGGGCCTCTGCCAGTGTTATCGCATTCCAACCGATATCCGAGCGTCTGGCGGTTATCACTATTGATGGAACGATTAAGACCCATATCGTATCCGTCTACGCCCCAACTGAGACCAGCCCGGACACAAACAAGGATGAATTTTATGCCCAGTTTCAACACACACTGGATACAATACCCCAAACCGAATTAATCGTACTTATGGGCGACTTTAATGCACATACGGGTGCAGATCGAACCGGTTGGGAAGAAACGATGGGAAAATTCGGATACGGGGAAATAAATGACAACGGATTACGCCTCTTATCATTTGCAGCGTCAAACAACTTGATCATCGGCAACAGCATCTTTCGTCACCCCCTCAAACAACTACTCACGTGGCGAAATCCATCCGGCAACGATTCGGCGATGTTGGACTACATTTTGGTCAACACCAGATTCCGATCGACGCTCAAAGATGTATGTGCGATGCGTGGACCCGACTGTGGATCAGACCATTATCTTGTCCGAGTGAAACTACAATTGAAATTACAAAGAGCAAAGAAAAAGGCACCACCATCAGCCAAGAGGAACTGGGCCTGTCTGCGAGACCCTGAAACCAGCCGAAAATTTCAAATCGCATTATCCAACAAATTTGCAGCACTCACGATACCAGTCGATATCAACATAGAAGAAAAACAACTTTCTGAGTCTATTGTGGGGTGTGCAACGGAGCTGTGTCCGCCCATCCGTCGACGGACGCAGCAATGGATCTCGGATGACTGTCTCAATCTAGTCGACCAGCGGAAGCAAATGAAACACGTCGATTTCAAACAATACCGACGATTGAACAAAGAAGTTCGACAGAAAATGAAATTGGAACGGGAAGCTTACTGGAATAACATCGCGGCTGACATGGAAGAAGCAGCGTCAAAGCATGAGTACCGGACGCTGTACCAGACAATCCGACGGTTAAGTGGCAAAACAACATCAACAAATGACAATATCAAAAAATTGGATGGAACTTTCGTGACCTCTCCTCAGGAACGTCTACAGCGGTGGAGAGAATTCTTTCATCAGCTGTACAACCACAATCCGCCAGTAGGTCCAGCACCCGAACTGCCGATTATTGAGCAGCCGATAAATCAGTTTCCCGATACTGAACCAACAATCAATGAGGTGAAGACGGCAATAAAATCCCTGAAAAATGATAAAGCGCCGGGAGGAGATCAAGTAACTGCCGAAATGATCAAAGCCGGGGGAGACGTCTTATTACATCAACTTCACGTTCTCACAGTGCATATATGGCATTCAGATTGTGTTCCATCCGTGTGGAAGAAAGCGATTGTTGTGCCTATTTTGAAGAAAGGCGACAGTCGGGAATGCAAGAATTACCGTGGTATTAGCCTCCTCTCGATCGTCGGCAAAGTATTTATGAAAATCATACAATCAAGACTACAGAAACATCGAGAGCAAACAAGCCGGGAAGAACAAGCTGGATTTCGACCACATCGAGGATGCATCGATCAGATATTTGCTCTCCGTCAGCTAATGGAAGAAAGAATTCGATGTGGCAAACGAACTGTCATCGTCTTCATCGATTTCAAATCTGCTTTTGATTGCATCGATTCGACAAGCTTGTGGGAAGCCCTGAAGATGGAACACGTGCCACTGAAAATCATTCAACTTCTTCAAGCATCGTACAACGGCTCAACCAGCAATGTTCGTATCCGAAACGACATGTCTGAGGAATTCCCGATTCGAACCGGAGTCCGGCAAGGAGACGTGGCCTCGCCGCTCCTGTTTAACATTGTGATCGACACGATTATGCGAAAAGCGTTTGATGGGCGACGCGGAGTTCGATATGATGACAAAAACTTCCTAACCGATCTGATGTTCGCCGATGACAGTGCGGTTTTCGCCAACACAGATGCCGAAGCAACAGACACCTTGTATGACATTTCCCGCATTGCCCAGTCATACGGACTGAGAATCAATGCGGATAAGACCAAAGTGCTTACAACGGATGGATCTGAAGCCAGAGTTTACCTCGATGGAACCACAATCGAGCAGGTACCACAGTTCAAATATTTGGGATCACTGGTTGTGGAGAAGAAAGTAGCTTCGACAGCCGAAGTTCACAGCCGGATAGGCCAGGCAACAGCAACGTTTGCTTCACTCAAGTGGTGCATATGGAAGCGGACGAATATTACCATCAAAACCAAAATACGCCTATACCGGACGCTGATCCTCCCAATTCTTCTTTATGGATCGGAAACATGGACATTACTCAAACAAGACCTTAACAAGCTCGAGGCCTACCAAATGCGATGCCTGAGACAGATTCTCTGCGTCTCACTCCTCAACCACCTCCGAAATGAGACAATCAGAGAAAGGTGCGACCAACAGACACCGATTGTTGAGGAAATTCAAAAACGCCGATTACGATGGTTCGGCCACATCTGTAGGATGGGCGACAATCGAGTACCGCACAAACTCCTATGGAAAAAACGACCTCTTGATTGGAGAACACAAAAACAAGCACCGAAGACCACATGGTTGAAACACGTAGAGAACGATTTAAAAAACCAGCGAATAACAACAGCTGAGGCAAGAACCGTTGCAACTGATCGATTAGCATGGAAGCGTATAGTGAATGGAGCACGGAATCTAGCGGCACCAACAGCAGCGTACTGGCTACGAGGTCGACCACCTCTCCATGCGCCGGCTATGGATTAAAGAAGAAGTAATTTTGTAGGAAATTGAAAAATGTAGACCAACACAGATATATTTTTTTTATAATAAATAAAACACAATTTATTAAAGAATCGCAAAGTTTTAATACTAAACATAATTAAGGCAATGATATATATTTATATATTTATATGTAACAATAAGAGAAGTATTTGTGTTGCCCGAATTCAAGCGAGACAGTCTCTCCGTCTGTCCGTGTGTGTGTGTGTGAAGGCACTGTCCACTCGGTCTAAATCAGACAAAGCGTTTAATACCCAAAAGAACGAAAGGTCTAGTCACTAAATAAGTAAATACTTTGAAAGAAAAAAATTAAATTAAATTTACAAATAATTGTCTTAAATTTAGGGGTTGTGTGTGAGCAATTTGTAGTTTAAGGAAAAATTTGTAGTTTTCGTTAAAATAATAAAATTACCTGAGTGAAAAATGTTGCAAAATGTTATAAATTATAAACGGACTAATTACAGTAAATTAATTGAAACCACTCCTATTTAAAAATCGTCGGATTTAAAACGAAACGAAAATACTTAAACTTAAGAAATACTTGTTTTAACACGTAATTTATAAATTCACCTAATAATTACACATTTGTTTTTATACACGGGTAGTAAAAATAACAGTTTTATTTTAGCTTAATCGAAATATAATTTTTTCTAAATTTAGACTGGAAATTCGACTCGAATTCCCTTTTTAATACAAACAGCGATTTTCTCGTAATATTTGTTTTCATTTGTATAAAACTATATAGATTAATTAGATTAAGATTAAACGTAATTTAAGGCTTAAACCAAGCTGTAACTTCAATATAACTATTTACAAAATCTATTTCCCAAATTTATTCAGACTGTTTGAAGTGCACTTAACTTTGTAAAAACCTCAAAAACCTCTAATTTAAGTTTTTTGAGTTTTTCACGCGAACAATTTTTTGTTTGTCTAATTGGAACTCGGTAACCACAAATTTGCAAAATTCAGTTATTCCTTAATCTTATCACAATCTGTCTACAAATACATAAAAACAAACTAATATGGAGGAATTAGTTACGTTAACAGAATGTACAAAATCAACTGCAGTTATTGCATTCAATATTTACAACTTAAACTTAGAAAAAGCAAATTTTATTTACAAAATTTTGGGCTTTTTAACGTTTTGTGGGGCACGATTGGTAACATTTCCGCTTTAAAAATACCTAAAAATTCCATCTTTTTACCTAAATTAACTTTTTTTTTTGGTCGAATTTTCTCTTTTTTTTTAATACTCTTTTCATTTTATCTTGAATTGACCTATGAATTAGTTTATCTTTGTTTGATATAGAAATTCTTAAATAGAAATAATGAAGATTAACCCCTTAACATACATAAGACGTCGTGTATATGTGATAAGATCACATGTATATGGGCACCTCAACGCGCATTTTATTCGTATGTCAATGGGTTAAATACAGGACCGGACTAGCTACAAATATTAAAAAACTCGCAGCAAAAAAGTTTCAAAAAAAGTTAAAAAAACAATGAGAGTTTATATCAGTTTTGACAGCTTCTGTCGGTTTTTAGAGTTTTAGACAGTTTCTGACAGTTTTGAAATTTTTAACCAGTTTCTGTCAGAAATTACAAAATTGACAGAAATTATAAAATAATTGTTAATTTGATCCATAACTGACACCAAAATGGTTGATATTCATTGATAATTGCTTTCAAATCCAAATTTTGACAATAATAAAATTTATATCAGTTTTGACAGCTGCTGTCAGTTTTAGTCAGTTACTGTCAGTTTTGAGAATCTCTGTCAGTTTTGAGACATTTAGACATTACAAAATTGACACGATATAAAATTGACAGACAAAACAATTGCAAATTTGACCAAGAATTAACACCAAAATAGTTGATATTTATTATTAATTTTGACACTCCAATTGCAAATCCAATTTTTGACAATAATCGAATTATTTAGAGTTTATATCAGTTTTGACAGCTGCTGTCAGGTTAAGTTTTGAGAGTTTCAGTCAGGTTCTGTCAGAAATGACAAAATTAAAAAAACCGACAGACATTGCAAAATAATTGCAAATTTGTTTAAACTGACCTAACCTAACCCAAATTTTGGCAATAATCGAAATAATTTAGAGTTTATATCATTTTGGGCAGCTCCTGTTAGTTTATAGAGTTTTAGCCAGTTCCTGTCATTTTGAGAGTTACAGTCCGTTTCTGTCAGAAATGACAAAAATGAATTTTTGATTCACATCAGACAGATGATTCAAAATGACAGAAATTACAAAATAATTGCAAATTTGATCCCTAACTGATACTAAAATGGTTGATATTCAAATCCAAATTTTGGTTGATATTCAAATTTTGACAATAGTCGAATTTATATCAGTTTTGACAGCTGCTGTCAGTTTTAGTCAGTTACTGTCAGTTTTGAGAATCTCAGTCAGTTTTGAGAGTTTCTGTTAGACATTACAAAATTGACACGACATAAAATTGACAGACAAAATAATTGCAAATTTGACCAAGAATTAACACCAACATTTATTGTTAATTTTGACACGCTTGCAAATCCAAATTTTGACAATAATCAAATTATTTAGAGTTTATATCAGTTTTGACAGCTCCTGTCACTTTTAGTCAGTTACTGTAAGTTTTAATCAGTTACTGTCAGTTTTGACAACCTCTGTCAGTTTTGAGAGTATCAGCCTGTTTCTGTTAGAAATGACAGGAATTACAAAATTGACACGACATAAAATTGACAGACAAAATAATTGCAAATTTGACCCAGAATTAACAACAAAATGGTTGATATTTATTGCTAATTTTAACACGCTTGCAAATCCAAATTTTGACAATAATCAAATTATTTAGATTTTATGTCAGTTTTGACAGCTTTTGTCAGTTTTAATCAGTTACTGTCAGTTTTAATCAGTTACTGTCAGTTTTGACAACCTCTGTCAGTTTTGAGAGTACCAGCCTGTTTCTGTTAGAAATGGCAGGAATTACAAAATTGACACGACATAAAATTGACAGACAAAATAATTGCAAATTTGACCCAGAATTAACACCAAAATGGTTGATATTTATTGTTAATTTTGACAGTCTTGCAAATCCAAATTTTGACAATAATCGATTTATTTAGATTTTATGTCAGTGTTGACAGCTTTTGTCAGTTTTAATCAGTTACTGTCAGTTTTAATCAGTTACTGTCAGTTTTGACAACCTCTGTCAGTTTTGAGAGTATCAGCCTGTTTCTGTTAGAAATGACAGGAATTACAAAATTGACACGACATAAAATTGATAGACAAAATAATTGCAAATTTGACCCAGAATTAGCACCAAAATGGTTGATATTTATTGTTAATTTTGACACGCTTGCAAATCCAAATTTTGACAATAATCAAATTATTTAGAGTTTATATCATTTTGACAGCTCCTGTCACTTTTAGTCAGTTACTGTCAGTTTTAATCAGTTACTGTCAGTTTTGACAACCTCTGTCAGTTTTGTCAGTATCAGCCTGTTTCTGTTAGAAATGACAAAAAATACAAAATTGACACGACATAAAATTGACAGCCAAAATAATTGCAAATTTGACCAAGAATTAACACCAAAATGGTTGATATTTATTGTTAATTTTGACAATTTTTAGATTTTGTGTCAGTTTTGACAGCTTCTGTTAGTTTTAGTCAGTTACTGTCAGTTTTGAAAATCTCTGTCAGTTTTGAGAGTATCAGCCTGTTTTTGTTTGAAATGACAAAAAATACAAAATTGACACGACATAAAATTGTCAGCCAAAATAATTGAAAATTTGGTTTTAATTGCAAATTAACTCCAAAATGTTTGATATTTATTGTTAATCCTAATACGTTTGCAAATCCAAATTTTGACAATAATCGAATTATTTAGAGTTTATATCAGTTTTGACAACTTCTGTCAGTTTTCAAAGTTTTAGCCAGTTACTGATTGTTGTGAGTCTCAGCTATTTTTAGCCCGTTTTGAGAATTTCAGCCAATTTCTGCCAGAAATGACAAATTACTAAATTGACAGACATATCAAAATAGTAGCAAATTTCATCCAGAACTGACACCAAAATGGTTGATATTTATTGTTAATTTTGACACTTTTTTTGACATCAATAATCGAATTATTTGGAGTTTATGTCAGTTATGACAGCTTCTACCAGTTTTAGTTAGTTACTGTCAGTTCTGAGAGCTTCAATCAATTTCGGGCAGTTTTGGCAGTTTCAACCAATTTCTGTCAGAAATGACAAAAATGATGAAATTGGCAGAAATTACAAAATAACTGCAAATTTTAAACTGACACTAAAACATTCATTGATAATTTTGACAATCTTCAAAATGCAAATTTTGACGATAATCGAATTATTTAGAGTTTATATCCGTTTTGACAACTTCCGTCAGTTTTGAGCTACTTACTGACACTTTTGAGAGTTTCAGTCAATTTATATCAGTTCTGAGATTATTGGAAAGTTTTTGTCAGAAATGACAAAATTGACAGAAATTACAAAATAATTGCAAAAGTAGTCCAGAATTGACACCAAAATGGTTGATATTCATATTTAATTTGGACAAGCTTGCAAATCCAAATTTTGACAATAATCGAACTATTGAGAGTGTATATAAATTTTGAAAGCTTCAGTCGGTTTTGACAGCTTTAGCAATTTTCTTTCGGCCAAATTCTGTCAGTTTTGAGAGCTGCAGCCAATTTCTGTCAGAAATGACAAAAATTACGAAATTTATATTACAAAATAATGCAAATTTGGTAAAATACTGACATCAAAATGTCAAATTTTGTCTTACAAATCCAAATTTTGACAATAATCGAATTATTGAGGGTTTCTATCAATTTTGACAGCTTCGGTCAGTTTTGAGAGCTGTAGCCATTTTCTCTCAGTTTTGAATGTTTTGACTAATTTCTGTCAGTTTTGATCAGTTCCTGTCAGAAATGACAAAAATTACACAATTGACAGAAATTACAAAATAATTGCAAATTTGGTCCAAAACTGACATCAAGATGTTTGATATCTATTGATAATTTTGACAAGCCTGCAAATCCAAATTTTGACAATAATCAAATTATTGAGGGTTTATATCAATTTTGACAGCTTCTGTTAGTTTTGGGAGCTTTACCCATTTTCTGTCAGTTTTGAATGTTTTGACCAATTTCTGTCAGTTTTGAAAGTTTCAATCAGTGAATGGACACCTGAATGGTGGATATTCAATTATAATTTTGACAAGCTTGCAAATCCAAATTTTGACAATAATCGAATTATTTAGTCAGTTTTCACAGCTTCTATCAGTTTTAGTTAGTTACTGTCAGTTCTGAGAGCTTCAATAATTTTCTGTCAGTTTTGAGAGTTTCAACCAGTTTATGTCAGAAATAACAAAAATGATCAAATTGACAGAAATTGCAAATTTTATACAAAACTAATACCAAAATGGTTGATATTCATTGTAAATCTTGACACGCTTGCAAATCCAAATTTTGACAATAATCGAATAATTCAGAGTTTATGTCAATTTTGACAACTTCTGTCAGTTTTCGCCAGTTATGCCGACCATACAAACAACGGTCCACCGGAGTGGTATACCTGTGCAGGTTTGCCTGCGCAGGTAGACCAGAACGTGTGTGGGAATAGACCTGTGCAGTTTCTTGCATACGGATGACTTGCGGAGGCAAACCTGCACATGTAACCTCTCCGGTAGACCGTAGCGTGTATGGCGGGCATTAATGACACTTTTGTGAGTTTCAGTCAATTTCTATCGATTTTGAGAGTTTTAGCCAGTTTTTGTCAGAAATGACAAAATTGACAGAAATTACAAAATAATTGCAACTTTATCCAAAATTGACACTAAAATGGCTGATATTAACTTATAATTTAGACAGCTTCTGTCAGTTTTGAGAGTTAGAGACAGTTTATCAGATATGACAAATATTATAAAACTTACAGGTATTAAAAAACAATTGCAAAATTTTACAAAATCGAGACTAAAATGGTTGATATCCACTAATAATTTTAACAGCTTCTGTCTGTTTTGAGAGTTAGAGCCAGTTTGTCAGATATGACAAAAATTACAAAACTGACAGGTATTAAAAAATAATTGCAAATTTATCCAAAATTGACACCAAAATGGTTGAAAATCCACTAATAATTATGACAGCTTCTGTTAGTTTTGAGAATTAGAGGCAGTTTATCAGATATGACAAATATTACAAAACTTACAGGTATTAAAAAATAATTGCAAATTTATCCAATATTGACACCAACATGGCTGAAAATCCACTTATAATTTTGACAACTTCTGTCAGTTTTAAGAGATAGAACCAGTTTGTCAGATATGACAAAAATTACAAAACTGACAGGTATTAAAAACAATTGCAAAATTATACAAAATTGACACCAAAATGGCTGATATCCAATACTAATTTTGACAGCTTGTGTCAGTTTTTAGTTAGAGCCAGTTTGTCAGATATGACAAAAATTACAAAACTGACAGGTATTAAAAAACAATTGCAAAATTGACATCAAAATAGCTGATATCCACTAATAATTTTGACAGCTTATGTCAGTTTTGAGTGTTAGAGCCAGTTTGTCAGACATGACAAAAATTACGAAACTGACAGGTATTACAAAACAATTGCAAATTTATGCAAAATTGACAACAAAATGGCTGAAAATCCACTAATAATTTTGACAGTTTCTGTCAGTTTTGAGAGTTAGAGCCAGTTTGTCAGATATGACAAAAATTACAAAACTTACAGGTATTAAAAAATAATTGCAAATTTATCGAAAATTGACACCAAAATAGTTGAAAATCCACTAATAATTATGACAGCTTCTGTTAGTTTTGAGAGTTAGAGGCAGTTTGTCAGATATGACAAATATTACAAAGCTGACAAGTATTAAAAACAATTGCAAAATTATACAAATTTGACACTAAAATAGCTGATATCCACTAATAATTTTGACATCTTTTGTCAGTTTTGAGATTTATAGCCAGTTTGTCAGATATGACAAATATTAGAAAACTTACAGGTATTAAAAAACAACTGCAAATTTATCCAAAATTGACACCAAAATGGCTGATATCCACTAAAAATTTTGACAGCTTCTGTCAGTTTTGAGAGTTAAAGGCAGTTTGTCAGATATGACAAATATTACAAAACTTACAGGCATTAAAAAATAATTGCAAATTTATCCAAAATTAACACCAAAATGGTTGATATTGACAGAAACTGACAGCTATTAAAAAAACAATTGCAAATTTATCCAAAATTAAAACACTATCCAAAAAACCCTAATGGTTGATATCCACTAATAATTTTGACAGCTTCTGTCGGTTTTGACAGTTTTAGGACAAATTTAAGACTTTGGCAATAATCCTCAAGGTTTAAATAATCCGTTAATTTTAAAGAGATTTTCTAATTGTGACATTAAAATGTCATTAATGTCACTTTTTGGCAATCTATTATAAATTTCATTAACAGTCAAAATTCCAATCTAAAAACCTTATACCATGGTAATTTTGACATTACTTATCAATTTTGATATTTGCTTCACCCCAGTTGTCATTAATGTAACTATTTAATGTAACTACTCAACAATTAATGTCAAAATAGACAGGATTGTCAAAATTATAATTGTGTTGTTATGTTAAATTATGATTCTTATAATTATAAGTCAAACATTACAACATTATTAACATCAAATTTGACAACTTGAAACGTTAATAACATTATCGTTCAAAATTATTGTCAAATTAATATCAGCATTGACGCAGGGTTTGTTAAAATTAACAGATAATGTTAAATTGAGTACGGAATGTTCAATAGACTTTTTTTACGGTTAGTTAACCCTGTCGCATACAATCACGTACCTAAGACGTCATGTATATCTGATAAGATAACATGTATATATGGACACGTCAACGCACATTTTATTCGTATGTCAAGGGGTTAAGCGCATGTGCGTCCGCTTTGTTTCAAAGGCGTTTCAAATATGAAAGTTTCGAGCACATTTTGTTATTTTCACTAGTTATACGTCAAAAAGTGCCCGAAAACATGGCGGAAATAGACGCATGCGTACAAATTTCAACTATGAAAGCGCATGCGCGTCCGGCTAGTTTAAAAGGCGGGAATATGAAAGTTTCGAGCACATTTTGTTATTTTCACTAGTTATACGTCAAAATAGTGCCCGAAAACATGGCGGAAATAAACGCATGCGCAAAAATTTCGGCAAAAAGAGGCGGGAATATGAAAGTTTCGGGCACATTTTGTTATTTTCAATAGTTATACGTCAAAAAGTGCCCGAAAACATGGCGGAAATTGACGCAAAAATTTCAACTATGAAAAGGTGTATTTGACTAATGGTGTCAACTGGAATAGTCAATTTGAATATTTAAATTTAAGTTGAATAAAAAAATAGCTGCTACGTTGACACCCAAATGTCATCTTAACAATTTTTACTTTTGATATTAACTACCTACGCAGATTATTATCAAATATCAAATAAATCAAGTCTGTTTTAATCTATTTTGACAATAGCTCTTAATTTTGATACCTAAACGAACCTAACCTAACCTAAATGACATCAACTGAGGTATATCAAAAAGACACGAGCACTGAAACTGGCATTTCTGACAACTGATCATAATAAACTTTTCTGGCAACTGATCATACATAATAAATTGACAATAACTGTTATTTTTTACATTAATCATAAAGCTGGAAACTGTCAAACTTTTTTTTTGACAAATAAATGTCATTAATTTTGACAAACTTTTAGTATGTACAATTAATTTAGTTATGTAGAGCACTGAAACTGGCATTTCTTACAACTGATCATAATAAACTTTTCTGACAACTGATCATAGTAAATTGACAATTCCTGTCAATTTTTACATTAATCATAAAGCTGTCATATTTGAATGTCAAACTTTTTCTTTTGACAAATAAATGTCATTAATTTTGACAAACTTTTAGTTATGTACAATTAATTTAGTTATAAGCACTGAAACTGGCATTTTTGACAATTGATAATAAAAATTGACATTGTTTTGATAATTCCTGTCAATTTTGATATTAATCATAAAGTTTAATATTTTTATTGACATCTAAATGTCATCACTGTTGACAACCTTTTAGCAATCACAATTAATTTAGACATGACTACTAAATAACGCTGTCATTTTATAACGCTGTCAATTTAAATATCAAACATTTTTGTGGCAAATAAACCATTAATTTTGACAAACTTTTAGTTAACTACAATTAATTTAGTTATGAGTACTGACACTGGCATTTCTGACAATTGATAATAAAAATTGACATTGCTTTGACAATTCCTGTCAATTTTGATATTAATCATAAAGTTCGATATTTCAATGTTTTTGACATCTAAATGTCATCAATTTTGACATCCTTTTAGTAAGCACAATTAATTTAGACATGACTACTAAATAACGCTGTCATTTTATAACGCTGTCAATTTAAATGTCAAACTTTTTTTTTGGCAAATAAACCATTAGTTTTGACAAACTTCTAGTATATACAATTAATTTAGTTATGAGCACTGAAACTGGCATTTCTGACAATTGATAATAAAAATCGACATTGCTTTGACAATTCGTGTCAATTTTGATATTAATCATAAAGTTCGATATTTCAATGTTTTTGACATATAAATGTCATCAATTTTGACATACTTTTAGTAAGCACACATAATTTAGACATGACTACTAAATATCGCTGTCATTTTATAACGATGTCAATTTAAATGTCAAACATTTTTTTGGCAAATAAACCATTAATTTTGACAAACTTTTAGTTAACTACAATTAATTTAATTATGAGCACTGACACTGGGATTTCTGACAATTGATAATAAAAATCGACATTGCTTTGACAATTCGTGTCAATTTTGATATTAATCATAAAGTTCGATATTTCAATGTTTTTGACATATAAATGTCATCAATTTTGATATCCTTTTAGTAAGAACAATTAATTTAGACATGACTACTAAATAACGCTGTCATTTTATAACGCTGTCATTTTATAACGCTGTCAATTTAAATGTCAAACTTTTTTTTGGCAAATAAACCATTAGTTTTGACAAACTTCTAGTATATACAATTAATTTAGTTATGAGCACTGAAACTGGCATTTCTGACAATTGATAATAAAAATCGACATTGCTTTGACAATTCGTGTCAATTTTGATATTAATCATAAAGTTCGATATTTCAATGTTTTTGACATCTAAATGTCATCAATTTTGACATCCTTTTAGTAAGCACAATTAATTTAGACATGACTACTAAATAACGCCGTCATTTTATAACTCTGTCAATTTAAATGTCAAACATTTTTTTTTGGCAAATAAACCATCAGTTCTGACTAACTTCTAGTATATACAATTAATGTAGTTATGAGCACTGAAACTGGCATTTCTGACAATTGATAATAAAAATCGACATTGCTTTGACAATTCGTGTCAATTTTGATATTAATCATAAAGTTCAATATTTCAATGTTTTTGACATATAAATGTCATCAATTTTGACATCCTTTTAGTAAGCACAATTAATTTAGACAGGACTACTAAATAACGCTGTCATTTTGTAACGATGTCAATTTAAATGTCAAACATTTTTTGGCAAATAAACCATTAATTTTGACAAACTTTTAGTTAACTACAATTAATTTAGTTATGAGCACTGAAACTGGCATTTCTGACAATTGATCATAAAAATTGACATTGCTTTGACAATTCCTGTCAATTTTGATATTGATCATAGAGTTCGATATTTGAATGTTTTTGACATATAAATGTCATTAGTTTGACATCCTTTTAGCAATCACAATTAATTTAGACATGACTGCTAAATAACGTTGTCATTTTATAACGCTGTCAATTTAAATGTCAAAAATTTTTTGGCAAATAAACCATTAATTTTGACACTTTGACATTGACACAACTTCTAGTATGAACAATTAATTTAGTTATGAGAACTGAAACTGACATTTCTGACAATTGATCATACAAATTGACATTACTTTGACAACTCCTGTCAGTTTTGATATTAATCATAAAGTTTGATATTTTTTTGACATTTAAATGTCATCAATTTTGACATCATTTTAGCAATCACAATTAATTTAGACATGACTACTAAAACAACGGAATTTCCGACAATTAAATCAAAATAAACTTTGACAATTACTCTCAATTTTGATATAAATATTTGATATTTGCATGTGAAAAACATGAAAGATATTTGCATGTTTTTTTTAACAGAAAATATTTTGATATCAACGTTCTTAACACGTTGACTACAAGAACGACTCATAGTCAACTACGAGATAACTCGTACTCAACTACGAAATAACTCGTAGTCAACTACGAAATAACTCGTAGTCAACTACGAGATAAATCGTAGTCAACTACGATATAACTCGTAATTAACTACGAGATAACTTGTAGTCAATTACGAGATAACTCGTAGTCAATTACGAGATAACTCGTGGCAGTAAACGTTCTTAAACTTAACGATTTTAACTAAACTGTTTGCTTAAAGATCGTTTCTTTGTAAAACTAAATCTCAGCCCTTATTAACTAACTGAACCTACTAGTGTACATAAAAAAAAACTTAAACTACGTTCTATCTTTGTTTCCTCCGCGTTTTCGTCGCGGCGGGCATCGCCTTCCTAATCTTGTTCTTCGGAGATTCTGCTGCGCCAACGTCCTTGGTCTCGCTGCCGCTCCTCGCCTTGCGCTTGCGCAGCGAACTGGGCAACTCCTGGAAGACGAAGGGGTCCAGATCGATTTCCCTGCGGTTCTGCCTCCGGATCCGCTCGCTGTGCCGGGTCTTCTCGTACTTGACGGCGTTGCGTTTCCGCTTGACCTGCTCGACGGCGTCGACGGAGTTCTTGTCGCTGACGACGATTCCGCTAGAGCTGGTGGACTCGCGAATCTGCAACTCACTTTTCGGGGAAACTGGACTAGCACTCATCGTCCGCAGGTATTCTTTGACGCGGAAGTCGCCGAAACAGAAAACATTGTCTTTTTTGTCGGAGGAATTCGAAGAGCTCGGCTTCTCCGAAAGCTTCTGGCTCACGACGCGGGAGGTGATCGGGGTGTTCGGACCGGACTTTGAAGAACCCTCGCTGGTGAAACTGCTGGAACTCGAATTGTTATCGGACGAGCTCTTCTTGTTCCTCCTCCGTTGAGCCAACTTCGCACTGAGGACATCTTGCAATCTGAAGCCTTCCCTCTGCGCCCTGTGGAAAGCATTGAAGGTCGTTTGTAAACTCTTCTCCGCTGAACTGCTAGAAGATAAGACATCGGGTGTCATTAAAGGCGTTTGAGGTACTAGTTGAGTTCCTTGGACCCAAGAGTTGTTCCTCAAATGTTCCATCTGCAACCTTTTGCTGGGGTTAACAGTTAACAGCCCACAAACCACGGCTTTGGCTTCTTCGGAAACTCCTTCCCAAGCTGACGAGGCAAAACTAAATTCTCCCCCTTTGATCCTGGCCATGACGGCCGCGGCGCTATCATCTCGCGATCTCGCGTGGAACGGAGCTCTTCCACAGAGCATCGTGTACAAGATAACTCCAAGACTCCACATATCACAGTTTTCATCGTATCCATCAGGATCACCGTTGAGGACTTCGGGCGCCGCGTAGTGCAGAGTGTAACAAGGCGTCCGTAACGGCTCCTGTTCCTGCTTCAACCTCGCGAATCCGAAATCCACCACCTTAATCACAGCGTCTTCCTCCTCCGAAGTGAACAGCAAGTTCTCCGGCTTCAAGTCCCTGTGGACAACGCCCCGAGAATGCATGAACCCGACGGCAGAAACCAACCTCCTCAAGATCCCAGCAGCTTCCGACTCGGTAAACTGACTCTTCTTCCTGATCCGATCCAACAACTCCCCGCCCTTCAAAAACTCGCAAATCAAATAAGTATGTCCCTCGTCGAGGATAACATCGTGCAAATTAACTATGTTCTCGTGCCCTTGACACGCCCTCAATAAATTAATCTCCTGCGTGCAATCCGTTCTTCTGCTAACTATCTTCACGGCGAATTCCTTGCCGGTGTTCTTCTCCACGCAGCGTCTGCAGACGGAGAAGGACCCGTCGCCGAGGATCTGCTCGTCGAGGTCGAGGTCGTACGCCTGGAAGAACGCGGAGTTGTTCATCTGGCATTGCACCAGCTTGGACTTGTCCTCGCTGCGGACGGTGGGCTTCAGCAGCTCCTCGGAGATGGCGTTCTTGGTGAAGAGCACCGAGGGCGCCACGTACGAGTACCCCTTGAAGATCTTGTCGTAGTTCGGGGGGATGACGGCGGGCGAGTCCGTCGCAGGCAACTGGGTGAATTCTTCGCTAAAGTTTGATACGTCTAATTCCGTTCTGAAAACCAACAGATTAAGCTAAATAAATTGGTTTATGGTCGCCGGTTTACCTTATGACAGGTACAAATGGTGCAGGTATTTCTTTTCTAGCCAGCGCGTTCCAATCGATATCTTTGAAAAAGTGATGTCTTTTCAGCTCTTTGGCATCCTCCTCGCCGCCCCCGAGCCTCTTCCTCGGATCCTTCACCAACAATTTACTGATAAAATCGGCCGCCTCCTTCCCCAACGCTAAAAAAAACAAACAGATTAGTCAAGGTTAGGTTAGGTTAGTTTTCGACTAAGACTAGTCGAGGTTATGTAATGCAAAAATCAAATTTTGTCGTTGAAGCTTACAATCGGGTATAGGCGGTGTTGTTTTCAATATCCTCCTGGAAATTTCCTGCTGGGTGTTCTTCTCGCCTTCTACGGTGAAAGGCGACGCGCCAGTTAGTAGTTCGTAGGTCAAAACACCGACAGACCACCAATCAACTGCCTGCAAAGAAAATCAAATTTAAAACATAAACTAAGTCTCAGAATTGATATTATAGTCTAAATTGATGAAGTGTAAATGTTTGAAGGAGCCTCGGAAGGAGAAACGTTTCAAAACCCAAAGGATGGATGAAGGTGATTGTGGATTGTGGCCTTCCTTAAAGTATTGAGTATCGATCTGCAAGAGGAAGGTGTGTATTGGGACCTATAGTTCGAACAAGCAAGAAAAAATTAAAAAACTGAAAATGTTTGAAGGAGCCTCGGAAGGAGAAACGTTTCAAAACCCAAAGAATGGATGAAGGTGATTGTGGATTGTGACCTTCCCTAAAGTATTGAGCATCGATCTGCAAGAGGAAGGTGTGTATTGCGACCTACAGTTCGAACAAGCGAGAAAAAATTTAGTGGATACATCAGAAACACCTTGCTCTTGCCGATCAGTGCCCATTACTGAATTCTATCGTCTTCTATCTGAAAAATCAAATTTAAAACGACTGAACATAAGATAAGTCCAAACTGTCTGAGAATTGATATTACAGTCTAAATTGATGAAGTGAAAATGGTTGGAGGAGCCTCAGAAGGAGAAACGTCTCAAAACCCAAAAAATGGATGAAGGTGATTGTGGATTGTGACCTTCCCAAAAGTATTGAGCATCGATCTGGAAGAGGATGGTGTGTATTAGGACCTATAGTTCGAACAAATAAATTTCGAATCCTAAAAATCATTAGATACATCAGAAACACCTTCCTCTTGCAGATCAGTGCTCGATACTATAAGGAAGGTCACAATCTAAAATCACCTTCATCCAATTTTTGGGTTTTCAAATCTCCTCTTACGACACCAGTGCTTAGAGAAAGCTGGTGAGGTACAGTGGATCTATAAAGATGGCATCACCACCAGCAAATCAAATCTACTATCTGAATTCTATCTTCTTCTATCTGAAAAATCAAATTTAAAACGAGTGAATATAAGATAAGTCCAAACTGTCTGAGAATTGATATTATAGTCTAAATTGATGAAGTGAAAATGTTTGAAGGAGCCTCGGAAGGAGATGCGTCTCAAAACCCAAAGGATGGATGGAGGTGATTGTGACCTTCCCTAAAGTATTGAGCATCGATCTGCAAGAGGAAGGTGTATATTCTAACATACAGTTCGAACAAGTGAGAAAAAATTTAGTGGAGACATCAGAAATACCTTCATCTTGCAGATCAGCGCCCAATACTATAAGGAAGGTTACAATCTAAAAACACCTTCATCCATTCTTTGGGTTTTCAGAACTCTTGTTACGATACCAGTGATTAGAGAAAGCTGGTGGAGTGCAGTAGATCTATAAAAATGGCATCACCACCAGCAATCAAATCTACTATCTAAATTCTAACCTTCTTCCACCAGAAAAATCAAATTTAAAACGAGTGAACATAAAATAAGTCCAAACTGTCTGAGAATTGATATTATAGTCTAAATTGACGAAGTGAGAATGTTTGAAGCAGCCTCGGAAGGAGAAACGTCTCAAAACCCAAAGTATGGATGAAGGTGATCGTGGATTGTGACCTTCCTAAAGGTATTGAGCATCGATCTGCAAGAGGATGGTGTGTATTGGGACCTATAGTTCGAACAAATAAATTTCGAATCCTAAAAATCATTGGATACATCAGAAACACCTTCCTCTTGCAGATCAGTGCCCAATACTATAAGGAAGGGCACAATCTAAAATCACCTTCATCCATTTTTGAGTTTTCAAAGCTCCTCTTACGACACCAGTGATTATAGAAAGCTGGTGGAGTACACTAGATCTATAAAGATGGCATCACCACCAGCAATCAAATCTACTATCTGAATTCTATCTTCTTCTATCAGAAAAATCAAATTTAATACGAGTGAACGTAAAATAAGTCCGAACTATCTCAGAATTGATATTATACTCTAAATTGATGAAGTGAAAATGTTTGAAGGAGCCTAGGAAGGAGAGACGTCTCAAAACCCAAAGGATGGATGAAAGTGATCGTAGATTGTGACCTTCCCTAAAGTATTGAGCATTGATCTGCAAGAGTAAGGTGTGTATTTGGACCTATAGTTCGAACAAGCGCGAAAAAATCATTGGATACATTAGAAACACCTTCTTCTTGCAGATCAGTGCCCAATACTATAAGGAAGGTCACAATCTAAAATCACCTTCATCCCTTCTTTGGGGTTTCAAAGCTCTTCTTACGACACCAATGATAAGAGAAAGCTGGAAGAGTGAAGTAGATCTATAAAGATGGTATCACCACCAGCAATCAAATCTACTACCTGAATTCTAACCTTCTTCTAGCATAAAAATCAAATTTAAAACGAGTGAACATACGATAAGTCTAAACTGTCTGAGAATTGATATTATAGTCTAAATTGATGAAGTCAAAATGTTTGAAGGAGCTTCGGAAGGAGAAACGTCTCATAAGCCAAAGCATGGATGAAGGTGATTGTGGATTGTGACCTTCCCTAAAGTATTGAGCATCGATCTGCAAGAGGAAGGTGTGTATTGGGACCTACAGTTCGAACAAGCGAGAAAAAATTTAGTGGATACATCAGAAACACCTTCCTCTTGCAGATCAGTGCCCAATACTATAAGGAAGATCACAATCTAAAAACACCTTCATCCAATCTTTGGGTTTTCAAAGCTCTTACGATATCAGTGATTGGAGAAAGCTGGTGGAGTACAGTAGATCATTAAAGATGGCATCACCACCAGCAATAAAATCTACTATCTGAATTCTAACCTTCTTCTATCATAAAAATAAAATTTAAAACGAGTGAACATAAGATAAGTCCAAACTGTGTGAGAATTGATTTTATAATCTAAATTGATGAAGTGAAAATGTTTGAAGGAGCCTCGGAAGGAGGCTCCTTTAAAGAGGAGAATTCTTCTCAATCGTATCGCTCGTCTCCGAGCATCGTGGCAATGGTATGACCCAGGGATTATATTTGTTGTACTTGCTGTCTCCATGCTTCCCTGTTTTCATCAGCTTTTGTGCAACCGTGTACAGTTGCGCCTACGGCTTTGGATATTTGATTCACATAGCGCGATGGTGATCTTCCTCGTGGTCTCTTACCCTCTATCTTTCCTTGGACTATCAATTTCTCAAGTGAGTCGTGCTTTCTTCGCATTATGTGACCGAAATATGCTAGGATGGACTTTTGGATAGTTTTGCTCAGTCGATCGACGATGTTAAGTTCTCGTAGAATGGACTCATTAGTGCGTTTTTCCGTCCATGGTATCCTGAGCATGCGTCTCCAGGAATGTACAATGGAGACGCATGCTCAGGATGGATCAAACGCATCAATTTCTGGTCCGAATAGCGCGGGATAATTCGCAAGAGGGAAAAGAAGACCCCACCTTAACAATAGACAATAGACCCCACCTTGACCGACGATGGTGATGGATGAACAAGCAGGCCTGCCTATAAGGCGAGAACGATGAAGAAGGATTTCTTTTTTTGTCTTGACCTAGACTAATCCAGAACTTACAAAAATCTAAATTTAATACTAGTCTTCTTTATAGTTTTATTGTTCTAGTGTAGTTTGTTTAATCTATTTTTGTACGTTGTAATGGAGGCGATTAATTTTAGGACCTATTACACTTCCTTGTGGTATCACAAATTCATTAATCTCGTGCGTCTAAGCTTGTTTGTGTTTTTATAAATCGAATTTCTTTCTTGTCTTGACCTGCACTAATCCAAAGCTTACAAAAATCTAAACTTAAGACTAGTCTTCTTTATAGTCTTATTGTTCTAGTGCAGCTTGTTTAATCTATTCTTGTACGTTGTAAGCAAGGCAATTAATTTTAGGAGCTATTACACTCCCTTGTGGTATCACAAATTCATCAATCTCGTTCGTCTTAACTGGTTTGTGTTTTAATAAATCGAATTTCTTTCTTGTCTTGACCTGGGCTAATCCAAAGCTTACAAAAATCTGAACTTAAGACATAATTAAGACTTAAGACAACTTAAGACAAGTTTGTTTTTTCGAACTGTAGGTCCCAACTAGTCTTTATAGTCTTTATAGTTTTATTGTGGCAGTGTAGTTTGTTTAATCTATTCTTGTACGTTGTAATCAAGGCGATTAATTTTAGGAGCTATTACACTCCCTTGTGGTATCACAAATTCATTAATCTCGTCCGTTTAAGCGTGTTTGTGTTTTTATAAATCGAATTTATTTCTTCTCTTGACCTGGGCTAAGCCAAAGTTTACAAAAATCTAAACTTAAGACATAATTAAGACTTAAGACAACTTAAGACAAGTTTGTTTTTTCGAACTGTAGGTCCCAACTAGTCTTCTTTATAGTTTTATTGTACCAGTGTAGTTTGTTTAATTTATTCTTGTACGTTGTAATCGAGTTGATTGATTTTAGGAGCTATTACACTTCCTTGTGGTATAACAAATTCATCAATCTCGTCCGTCTGAGCTTGTTTGTGTTTTTATAAATCGAATTTATTTCTTGTCTTGACCTGGGCTAATCTAAAGCTTACAAAAATCTAAACTTAAGACATAATTAAGACTTAAGACAACTTAAGACAAGTTTGTTTTTTCGAACTGTAGGACCCAACTAGTCTTCTTTATAGTTTTATTGTGCCAGTGTAGTTTGCTAATCTATCCTTGTACGTTGTAATCGAGTTGGTTGATTTTAGGAGCTATTACACTTCCTTGTGGTAACTCGAATTCATTAATCTCGTCCGTTTAAGTTTGTTGGTGTTTTAAATCGTTATAAATCGAATTTCTTTCTTGTCTTGACCTGGGCTAATCCAAAGCTTATAAAAATCTAAACTGAAGACAACTTAAGACAAGTTTGATTTTTCGAACTGTAGGCCCCAACTAGTCTTCTTTATAGTTTTATTGTGCCAGTGTAGTTTGTTTAATCTATTTTTGTAAGTTATAATCGAGTTGATTGATTTTAGGAGCTATTACACTTCCTTGTGGTAACACGAATTCATTAATCTCGTCCGTTTAAGTTTGTTTGTGTTTTCATAAACTGATTTATTTTCTAGTCTTGATCTAGACTAATCCAAAGCTGCAAAAAATCTAAACATGACTAGATTAAGCAGGTGGGACACTTTTTAAACAGCTGTGGGACACTTTTTACAACAGCTGTGCTTCTTGCTTCTTCAAAGAGTTAACAGAAAAAGGTTAGCTAGACAAGTTTAATCAAGCAAGACTATGCAGGTTCTATCTATATCTATGTAGTTTAATCCACTGTAACAATTCAGTTTTTGTGATTTTGAATGTTTCTTATTGTTGTAAGTGGATTCTCGGCGGAGCTATAAATAACTGTAGAAGTACAGTTAGAGAATTTAACCGATAAAAATGTTACGATTCCGGTACACAGTGCGGCACGGCGAAGTGGGTCACCGTTGCACATACGCCGCGCGTTTCTGGGCCGAAGAGAGTGACGGAGACGGCGACAGCGGGCGAGGACGCGCCCGAACGAGACGGAGCCATCGCCAGTGAAAGTAGGATATGCATAACTCCGTTTGTTTTACAAACAATACTTTGTGGTTTTTTCCGTTTCGGATCGTTTTGTAACTTTGTGGCGTCGTTTCTTCCGAAATTGTCGAAGTTTACGAACTCCAACAGTTAGATTACTAGCTTATTTGGACAAGAAATCAACTTCAATTCTTTACTGTTAACTAAATGGAAGTTACTGTTAACTAAATTATGTTAACTAAATGTTAGTCTTCACTTGGATTGTCTGGCCTGGTCTTATCTGGTCTTGTCTGGTTTTGTCTGCTCTTATGTAGGATTGTCTGGTCTTATCTGACACTGTTTGATCTTATCTGATCCTTTCTGGCCCTGTCTGGTCTTATCTGGTCTTGCTTGGTCTTATCTCACCTTGTCTGGTTTTGTATGGTTCTGGTTTTATCTGATTTTGTCTGATCTTATTTGGTCCTTTCTGGCCTTATCTGGCTCTCTCTGGTCTTATCCAGTCTTGTCTGGTATTGTTTGGTCTTATCTGGCTCTGCCTAGCCTGTCTAGTTCTGTTTGGTCATGTATGGTCTTTCTGGTCTTGTCTGATCTTGTCTAGTTTTGTCTAGTCTTGTCTGGTCTTGTGTGGTCTAGTATGGTCTGGTCTTACCAAGTACAGGTTTTCCTTTTAGTTTTCAACTAGAGGATTATCCTTTGGGGGCTTTTATGAAAGTTGCGATTTGATGTTTGTCGAAAGAAGAAACCGTAAATGAAAATCTAATACATAAAACCCGATCGCCGTGCAAATGATTAATTTTAGGAGCTATTACAGTGCCTTGTGGTATAACAAAATCATTTATCTCGTATGTCTAAGCTTGTTTGCGTTTTTCTAAATATAATTTCTTTCTTGTCTTATCTGGCCCTATCTGGTCTTACCTAAATTGGCTTATTGGTCTTTTAGGAAGTGAGATATAATTGATACCACTACAAGCATTGACCATATAGTAGATTCAATTTGCTGGTGGTGATACCATCTTTATAGATCTACTTTACTCCACCAGCTTTCTCTAATCACTGGTGTCGTAATAGCAGTTCTGAAAACCCAAAGAATTGATGAAGGTGATTTTAGATTGCGACCTTCCTTATAGTATTGGGCACTAATCTGCAAGAGGAAAAACTTGTCTGGTCTTGTTTGGTCTTATCTGGCTCTGCCTAGCCTGTCTAGTTCTGTTTGTTCATGTATGGTCTTGTCTGGTCTTGTCAGGTTTTGTCTGGTCTTGTGTGGTCTAGTCTGGTCTGGTCGAGTCTTGTCTGGTTTCTGGAGCAATAAAGGGGTTTCTGATGTATCCAATGTTTTTTAGGCCATCCACCTCTAATTTACATCGTATTGAGACCTTTAGCGTTGTCATGCATTTCGTTTTATGTGTTGATATGGCCATGCTTAATTGTTTCGCTGTCTGATTAAACGCGTGCAGCAGTTTTTGGAGGTTGTCCTCACCGTCGGCGATCATCACTGCATCGTCTGCGTAGCAGATAATTGAAATCTCTTGATTGAAATGAGCAGATAATTGAAGAGCTCATTGGGTAATTCGTAAACCCAGAAAGAAATCTGATTTATAAAAACGCAAACAAGCTTAGACGGACGAGATTAATGAATTTTTGATACCACAAGGTAGTGTAATAGCTCCTAAAATCAACTCGACTGCAACGAACAAGATTAGACTAAACAGTTAGGTTAGGTTAGTTTAGTTTAATTAAGTTAGGTAAGCTTAGACGGACGAGTTTAATGAATTTGTGATACCACAAGGTAGTGTAATAGCTCCTAAAATCAACTCGACTGCAACGTACAAGATTAGACTAAACAGATAAGACTAAACAATCTAATCTGGAGCAACAATACTATAAAGAAGACTGCTTAATCTAGTCTTAAGTTTATATTATTGTAAGCTTTTGATTATCTAGGATCAGTAGTTACCAACAAAGGTGGATCAAACAAAAACAATCAACAAAATAATAGCAATTTCCAGAACGTCTATGGCAAAACTGGTGAAAATTTGAAGAGATCGAGCCATTACCAAAAACACAAAACTTCGGCTAGCCTGGGGCTTCAGGCTAGATACATAGCCTGGTCTTCTCCATTGCAACCTACTCCTGCGAAACGTTCTCAGACCAACCCAGATTAGAAGCGTTTGAAATGTTGTGCTATAGCAAAATACCATAGACAGCCCACCGCAGAAACGACTCTATTATTCAACAACTCAGTATAAAGACCAGACTATACCAGACAATAAACCAACGGTATTTGGGATACCTGGGTCATGTGGTAAGGGGTTTCGACAATATTGAACGACAAGAAACATACAAGATTAATGAATTTGTGATACCACAAGGCAGTGTAATAGCTCCTAAAATTAATCAACTCGACTAGAACGTACAAGACCAGACTAAACGGATAAGACTAAGCAAACTATACTGGACATCGAAACTATAAAAAAGACTGCTTAATTTGGATTTTTGGATTAGTCTAGGTCAAGACAAGAAAGAAATTCAATTTATAAAAGCGCAAACAAGCTTATACGGACGAGATTAATGAATTTATAATACCACAAGGTAGTGTCATAGCTCCTAAATTTAATCAACTCGACTATAACGTACAAGAGCAGACTAAACGGACAAAATTACCACAAGGTAGTGTAATAGCTCCTAAAATTAATTAACTCGACTACAACGTACAAGACCAGACTAAAAGGATAAGACTAAACAAACTATACTGGAACAACGAAACTATAAAACAGACTACTTAACCTAGATTTTTGTAAGCTTTGGATTAGTCTAAGTCAAGACAAGAATAAAACTCGATTTATAAAAACGCAAATAAGCTTAGACAGACGAGATTAATGAACTTGTGACACCACAAGGCAGTGTAATAGCTCCTAAAATTAATCAACACGACTACAATGTACTAGACTAAACGGATAACAATCTACACAAACTATAAAATAGACTAGACACAAACTATTCTCAGCTTGTCTTATTCACCCGTAATCTAATTATACTACCGTTAGTCAAGGTCTTGCAACGAACCTAGTATTAGAATCGATGCACGTGTGTTTACGTTTCGTGTCCATGTATCGGTTAGATCTCCGTAATTAGTTTTAGTTCTCGTGCGGATTAAGTGCGCTGAATTGCCTCGTCGGGCTGAATGCAACAGTGTGTCGTAACAATGGTAAACATTGCGTACGATATGGTTTGATCAATTACGCTCGATGGCACACTTTGTTGACCCAGTTAACTAGGCCAGGCGGTTGCTACACCGCGTTTTTCGTTTTGTTAACCGAGCCTCGATCTACAATTAGTTTTAGTTGAAGCCAGACTAAATCGATATTGTTCTCGAGTCGAATTAGTTTGAGACTAAAGTCTCAAATTAGGAAACAACTGAAGATTTAAAAAGTCTCTATTGGACTCGATTAGTTAAAAGTCAATTAGTGTGATGAGATTAGTTAAAAGTCAATTAAGTTAATTAAAGTAAATTGTAGGTTTTACTAGAGACTAAGTCCTAGACTAATCACACACTCTACAATCCAATAGAGTGTGTGATTAGTCTCACACACTCTACAATCCAATAGAGTGTGTGATTAGTCTCATACACTCTACAATCCAATAGAGTGTGTGATTAGTCTCATACACTCTACAATCCAATAGAGTGTGTGATTAGTCTCATACACTCTACAATCCAATAGAGTGTGTGATTAGTCTCACACACTATACAATCCAATAGAGTGTGTGATTAGTCTAGGTCGAGATAAGAAAGAAATCCGATTTTAAAAACGCAAACAAGCTTAGACAGGCGAGATTAATGATTTTGTGGTACCACAAGGCAGTGTTATAGCTCCTAAAATTAATCAACTCGACTACAATGTACAAGACCAGACTAAACGGATAAGACTAAACAAACTAGACTGGAACAACTAAACTATAAAGACTGCTTAATCTAGTCTTAAGTTTAGATTAATAAAATATGTGTTAATAGACCTTTTTACGGTTAGTTAAGCGCATGCGCGTCCGCCTTGTTTAAAATGAAGGAATAGGAAAGTTTCGGGCACATTTTGTTATTTTCACTGGTTATACATAAAAAAAGTGCCCGAAAACTTGGCGAAAATTGACGCATGCGCATAAAAAAAATTCAACCGTGAAAAGTTCTATTGGGAAAACTTAATATTTGCCAATAGACCTTTTCATAGTTGAAATTGTTTTGTGCGCTGTGTCAATTTCCGGCATGTCATACGTCAAAAAGTGCCCGAACTTGTTGGCGTTTAACCCCTTGACATACAATGACGTCTCTAAGACGTCATGGATATGTGATAAGATCACATGTATAAGTTTCATACATCAACGCGCATTTTATTCGTATGTCAAGGGGTTAACTAAATATGTGCGCGAAACTTTCATATTCCCGCTTTTTAAACTTGGCGGATGCGCATGCGCTTAACTAACCGTAAAAAGGTCTGTTATAAACGCATCCGGATTTAAGGCGAAAATCTCACGTCCGTTCCTGGACTGTAATTCGCGATTAATTAGCAATGAATAATTCTGAATGAAGAAGTTGCTTCCGCGGCTGTTCTAACTGTCGTAACACTTTCGTTGTCTTTGCTTTACTCTCAATTGTCTTCGCTGATTACATGATCGAGCTATTCAGGTTTCTGGGTCAAGACAAAACTGGAATTGTCTAGTTTCGTTTAAATCTAATCTTATATATCGAGTTGTGCAGAAAGTAATTTATTTGCTTTTCCTTCCACAAGTTGGAAGAACGGCAAAACAAGAGTAAGCGCAAACAGCGTCGTCGTTTGGATTTGGAGGCCCCGGGAATATGTATATATATATATATATATATATATATATATATATATATATATATATATATATATATATTGAGGTGGGGCCCCCAGTAAATGAAATACGGCGAGTTTGGGCGGGCGTCGCGACGGTTGCAAACGACGCAGCGCGATGCCGCTTGCAGTAAAAGATGAAACGTTCAATTCCCTGCGGGAATCGCACCAAACCGTTCCCGCAGAGTTCAAGTTGGCGGTTCCGTGGGACTTTTCCTGGATGTCCAAAAAACGTCGTTTTAATGGCGTCGCGACGCCATCTTGGGCACAATCGGGATTAAACTCCCAAACAAACTAAAAGGTTCTATGGCCGATCGCACGGCACCGGTCCGGTTCCGATCCGTCAATTGGTTCCGAAGTTCTATGTACCCCCGCAAAACGCCGCTGGTTTTTCTCACTTTTTGCGCATTTTTCTCTTCAAACTGCCGCAGATTCGCAAAAAGTCGTCGCAGTTTAAAAGTTCTTGCCGGAATGGTTGCGCGCGAGTGTTCTGAAGAGAACGAACCCAACCGGCGACCTGGAGCCCATCAAATAAGTCCTGGGCGTCCGTGGAAGTGATTGCAAAATCGGCAAAAAAAAAAATTGCTCTTGCACCAGGTGAACGGGACGTTGCAGGACGGCGAGCGAGGGCTCTAAAAACGTGGCGCGGCGGCGGCTAGAGGATTCGGGAAAAAAAATTGGATCCAACCAAAAATGCGCCTCAAAAGTAAAATATCGTGATTTTATTTTTCGGTCTGGTGCGTGCGAACCTGGGAGAGTTGAGTCGCGAAAACAGCACCGCTCGACGGGAAACTCGGTACTACACCGGAAAAATGTACATTCCCGTTTTGCACCGCCGCCGCCGCTTCCGTCGGGCCGTTTCCGCAAAAACCACGATTTTAGGGTAGGTTTTGGATTCCCGGAGGGGCGCGGCAGGACGGAGGACGAAACTTGGGGAGGCGCAACGTGCGGACGGACATTCGCAGTTAAGTCATCGAAGACGCCCGGTTAAAATACTCAAGATCTGCCGCCTCCGGCGGCACAAAACTATCAAATTTGAGCCTTTTTAAAACCCATGTGGTGCGGTCCCCATGTGAAATTCGCGAAACGCCACACGTCAGTCGTCTCAGAATCGATCTGCAGCCACTGCGGGGGCCCCGGGCATTCGCCCGATTGACCGACGCTAGCGACGCTACTGAGCGCAAAACATGAGAATGTGAAAAGTTGTTTGGTTTGGATTTTTTTTGCAAGCAAAAATCAGAATGGAACTGCAAGGGATGGCAGCGTAATAGACTTTGTAAAGTGTAATGGACTAGTTGATGGTATAATATACTGGACTAATATAATGGACGTTGTTTGATAAAAACGAAATTACTTTCCGAACAACAGTTGCAATCATTTTTACAAGATTTCGGATTTGCGTTAGTTTTTTAGTTAAACTTTGCATTAGAGTTAAAGCGAAAATGAGCCGTTAAAACAAATTAATCGATGCCCTAGTTCTGATCGGAGACGAATTAGAAGAGCAAACTTAGAATGTCGGATGCTACAACATAAAATTACTTCAAAAACTATGAAGTTTTGAATTAAGGCCTCCCGCGCACTATGCAGCCTGACTGCGCTGCCAATTTAAACCATGACATATGGGAGCCCGCGTACTAGGAGACCACAAATTCCTGGCTGCGACAGCCATTAGAAAACGCCTGATTGTACGGCAGCCCGTGCGAATGTAGCGAATGTATTTGGCTGCCATCAGTGTACACGCACTTGTCAGACTATTTTGTGTTCCCAAACTTCTATACAAAATGACTTTCGTTACGGAGAAACGTTGATTAATTTTAGGACCTATTATACTACCTTGTGGAATCATAAATTCATTAATCTCGTCCGTTTAAGCTTTAATTCCAATCGGAGACGAATTAGAAGCGCCTTAGAAACGATCTGAGACGAATTAGAAGCGAATTAGAAACTTGGAATGTCGGATAATACAAAATAAAATTAGTTCAAAAACTATGTAGCTTTGAATACAAAGTTTTGAATTAAGGTGCACTATACAGCCTGTCTGCGCTGCCAGTCTAAACTATAAAGGCGTATGGAAGCCCGCGTACTAGGTGGCCTCGAATTCCCGGCTGCGGCAGCCATTAGAACACGCCTGATTGAAGGGCAGCCTGTGCGAATGTATGTCAGTCTTATTTGTTCTTATTCTTCTTTATTCTTCTTCGCATTTGTCATAGCAGCCAGAAGTATTTTGTGTTCCGTAACTTTACTGAGAGAACTTTACTGAGTAACTTTACAACAATTAACTTGAATGAGAAACGTTGATTAATTTTAGGAGCTATTATACTCCCTTGTGGTATCATAAATTCATTAATCTCGTCCGTCTAAGCTTGTTTGGATGCGCGAATATTTCTCATCTAATTATTGTTCGAAAATGAGAATTGAATGAGATCGTCCTTGCGCCCAAAACAATTCTAATTGAAGACAATAACAAAGCCGTTAGAACAAATAAATCGATGGCCTAGTTGCGATCGGAGACGAGTTAGAAGCGCAAACTGAATACTTATAACCAAAATGCAAAACCGTTTTTTTTATAAATAGACAGTAAACCTAACAGGCTAACAGGCCCGCGCACTATGCAACCAGGCTGCGCTGCCAGTCTAAACCATAACGGAGTATGGGAAACCGCGTACTAGGCAGTCACGAATTCCTGGCTGCGGCAGCTATTAAAACACACCTGATTGAATGTAGCGAATGTATGTGGCTGCCATCAGTGTACACGCACTTGTCAGACGTATTTTGTGTTCTGAAACTTTTTCACAAAACGACTTTCGTTACGGAGAAACGTTGATTAATTTTAGGAGCTATTACACTCCCTTGTGGTAACAGAAATTCATTCATCTCGTCCGTTTAAGTTTGTTTGGATGCACAAATATTTCCCATCTAATTATTGTTCGAAAATGAGATCGTCCTTGAGCCCTAAACAAGATATCACGGCTAATTGAAGACAATAACAAAGCCGTTAGAACAAATAAATCGATGGCCTAGTTTTGCGATCGGAGACGAGTTAGAAGCGCAAACTGAATACGTTAGATAACCGAAATGCAAAACCGTTTTTATTTTTTATAAATAGACAGTGAAACGAGTGCACGATAGTATTTTTAATGCGCTAACAGTATATTTAGAATGTCCTTGATGGACAATAACGTGACATAACGTGTAATGGCTCGAAGAAAATTTCGTGCGGGCGGAAATCGCTGAACGATGGGAACGACGACGAGAGAAAAAAAAATAGGAAAAACTTTCACTGAACGTAATTACAGAATGCGATTGCTAAATTGCGCGCAGGAATGCGAATGCTCATTCCGAAGTTATGTCGTTCAAGTTGGTGATATACTGCACGTGTTCGATTCACTTATTTGTATTTACTAAATATCTTAAGTTAAATCTGAATTTAATAAATTTAGAATCACTTAAACTAATTGGTGCTTTAATGTCTATCTAATACCGATTTGTACTTCGATGCTTCATTAGTTTAATTACTAACTTACAAGTTTAGATTATTGTAAGCTTTGGATTACTCTAGGTCGAGACAAGAATGAAATTTGATTTATAAAAACGCAAACTAGCTTAGACGGACGAGATTAATGAATTTGTGATACCACAAGGCAGTGTAATAGCTCCTAAAATTAATTAACTCGACTATAACGTCAATTATTTACAAACTAGTAAGCACTTCAATGTCTAATACCAATTTGTTTCATAATTAGTCTATCTAGACCAGGAGTAGGCAACCTTTTTTTTCTACTACACTGGAACAAATTATAAAGAAGACTTAATATAATCTTAAGTTTAGATTATTGCAAGCTTTGGATAGTTTAAGTCAAAACAAGAAAGACATCTGATTTATAAAAACGCAAACAAGATTAATGAATTTGTGATACCACAAGGCAGTGTAATAGCTCCTAAAATTAATTAACTCGACTATAACGTCAATTACTTACAAACTAGTAAGCAATGTCTAATACCAATTTGTTTCATAATTAGTCTATCTAGACCAGGAGTAGGCAACCTTTTTTTTTCTACTACACTGGAACAAATTACAAAGAAGACTTAATATAATCTTAAGTTTAGATTATTGTAAGCTTTGGATAGTTTAAGTCAAAACAAGAAAGACATCTGAATTATAAAAACGCAAACAAGATTAATGAATTTGTGATACCACAAGGTAGTGTAATAGCTCCTAAAATTAATCAACTCGACTACAACGTCAATTACCTACAAACTAGTAAGCACTTCAATGTCTAATAGCAATTTGTTTCATACTTACAATTAGTCCATCTAGACCAGGGGTGAGCAACATTTTTTTTTTCTACAACGGCCCAGATATGAATTTAAAAATGTTGTGATGACCGCAAATAATAAACTTGTGGTAGAACAAACGGTGAATCGTGAACTCAATTTAAGTCTTTATTAACGAAATTATAAGATAATTGAAGAATTAAAACTACAATAAAAATTGCTCATCCCTGATCTAAACTAATTGGTCTATCAAAACCGTTAGGCTTCTCTAATTAGTCTAGGTCCAGTCTTCTCTAATTAGTCTAGATACAATCTAGTCTAGCCAGGCTGCCGGCAGCCAGACTAACACATGACGGCGTATGGAAGCCCGGGCAATAGGTTGCTAGGCATAACATTTGTAGGTTCTGTGACTCAGCCGAGAAAACTCCTGCTATATATATATATACATCTCCTGCTAAACTCCTGCTATATATACATCTACTCAAAGACTGCACCCCAAGAGACGTACCTTGGGGCCCACTGCTTGGACGCAGAGGAGTTGCAGCCCTTGAATCCGACCCCAATCCTGAAATTTCTAAAGGAATCTGGACTAGAGGACAAGAAGAAGTCAAGAGACAAGAACAAAGGACGAGAAGAGTGATGGAGTGGAGACCGCGTAACGATGCATTCCGAAATAGAGGAAGCGAGGCGCCCACTCGATGGTCAGACGATCTTAAGCGTATCCATCCCAACTGGATGAGATCAGCACGGGACAAAGGGGGATGGAAGTTGTTACGGGAGGCTTATATCCAGCAGTGGACAAGTATAGCTGGATGATGATGATAGCGGCCAGCGTGTACCACCGGTGGTGATACCAGCGTGTATCACCGAGGACGAGGGTGGGGCACAATGGATCTATGAATGTCGCAGTACAAGTCACCACCAAATCTAGCCTAACCAATCTACTAGGCGGATAAGAATTCCTAGCTGCGGCAGCCATTAGAACAAGCCTGATTGCACGTTAGCCCATTGACTGCGCGCAGCCGGAGTAGCTAGTGTAGCGAATTTATGTGGCTGCCATTGGTCTTCACGCACTTGTCGCTCTCCTAACTAACCTAATCGTCGAAGCGCTCTCCTAACTAACCTAACCAACGTTTCAAGGACGAGGGTGAGGTACAATAGATCTATGAAGGTCGCAGTACAATTCACCACCAAATCTACAATCTACTAGGCCACCACAAATTCCTGGCTGCGGCAGCCATTACAACAAGTCTGATTGCACGTCAGCCGAGTGTAGCGGAGTAGCTAGTGTAGCGAATGCATGTGGCTGCCATTAGTCTTCATGCACTTGTCGTAGCAGTCAGACGCATTTTGTCCATATCGCTCGACGAAAGTGTCACAACCGGCCGTCGATCGTCTGCCGCAGCCTGGCTGCCAAGTGCGCGAGAGGCCTTAAAATCATTCTGCTCTTAACTCGAAATCTGCTTGATCTAATTTGCACTACTATCGCACTAGACTAAGTCATCGGTCATAGTCTACTTACACGACCCTGTCTAACACGTTGACACCGGCGCTCGGTTTGTGTTTAAGTATAGCGGCCACAAGAATTGCCAACCTTAAATGGAATTGGGCGAGACACCAGTCAATGATGACAGAAGGACGAGAAGGACGAGTGGAGATCACATAACGATGCATTCCGAAATAGAGGAAGACCGCCCACTCGATGGCCAGACGATGAGAGCAGCACGGGACAAAGGGGGATGAAAGTTGTTACGGAAGGCTTATATCCAGCAGTGGACAAGTATAGCTGGATGATGATGATAGCGGCCAGCGTGTACCACCGGTGGTACACGCCGGCGTTAACGTGTCAAAAACTCAACATCATGTCTAATTCAAATGAATGAACGAACTGTGCGCAACCTGCCTGGATCTGTACATTGAAATTTGTCCATGACACAGTTCATTGTCGTCTTCTAACTAAATCTCGTCGATAATCGCGCCCAAATCTCTAGAAAACGGAGTCTGTTCTCCTGGTGCATAACCTGAACCAGTTCCATATCCACTGCCATAAATAGATCCAGGATTCAAAGGTGCTTCACCTTCACGACCTCATTCAAAGGTGCTTCACCTTCACGACCTCATTGAAACCTCCAGTCACCCTTACTTGGAGGACGTTTTTTCAGAAGATCTAGACAATACTCGCTTCCTTCCGTATTCCGTCCTATTATAATCAAATACCCCGTCCTATTGTAATCCTTTGGATGATCCATCGAAAAACGATCTCTGCCTTGACTACCCCATCTCTCACGATCTTGATTACGATCATCAACTAGTACGCTGTTTACCTCGAAAACCTTTCATCATCGCGTCCAAATGCCGTCCCCAGTTAAAGTATTCCTAGCAACACTCGATGAAGACTCGCAAGGTGTGATAGGTATTTTACATCATCAGATTAACTTCCAACAATTCATTTGATCTCTTCTTCGTCGTCCTCGTCAACCTCGACAACTCGTTCTTCGACAACCTCGTCAATTTCGTCTTCATCTAGATGGTGGCTGCTCATTGGCATTTGATGAGGAAGATGTTTAGACTTTTCGGACGTTTTTCAGAAGATTCTCGCTGCCATCCACACCGCGTCCAATTATAACCAAATCTTCCTTCTCGATGAACCATCGAAAAACGATCATTGCTTTGACTACTCCATCTCTCATGTTCACGACAATGATAACCACCAGGGTAATTAGTTCTTTAGTATCCCTCCACCTCGAAAACCTTACATCATCCCGTCCAAATGCCGTCCCCAGTTAATGCATTCCTAGCAACACTCGATGAAAATTCACCAGGTTTGATAAGTATTACATCATCAGATTTAGTTCCAACAACTCATTTGATCTCTTCTTCGTCGTCCTCGACAACCTCGTCAATTTCGTATTCATCTAGATGGAGGCTGATCATTGGCATTTGATGAGGAAGATGTTAAGACTTTTCGGACGTTTTTCAGAAGATTCTCGCTACCTTCAACACCGCGGCCAATTATAATCAAATCTTACTTTCCAATGATCCATCGAAAAACGATCTCTGCTTTGACTACTCCATCTCTCATGATCACGACTACGATCGCCACCAGGGTAACTAGTCCTTTACTATCCCTCCACCTCGAAAACCTTTCATTTAGTCTCCAGTTGATGTATGCCTAGCAATACTCGGTGAAGACTCGCAAGGTATGATACGTATTTTACATCATTAGATTTAGTTCCAACAACTCATTTGATCTCTTCTTCGTCGTCCTCGACAACCTCGTCAATTTCGTCTTCATCTAGATGGTGGCTGATCAAGGATCAAGGCAATCAAGGATCACCAGTGGAGATATACGACAGCAGAAGATCAAGAGTACACTGGCAGTACGACCGGAATAGGTCAACGTTATTGCCACAGTACGTATGCGATTCAATCCAATCAACGATCAATATAGAGAAGCTGATGAAAAGCTGAGGATTGATATAGGATTTCACAAGGATTCTTAGAAGCCTTAACTGAAATATGCGATGAACTACAACTGGATATGAATGATAGGCTGATCCAGCCATTAAAATTGCAAAAATGCAATGTATAAATCTACTCAAAGACTGCACCCCAAGAGACGTACCTTGGGGCCCACTGCTTGAACGCAGAGAAGTTGCAGCCCTTGAATCCGTCCCAAATCCTGAAATTCCTAGAGGAATCGGGACTAGCGGAGGCGCTTTCCTAACTAACCTAACCTAACCAACGTTTCGAGGACGAGGGTAGGGTACAATAGATATATGAAGGGCTCCTACAAGTCATCATCAAATCTAAACTAACCAATATACTAGGTGGATACGAATTCCTGGCTGCGGCAGCCATTAGAACAAGCCTGTTTGCACGTCAGCCCATTGGCTGCGCGCAGCCGGAGTAGTTAGTGTAGCGAATGTATGTGGCTGCCATTAGCACTTGTAGTAGCAGCCAAAGGGAGCGACAATGGGTGAAACAGAACAGACTCAAGAAAAGACTTAGAGGAAAGTTTGATGAGGAAGATGTTTAGCCTTCAGATGTTTTTCTTCTTGGCGCTTGCAGATGGTTTCATCAACGTTTCGAGTACAACCGGACGGAAAAACTGAACTGTTTGCTTAATTCGGAATGAGGGAGATCCACCAATAGAGAAGATTTGATTGCAGTCAGTTCGAATAATTGCCTTGAAGGTGGTTAAGCAGAAGAACGGTGACTACTGAACTTCTTCTTATATGGCATCTCCTTTCAGGAGGCTTGCAATCGCCATCGCTATCTTCACCTTGGAAGCGACAGCTCGGAATAACTCTTGGGATGTGGTATCATACACCAAGCATATGTCTATGCTTTTTGTTTAATGACACGAGTTTTTGCCATAGTAACCAACAAACAGAAATCATTTAATAATCAAAGTCCATTTGATTTACGTTGGACTTTTACGCACGATTTGGATACTTTTACCCACGATTATAATAATGGCATCCTTCACATACAATAATGTATTTATTGTGTTCAATTTGGTGTGTGAGTGATAAAACTCCTATATTATTATTCTTAATTGAGTTCAAGATTGATGCTTGAACATGTCAAAATCTAAATAGTATGTATGATAGCCTTAGAATTAGGTTTAACCATCTGGAATAGGTTAGGTTAGTTTAGTCATGTCAAAATTTTGACATTTTAGATCATGTCAAAATGTAAATAGTATGTATGATAGCCTTATAATTAGGTTTAACCTCCTGGAGTAGGTTAGGTTAGGTTCGTCATCTCAAAATTTTGACATTTTAGAACATGTCAAAATGTAAATAGTATGTATGATGGTATTAATATTAGGTTTAACCTCCTGGAATAGGTTAGGTTAGTCGTGTCAAAATTTTGACATATTAGAACATGTCAAAATGTAACTAGTATGTATGATGATAGGTTTAACCTTCTGGAATAGATTAGGTTATGTTAGTAATGTCAAAGTTTTGAGGTGTTACAACATGTTCAAATCTAAATTGTATCTCTGATGGCCTTAGAATTGTGTTTAACCTTCTGGAATAGGTGTCGTGTTGTTTGCTTGGCATAGTTTATTTGTGTTGTTTTGGTGAAGCCGGTAAATATTTATCAATAATTAAATCCCGTGTGCGAATAATATTGTGCAAGTACATTTAATTGAATAATTACGAGCGTCGATTAGTCGCAGAAAGAAACATCTAGCACGTTTACAGAGAAATAAAATGTATGTATCAAATCGCAATAATTAATATTTGCAACGCAATTTAAGAAAAACGCACACAGAATGTTGCAATAAATATATTCAATAAAAAAAGAGTATGTAACAATGATAACGGTTTTTCGCAAAAAAGTTCGTTCGGTCAATACTTTGTGAAACTTTGCAAAATTAGTAAACAACGATTTGATTCTGCGATTTCTGTTTCGCTGTTTTCGGTGGAGGATATATACTTAATGTTCAATAAAAACAAGAGAATCAAACAGTGACAACGTTTTTGGCAAAAAAGTTCGTTCGGTACATACTTTGTATAACTAACTAACTTGCAATAAATATATTTAATGTTCAATAAAGACAAGAGAATCTAACAGTAAAAACAGTTTTGGCAAACAAGTTCGTTCGGTCAATATTTTGCGATACTTAGCAAAATTAGTAAACAACGATTTGATTTCGCGAAATCTGTTTTGTTGTTTTCGGCCGAGGATATATACTTAATGTTCAATAAAAACAAGAGAATCTAATAGCGATAACGGCTTTGGCAAAAAAGTTCGTTCGGTGAATGCTTTGTGAAATTTAGCAAAATTAGTAAACAACGACTTGATTTTGCGAAAGTTGTTTTGTTGTTTTCGGAGGATAATTGTGCAAACAATTGACCGTTGCACCACAAAATACATTTGTCTTAAATAAATAAACACAAGTTGAGGAGGCCTTGACGCGTGCACAACTTTTATTTACAATTTATGCGAAATAAAACAAAAACTAATTGGCATTTGCTCAATATTTTTGTTGCAGCAACTCGCGCTTTGTTAAACCCGTTTTGATTTATAAACCTTCGTGTGCACTATCGGCGCGCTGCGAGCCTTATTTATTTATATGTAGTCGACTAATAAATGTAGATATAAATACATGTTATCGCAGTTACACAACAAAATACAAACGTTTCTGCGAACGATAAGCGTTTCGCGAAAATAGCATTTACACCTAAACCCACCACAAATATAATATTCTCCTCGAATCGATCAATATTTATAATATTTATAATCGATCATATTCTAGATTCTAGAACATAATATTTTCAAAAATTATTCTAGTTCAAATAGTATAACTACACTTAAACTGTCAAACTACAAATAGTATAACTACAATCCCAAGTCTAAACTTAGACTTGGGTATAATAATATCTGGTATATCTGGTATAATGATATCGGTACTTACGTACTAACGCCATCGCAGCTAGAGATTTGAACAAAATGAATGGTTAGATTAGATTTATAACGGTGCGGATAAATCCAGACGACATATCGCGCGATAGCACGATCTCTCGCTGCGGTGGCGTTAATACGCAAGTACCATAATATCTATTTCAAAATTGACTTTTTAGCAAAAACTTTAAACACAGATTTTGATTTTCGCTCTTAAGCTACAATATCAGCTATTTTAAATTATCAATTATATATTGATGTGTAATTAATCTAAATCAGTTTGTTTGTGAGATTTGTTGATTGAACGCGTTTTGAATTGAAGCGAAGATTCCATTCGGGTTTTTCCCATCCGTCCATTCACGGTTTCGTTCCTCGTCTTACGCTGAAACTCCTAACTATTGTTATTTTCAATCGTTATGTAACGTAATGGGTGGAATGGAGAGAAAATAAATGGAATACTGTGTCAAGGATGTTTGTTTCTATTTTACGGCCGACCGTAGTAACAATAATCTAAATGGAAGCGTTTTATACGATTTTAGATGTAGACTGACATACAAAAGCAGAGAGGCATAAGGCTAAATGGACAAGACTTGAGAGACAAGACTAGAGAGACAAGACTAGACAGACAAGACTAGACAGACAAGACTAGACAAACAAGACTAGACAGATAAGACTAGACAGACAAGACTAGACGGACAAGACTGGACGGACAAGACTAGACGGACAAGACTAGATGGACAAGACTAGACGGACAAAACTAGACGGACGAGACTAGACGGACAAGACTAGACGGACAAGACTTGACGGATAAGACTAGTCGGACAAGACTAGACGGACAAGACTAGACGGACAAGACTAGACGGACAAGACTAGGCGGACAAGACTAGACGGACAAGACTAGACTAGACAGACAAGACTAGACAGACAAGACTAGACAGACAAGACTAGACAGACAAGACTAGACAGACAAGACTAGACAGACAAGACTAGACAGACAAGACTAGACAGACAAGACTAGACAGACAAGACTAGACAGACAAGACTAGACAGACAAGACTAGACAGAGAAGATTAGACAGACTAGACAGACAAGACTAGACAGACAAGACTAGACAGACAAGACTAGACAGACAAGACTAGACAGACAAGACTAGACAGACAAGACTAGACAGACAAGACTAGACAGACAAGACTAGACTAGACAGACAAGACTAGACAGACAAGACTAGACAGACAAGACTAGACAGACAAGACTAGACAGACAAGACTAGACAGACAAGACTAGACAGACAAGACTAGACAGACAAGACTAGACAGACAAGACTAGACAGACAAGACTAGACAGACAAGACTAGACAGACAAGACTAGACAGACAAGACTAGACAGAGAAGATTAGACAGACTAGACAGACAAGACTAGACAGACAAGACTAGACAGACAAGACTAGACAGACAAGACTAGACAGACAAGACTAGACAGACAAGACTAGACAGACAAGACTAGACAGACAAGACTTGACAGACAAGACTAGACAGACAAGACTAGACAGACAAGACTAGACAGACAAGACTAGACAGACCAGACTAGACAGACAAGACAAAACAGACAAGACTAAACAGACAAGACTAGACAGACAAGACTAGACAGACAAGACTAGACAGACAAGACTAGACAGAGAAGACTAGACAGACCAGATTAGACAGACAAGACAAAACAGACAAGACTAGACAGACAAGACTAGACAGACAAGACTAGACATACAAGACTAGACAGACAAGACTAGACAGACAAGACTAGACAGACCAGACTAGACAGACAAGACTAGACAGACAAGACTAGACAGACAAGACTAGACAGACAAGACAGACAAGACTAGACAGACAAGACTAGACGGACAAGACTTGACGGATAAGACTAGTCGGACAAGACTAGACGGACAAGACTAGACGGACAAGACTAGACGGACAAGACTAGGCGGACAAGACTAGACGGACAAGACTAGACAGACAAGACTAGACAGACAAGACTAGACAGACAAGACTAGACAGACAAGACTAGACAGACAAGACTAGACAGACAAGACTAGACAGACAAGACTAGACAGACAAGACTAGACAGACAAGATTAGACAGACAAGACTAGACAGACAAGACTAGGCAGACAAGACTAGACAGACAAGACTAGACAGACAAGACAGACAAGACTAGACAGACAAGACTAGACAGACAAGACTAGACAGACAAGACTAGACAGACAAGACTAGACAGACAAGACAGACAAGACTAGACAGACAAGACTAGACGGACAAGACTTGACGGATAAGACTAGTCGGACAAGACTAGACGGACAAGACTAGACGGACAAGACTAGACGGACAAGACTAGGCGGACAACACTAGACGGACAAGACTAAACGGGCAAGACTAGACAGACAAGACTAGACAGACAAGACTAGACAGACAAGACTAGACAGACAAGACTAGACAGACAAGACTAGACAGACAAGACTAGACAGACAAGACTAGACAGACAAGACTAGACAGACAAGACTAGACAGACAAGACTAGACAGACAAGACTAGACAGACAAGACTAGACAGACAAGACTAGACAGACAAGACTAGACAGACAAGACTAGACAGACAAGACTAGACAGACAAGACTAGACAGACAAGACTAGACAGACAAGACTAGACAGACAAGACTAGACAGACAAGACTAGACAGACAAGACTAGACAGACAAGACTAGACAGACAAGACTAGACAGACAAGACTAGACAGACAAGACTAGACAGACAAGACTAGACAGACAAGACTAGACAGACAAGACTAGACTAGACAGACAAGACTAGACAGACAAGACTAGACAGACAAGACTAGACAGACAAGACTAGACAGACAAGACTAGACAGACAAGACTAGACAGACAAGACTAGACAGAGAAGATTAGACAGACTAGACAGACAAGACTAGACAGACAAGACTAGACAGACAAGACTAGACAGACAAGACTTGACAGACAAGACTAGACAGACAAGACTAGACAGACAAGACTAGACAGACAAGACTAGACAGACCAGACTAGACAGACAAGACAAAACAGACAAGACTAAACAGACAAGACTAGACAGACAAGACTAGACAGACAAGACTAGACAGACAAGACTAGACAGACAAGACTAGACAGAGAAGACTAGACAGACCAGATTAGACAGACAAGACAAAACAGACAAGACTAGACAGACAAGACTAGACAGACAAGACTAGACAGACAAGACTAGACAGACAAGACTAGACAGACAAGACTAGACAGACAAGACTAGACAGACAAGACTAGACAGACAAGACTAGACAGACAAGACTAGACAGACAAGACTAGACAGACAAGACTAGACAGACAAGACTAGACAGACAAGACTAGACAGACAAGACTAGACAGACAAGACTAGACAGACAAGACTAGACAGACAAGACTAGACAGACAAGACTAGACAGACAAGACTAGACAGACAAGACTAGACAGACAAGACTAGACAGACAAGACTAGACAGACAAGACTAGACAGACAAGACTAGACAGACAAGACTAGACAGACAAGACAGACAAGACTAGACAGACAAGACTAGACAGACAAGACTAGACAGACAAGACTAGACAGACAAGACAGACAAGACTAGACAGACAAGACTAGACAGACAAGACTAGACAGACAAGACTAGACAGACAAGACTAGACAGACAAGACTAGACAGAGAAGACTAGACAGACCAGATTAGACAGACAAGACAAAACAGACAAGACTAGACAGACAAGACTAGACAGACAAGACTAGACAGACAAGACTAGACAGACAAGACTAGACAGACAAGACTAGACAGACCAGACTAGACAGACAAGACAAAACAGACAAGACTAAACAGACAAGACTAGACAGACAAGACTAGACAGACAAGACTAGACAGACAAGACTAGACAGACAAGACTAGACAGACAAGACTAGACAGACAAGACTAGACAGACAAGACTAGACAGACAAGACAGACAAGACTAGACAGACAAGACTAGACAGACAAGACTAGACAGACAAGACTAGACAGACAAGACAAAACAGACAAGACTAAACAGACAAGACTAGACAGACAAGACTAGACAGACAAGACTAGACAGACAAGACTAGACAGACAAGACTAGACAGACAAGACTAGACAGACAAGACTAGACAGACAAGACTAGACAGACAAGACTAGACAGACAAGACAGACAAGACTAGACAGACAAGACTAGACAGACAAGACTAGACAGACCAGACTAGACAGACAAGACAAAACAGACAAGACTAAACAGACAAGACTAGACAGACAAGACTAGACAGACAAGACTAGACAGACAAGACTAGACAGACAAGACTAGACAGACAAGACTAGACAGACAAGACTAGACAGACAAGACTAGACAGACAAGACTAGACAGACCAGACTAGACAGACAAGACAAAACAGACAAGACTAAACAGACAAGACTAGACAGACAAGACTAGACAGACAAGACTAGACAGACAAGACTAGACAGAGCAGATTAGAATGTCAAGACAAAACAGACAAGACTAGACAGACAAGACTAGACAGACAAGACTAGACAGACAAAACTAGACAGACAAGACTAGACAGACAAGACTAGACAGACAAGACTAGACAGACAAGACTAGACATACAAGACTAGACAGACAAGACTAAACAGACAAGACTAGACGGACAAGACTAGACAGACAAGACTAGACAGACAAGACTAGACAGACAAGACTAGACAGACAAGACTAGACAGACAAGACTAGACAGACAAGACTAGACAGACAAGACTAGACAGACAAGACTAGACAGACAAGACTAGACAGACAAGACTAGACATACAAGACTAGACAGATAAGCCTATTTGTCTAGTCTTGTCTGTCTGTCTCAAACAAGTTTCAAAATCTAGAATTAATATACAAGTTCACTTAGACACTACTTAAACTGCTAGCTGTAGATGTGAATGTAGATATCAATAGACTTTTTCACGGTTAGTTAGGCGCATGCGCGTCCACCAAGTTTGAATTGCGGGAATATGAAAGTTTCGGGCACATTTTGTTATTTTCACTGGTTATATGTCAAAAAGTGCCCGAAAAACATGACGGAAATGGACACTTGCGCACAAAAAAAATTCAACTGTGAATTGGTCTATTAAGATGTGGATTAATAAAGTAAACAAGTTTTTCTAGACGCAGTTTATAAACTGCTAGTTATAGCCCGCGGCTTCGCTCGCGAGTACTTTTTTTTCATTTAAATTAATTCAGGTCAACTGTGTCACCAAATATAGATTATGTTGTCAGTCATATAAAGACTAATATAATTTACTAGTACTAAACTATAGTACTAGATTTACTAGATATACAAGATTTAACAGTCTTGTTGACTACTTGGTATTCTGTTGCGGCGATTTAATATTCTACAGAACGCAATCTAGTCCGAACGAAATTCGCAAGTCGCGTTTAATTCCGACAATTTAGTCCACTCATTCCGCACCCTTCCGTCCATAAACTTAATTTATTCTGTCCAGCGTTCGAGTCGTTCCCTCCGACGTTTTATCGCCTTCTTTTCGCACTCGGCATATTCTAATTTCGCGGAATTTACCCCCAACAAGCAAGAATATACAGAGCACATTAAAAAGACAAGAATAGACAAACAAGACCGCGCAGACAACATTAGACAGACAAGACTATTCATTATGTTTTTTATTCTGGGTTGAAAGGTCGGACAATGTGCGTCGGTTTCGCTGATAAGATTATGTTTTTTGGGACTCGGCGGGGTTGGTGCGACGTGGTGGGGGAAGGATTGGGGTGCGGGTGCAGACGTCTGGCAGTTTTTGCGTCCAGACGGCCCGACCTTTCGTCAAAACTTTTCGCCGTCTCTCTCTCAATCTCCTCTTTATTCGCAATAAAATGATACAATATAAGAGAGAAAAGAAAATGGGGTTATTTAGTTAAACGCGTTTGAATTAGACTAGACAGGTTAATTTGCTTGAAGGACGTAAAAGTCTTGACTGAACTTGTCTGCGTAAACCTCATACTTTCATTGATTTGATTTGAGTATTATATGTGTCGAGTCTTGTCTGTCTTGTCTACATAGGCTTGTCAGGTTTAGTGTTGTCTGTATTAGTCTTATCTGTCTAATATTAGTCTTATTTGGTCTTTATTTTGGTTTTATTTAGTCTTTATTAGTCTAATCTGCCAATATATCTAGTCTGGACTATCTAGTCTGTTTAATCTGATCTCGTGTGTCTAGTCTATTTAGTTATAATTTGAAAAAAACTTTGTGTTTCAATTATTACGAAAACTGAAACACAATGAATTATTCTTTGCACGTTTTTGCTATTTTACATCAAAAATGAGATTAATTAAATGTAATGTGTTTTTTTCTTGTTTAATATCTTTGTCTTGTTTAATATGTTTGTGTTGTTTAATATCTTTGTGTTGTGTTGTTTAATATCTCTGTGTTGATTATGAAAGGCAGCAAAGTCCAGAGCAATAAAAACCCCTTCGGAGACTTACCTAACCGCGACTAATAATATTATACCCGAAACGGAACTGATTTAATGGATTAGCTTCCGAGAGAAAACGAGATATCCTCAAAAAACTGATTTTTGCGACCTTTGACCTTGAATATCTAAGGACGCCCACACGTTGGCGTATGTGACTTTTGAGACAACATTTGTAATGCTAAAATAAAGGTCTATACAAAAATTCAGCTTATTGCGATAGATTCCGAGGTTGACCCCTTTTTTGACTAAAAACACCATACTTGTCCATTGCTGGACATAAGTCTCCCGTAACAATGGACTAATCTAGTTCTTCCATTCCCGTCCTTTAGTCTTTTTGACTGAAATGAAAGATGAAAGAAAGATGTATTAAAATACATAAATGTATTATACATATTTATATGCATACTTATATAAATACGTTGATGTTTATTGGATATTTTGTCATTGAGTTTAATGGAAGATTTATTAAATATTTTGTATTTATCGTTCGATAAACTGTTATTATTTTTAGACGGAGCACGTTTTTAACCTTAGACTTTGAAGTTATCTGTGAATTTCGCGTGTTTTTGTACGAACTGAGTTGCAAATTAAATTCGTTTTCGGTTTGGTTAAAAAAAAAAAATGAAATTTATATTTTTCAAAATGTGATCCTTTTTTGCAAAATAAAGAAATTTTTGCCTAAAAAAAATGAAATTTTGACATTTTTCTATGAAAATATCTTTGTTGCTAAATTACGCAAACAGTTCCCTCAATGAGTCGTGGGAATTCGCGATTTTTACTTTCGTTGTTGTTGAAAACTGTTCGAGATATTTTTACACTTCAAGGACACGTGGTTGTTGACTAGGCAAGACACAATAGATAAATTAAACGAAAATAACCAAGAACAGACGAGAAACAACAAGAAAACCAACTTGTTGGGTTTACACATCTAGGATATAACCTATACCCAATGGATTTAGCCTTGATGTTAAATCTGTCTTGCCTTGACACTGTCTTGATTAGACAGACAAGACTAGATATACAAGACTAGACAGACAAGACTAGATATACAAGACTAGACAGACAAGACTAGACAGACAAGACTAGACAGAAAAGACTAGACAGACAAGACTAGACAAACAAGACTAGACAGACAAGACTAGACAGACAAGACTAGACAGACAAGACTAGACAGACAAGACTAGACAGACAAGACTAGACAGACAAGACTAGACAGACAAGACTAGACAGACAAGACTAGACAGACAAGACTAGACAGACAAGACTAGACAGACAAGACTAGACAGACAAGACTAGACAGACAAGACTAGACAGACAAGACTAGACAGACAAGACTAGACAGACAAGACTAGACAGACAAGACTAGACAGACAAGACTAGACAGACAAGACTAGACAGACAAGACTAGACAGACAAGAGACTAGACAGACAAGACTAGACAGACAAGACTAGACTAGACAGACCAGACAGACCGACAGACTAGACAGACAAGACTAGACAGACAAGACTAGACAACAGACAAGACTAGACAGACAAGACTAGACAGACAAGACTAGACAGACAAGACTAGACAGACAAGACTAGACAGACAAGACTAGACAGACAAGACTAGACAGACAAGACTAGACAGACAAGACTAGACAGACAAGACTAGACAGACAAGACTAGACAGACAAGACTAGACAGACAAGACTAGACAGACAAGACTAGACAGACAAGACTAGACAGACAAGACTAGACAGACAAGACTAGACAGACAAGACTAGACAGACAAGACTAGACAGACAAGACTAGACAGACAAGACTAGACAGACAAGACTAGACAGACAAGACTAGACAGACAAGACTAGACAGACAAGACTAGACAGACAAGACTAGACAGACAAGACTAGACAGACAAGACTAGACAGACAAGACTAGACAGACAAGACTAGACAGACAAGACTAGACAGACAAGACTAGACAGACAAGACTAGACAGACAAGACTAGACAGACAAGACTAGACAGACAAGACTAGACAGACAAGACTAGACAGACAAGACTAGACAGACAAGACTAGACAGACAAGACTAGACAGACAAGACTAGACAGACAAGACTAGACAGACAAGACTAGACAGACAAGACTAGACAGACAAGACTAGACAGACAAGACTAGACAGACAAGACTAGACAGACAAGACTAGACAGACAAGACTAGACAGACAAGACTAGACAGACAAGACAGACAAGACTAGACAGACAAGACTAGACAGACAAGACTAGACAGACAAGACTAGACAGACAAGACTAGACAGACAAGACTAGACAGACAAGACTAGACAGACAAGACTAGACAGACAAGACTAGACAGACAAGACTAGACAGACAAGACTAGACAGAACAAGACTAGACAGACAAGACTAGACAGACAAGACTAGACAGACAAGACTAGACAGACAAGACTAGACAGACAAGACTAGACAGACAAGACTAGACAGACAAGACTAGACAGAACAAGACTAGACAGACAAGACTAGACAGACAAGACTAGACAGACAAGACTAGACAGACAAGACTAGACAGACAAGACTAGACAGACAAGACTAGACAGACAAGACTAGACAGACAAGACTAGACAGACAAGACTAGACAGACAAGACAAGACTACAGACTAGACAGACAAGACTAGACAGACAAGACTAGACAGACAAGACTAGACAGACAAGACTAGACAGACAAGACTAGACAGACAAGACTAGACAGACAAGACTAGACAGACAAGACTAGACAGACAAGACAAGACAGACAAGACTAGACAGACAAGACTAGACAGACAAGACTAGACAGACAAGACTAGACAGACAAGACTAGACAGACAAGACTAGACAGACAAGACTAGACAGACAAGACTAGACAGACAAGACTAGACAGACAAGACTAGACAGACAAGACTAGACAGACAAGACTAGACAGACAGACTAGACAGACAAGACTAGACAGACAAGACTAGACAGACAAGACTAGACAGACAAGACTAGACAGACAAGACTAGACAGACAAGACTAGACAGACAAGACTAGACAGACAAGACTAGACAGACAAGACTAGACAGACAAGACTAGACAAGACTAGACAGACAAGACTAGACAGACAAGACTAGACAGACAAGACTAGACAGACAAGACTAGACAGACAAGACTAGACAGACAAGACTAGACAGACAAGACTAGACAGACAAGACTAGACAGACAAGACTAGACAGACAAGACTAGACAGACAAGACTAGACAGACAAGACTAGACAGACAAGACTAGACAGACAAGACTAGACAGACAAGACTAGACAGACAAGACTAGACAGACAAGACTAGACAGACAAGACTAGACAGACAAGACTAGACAGACAAGACTAGACAGACAAGACTAGACAGACAAGACTAGACAGACAAGACTAGACAGACAAGACTAGACAGACAAGACTAGACAGACAAGACTAGACAGACAAGACTAGACAGACAAGACTAGACAGACAAGACTAGACAGACAAGACTAGACAGACAAGACTAGACAGACAAGACTAGACAGACAAGACTAGACAGACAAGACTAGACAGACAAGACTAGACAGACAAGACTAGACAGACAAGACTAGACAGACAAGACTAGACAGACAAGACTAGACAGACAAGACTAGACAGACAAGACTAGACAGACAAGACTAGACAGACAAGACTAGACAGACAAGACTAGACAGACAAGACTAGACAGACAAGACTAGACAGACAAGACTAGACAGACAAGACTAGACAGACAAGACTAGACAGACAAGACTAGACAGACAAGACTAGACAGACAAGACTAGACAGACAAGACTAGACAGACAAGACTAGACAGACAAGACTAGACAGACAAGACTAGACAGACAAGACTAGACAGACAAGACTAGACAGACAAGACTAGACAGACAAGACTAGACAGACAAGACTAGACAGACAAGACTAGACAGACAAGACTAGACAGACAAGACTAGACAGACAAGACTAGACAGACAAGACTAGACAGACAAGACTAGACAGACAAGACTAGACAGACAAGACTAGACAGACAAGACTAGACAGACAAGACTAGACAGACAAGACTAGACAGACAAGACTAGACAGACAAGACTAGACAGACAAGACTAGACAGACAAGACTAGACAGACAAGACTAGACAGACAAGACTAGACAGACAAGACTAGACAGACAAGACTAGACAGACAAGACTAGACAGACAAGACTAGACAGACAAGACTAGACAGACAAGACTAGACAGACAAGACTAGACAGACAAGACTAGACAGACAAGACTAGACAGACAAGACTAGACAGACAAGACTAGACAGACAAGACTAGACAGACAAGACTAGACAGACAAGACTAGACAGACAAGACTAGACAGACAAGACTAGACAGACAAGACTAGACAGACAAGACTAGACAGACAAGACTAGACAGACAAGACTAGACAGACAAGACTAGACAGACAAGACTAGACAGACAAGACTAGACAGACAAGACTAGACAGACAAGACTAGACAGACAAGACTAGACAGACAAGACTAGACAGACAAGACTAGACAGACAAGACTAGACAGACAAGACTAGACAGACAAGACTAGACAGACAAGACTAGACAGACAAGACTAGACAGACAAGACTAGACAGACAAGACTAGACAGACAAGACTAGACAGACAAGACTAGACAGACAAGACTAGACAGACAAGACTAGACAGACAAGACTAGACAGACAAGACTAGACAGACAAGACTAGACAGACAAGACTAGACAGACAAGACTAGACAGACAAGACTAGACAGACAAGACTAGACAGACAAGACTAGACAGACAAGACTAGACAGACAAGACTAGACAGACAAGACTAGACAGACAAGACTAGACAGACAAGACTAGACAGACAAGACTAGACAGACAAGACTAGACAGACAAGACTAGACAGACAAGACTAGACAGACAAGACTAGACAGACAAGACTAGACAGACAAGACTAGACAGACAAGACTAGACAGACAAGACTAGACAGACAAGACTAGACAGACAAGACTAGACAGACAAGACTAGACAGACAAGACTAGACAGACAAGACTAGACAGACAAGACTAGACAGACAAGACTAGACAGACAAGACTAGACAGACAAGACTAGACAGACAAGACTAGACAGACAAGACTAGACAGACAAGACTAGACAGACAAGACTAGACAGACAAGACTAGACAGACAAGACTAGACAGACAAGACTAGACAGACAAGACTAGACAGACAAGACTAGACAGACAAGACTAGACAGACAAGACTAGACAGACAAGACTAGACAGACAAGACTAGACAGACAAGACTAGACAGACAAGACTAGACAGACAAGACTAGACAGACAAGACTATTCAAGAGGACAAACAAGACAGACAAGAGGAATCCATTTTGACAGTAGTGACAGTTGCGTCAAGTTGCGTTACGGTCAAAACAAGTCTCAGAATGGCTGAATTGCTGAAGATCCCGTTGAAGAAACCCTCGGACGTGGACATTGTGACCCCCCTGAAGAACCTCATTCAAGCTAGATACAGCACGGCGGACAAACCGGAGGATTATAGCGACGCGATCAACGAGCTATCCAAGTTGCGCTCCAACGCTATTTGGAAAGCCTTCGAGAAATATGAGAGCAGTCTAGAACTTCTTTACAGTTATGGTGATCAATTAGTTTCATTAGAAGGAAAGATTCCAGCTCAAGAGGTCCAAGTGCCGTTCAAATGGAAAGACGCTTTTGACAAAGGCTCAATCTTCGGAGCCCGAATAAGCCTAACTGTACCATCTTTATCCTATGAGAAAATCTGCGTGTTGTTCAACATTGCAGCACTTCAAAGCTGCGTAGCTGCTGAGCAAAGTGCTGAAAATGATGAATCATTGAAGTCCGCTGCAAAGCTGTTGCAACAAGATGCAGGAATTTTCAATCATTTGAAGTCAATTGTGATTCTGTCCATTCAGCAGAATCCCACACCAGATTTGAACCCCGACACCTTGGGGGCTTTGGCTCACTTGATGTTGGCTCAAGCTCAAGAAATCTTTGTCACAAAAGCCATTCATGATAATATGAAGGATGCAGTTGTTGCAAAGTTAGCGGCTCAATGTGAAGACTTGTATTCTGACTGTGTGAAAGTATTTAACAAGGACAATTTGAGGGGTCTTTGGGAAAAAGAATGGATTGCTATTATTAATGGGAAACAGGCTGGATGTCAAGCAGTTGCTTACTTGTACCAAAGCTTAGTCAGTAAAGCTAATAAAATGGTTGGAGAAGAAATTGCATGGTTGACCAATGCTCAGGAGAAATTTAACTTGGCTCATCAAAAAGCTGGTCGATACTTGTTCCAAGATTTCTTGAACAAGACTGAAAGAAATTTGGCAGAAGCTAGAAAAGACAACGATTTCATTTACCACGAAAGGATTCCAGACATCCGTTCCTTAAACCCAATTGGAAAGGCTGCTGTGGCCAAAATGATCCCTCCAGCCCACCCAATGAGTCAAAACTTCAGGGACCTTTTCGATGAACTCGTCCCTGTGGCTGTCCATCAAGCGCTTGCAGCTTATGATGTGAGAAAATCGGAAATGGTTAATGGAAAGATTGCAAAGCTACGAGAAGCTACACAATTGCTCAACACTGTTTTAACTTCTTTGAATTTACCAGCAGCAATTGAGGCAACAGAAGGAGATAGTTTGCCTCAATCAATTTTATAGTATAGTTTATTAGATAGTTTGCCTCAAAACAGAGGAGATAAAGCAGAAACGGTTAGGTCTTTGGGTGGAATCAACTCTCTCGAATCTTTGGTGGAATCCATTCCAGAATTGTTGAAGAGAAACCAAGATATTATTGATGAGGCAGCCAGAATGTTAGATGAAGAACGCGATGCTGATAGAAAGCTAAAGGAGCAATTCAAAGAGAAATGGACTAGGACAGAGTCTGACAAACTCACTGCAAATTTCAGGTCGAACATAGCCAAATATCGAGAGTTGATCCGTAATGCGGTGCAAGCAGACAAAATTGTCCAGGAGAAATTCAACCAGCACAAAGCCTCAATGACCCTTCTCAGCAGATCGTCCGACCAATTAAAAGAAGCTGTTCCCTGTGGAGAGTGCACCAACGTATCAGGTTCTGCAGCTGAAAAACTAAGAAACTTAATGGAAAACGTTGAGACTATTAAGGCAGAAAGGGATGTGATTGAGAAGGAATTGAACTGCACAATGTTGGATATGAAAGACAAGTTTATGTCGGCTTTAACGAGCGATGGTGTTATAAATGAACCAGTTTTATCCATCGAAGGGTTGGGAAAAACGTATGGTCCACTAAATTCTCAAGTCGATGAAAATGTTAAGCGGCAAGAGGGTTTAATCGAACAGATCCGTATCGCCCTGTTTTACACACCGAGTTTGTAGCTCAAACTGGGCAAACTAACGGTGGTCGCGAAGCTATGCTGTGCCAGCTTGCTGCAGCTCACGATGCCTTCAGAGATCTACAAAACAATCTTAAAGAAGGAACGAAGTTCTATAACGATTTAACTCAACTCCTTGTTGCGTTCCAAAATAAAATCATCGATTTCTGCTTCGCCAGAAAAACGGAGAAGGACGAGTTGATGAAGGACTTGACTAGTGAGGCTAGTAGGCAGGCTCCAACTCCTATGCCACCAACTCCGACTTATCATAGAGAATCACCAACCAGTCCAGTACCTACTCCATCACATCCCAATCCACCTCCTCAACAGCAACAACCGCAAAATGTTCCATCAAATTTGCCTTATCCTGTTTACGTGCAAGGAATGCCAGTTCCATATGGTGCTTCTTCAAATGCTCCATATCCTTCTTATGCTCCTCCTCCAATGTCCGTATGGAACTTTACCTTATCCAGCTCAATATAATTACCCAGGAGGTTTTCCACAGCAGCAACAGTATCATACCATGCCTCCCGGTGGGTATCATCAACCACCTGGATCATTCCCACCTCCTCCACCTGGTGGTTACCAATAAGTTATCGTGAAAAACGAATGTGGTCGTTAGTCTTAAAGATATGTAGCTAGCTCACCTATAAAACAAGAAAACAAGACTAGACAGACAAGACTAGACAGACAAGACTAGACAGACAAGACTAGACAGACAAGACTAGACAGACAAGACTAGACAGACAAGACTAGACAGACAAGACTAGACAGACAAGACTAGACAGACAAGACTAGACAGACAAGACTAGACAGACAAGACTAGACAGACAAGACTAGACAGACAAGACTAGACAGACAAGACTAGACAGACAAGACTAGACAGACAAGACTAGACAGACAAGACTAGACAGACAAGACTAGACAGACAAGACTAGACAGACAAGACTAGACAGACAAGACTAGACAGACAAGACTAGACAGACAAGACTAGACAGACAAGACTAGACAGACAAGACTAGACAGACAAGACTAGACAGACAAGACTAGACAGACAAGACTAGACAGACAAGACTAGACAGACAAGACTAGACAGACAAGACTAGACAGACAAGACTAGACAGACAAGACTAGACAGACAAGACTAGACAGACAAGACTAGACAGACAAGACTAGACAGACAAGACTAGACAGACAAGACTAGACAGACAAGACTAGACAGACAAGACTAGACAGACAAGACTAGACAGACAAGACTAGACAGACAAGACTAGACAGACAAGACTAGACAGACAAGACTAGACAGACAAGACTAGACAGACAAGACTAGACAGACAAGACTAGACAGACAAGACTAGACAGACAAGACTAGACAGACAAGACTAGACAGACAAGACTAGACAGACAAGACTAGACAGACAAGACTAGACAGACAAGACTAGACAGACAAGACTAGACAGACAAGACTAGACAGACAAGACTAGACAGACAAGACTAGACAGACAAGACTAGACAGACAAGACTAGACAGACAAGACTAGACAGACAAGACTAGACAGACAAGACTAGACAGACAAGACTAGACAGACAAGACTAGACAGACAAGACTAGACAGACAAGACTAGACAGACAAGACTAGACAGACAAGACTAGACAGACATTAGAAGTATTAATTAGCAATTGAAATAAATTAATTATCAAGTTTTGTTTTAATTAAATTTAAGTTTTCGTGTGTGTCTGTCGTAAATCGCGCGAAATTCGGACAAAAGTCCGTTAAAAAAAAGCTAATTGGACCCTTGTGAGCCTCAAATTATTCAACATTCCTAGGCGTAATTACGTTCACACGGACATGAAATTTATTTATTTATTTTCGGGGTAAATTCATAAAAAAAAAAAAACGTTTGAAAACGCACCGTCAAAAGAGGGTTTCCATGTCTGGCCGTGACCCCCGCCACTCACTCCCCACTGCGCACCCCTTCCACTCTCACCCCAAACGAAATCGACAAGATTAAAACAACCAAATGGATCAAGACTAGACATATCAGGCTTACATATTCCAAACTAGACGTGTATCTAGTTTTAATAGAAACCAAGCAGGAAGTTTCTGGAAAACGGCCCCAACGGCTAACATAATTATTTAGAATCTCGAAGTTTATGCCACATTATTCAGGCTGCATGCGAATTGTCTAGTCTAAACGTCTCAACATTCTAAACGGCGCCTCGGACACTCGCCATATACATTTTCAAAACGGATAAATTAACCTACCCAAAGGCTACACATAAGTTACACTAACTCCCGTCTGCGACGATTTATTAATTCGACAGCTCAATAGCCTTATATGAATAATGGACTTGAATCTTGCATTGGAAGGATTTAATTTGTAAGTTGCAATTATAGGGTCTATAGCCTTATATAAAAACATTTGTCGTTTTAAGGCTGTTTCTCATATACGCGACACTCAGCTACGCGACGTCACGCGACATGGATGATACGCGACTTATGTCCAGCAATTGACAATTATAACTGGATGATGATGATGATTCTTGGATCACGATTAAATCTCGCTCGATAATAGAATTGCATTGATGATTCAAGAGTGTGTTTACTTACGATGTCGTGTCCTTGGGTGCCGCCCTTGACGACCTCAGGCGCCATGTACTCGATGGTGCCGCAGAAGGAATAGGCCCTTTGGTCGGGGTCGCCGGATGGAGGTAGCTCTTTGCTGAGGCCGAAGTCCGTCAGCACGATGTGGCCGGTCTCGTCGACCAGGATGTTCTCCAACTTGATGTCTCTGTAGATGATCCCCAACTGCAAACAGAAGAAAACGAATTAATTAGATCGAGTAAATGATCTGTACAATAGATCAAAGTTGGCTAAAGATCTAAAGCACAATAGATCAAGTTGGTCGCAGCGCAGAAAGGCTTTGCTGCGAAACGACTCCCACACAAACGATCTGTAGATTAAACGGGCAAGATTGGATAGGTGGAACTAGGTACACTAGACTTGTCAAGGGTCTAGTTTTAAATGGTAGAGTTGATGGTACTAGATAGTACTAAACAAGATAGAAGGAAGTTGGACAAGACTGGGATAAATTGAGGCAGGATTGGACAAGTTTAGATGAGATTGCATTGGACAAGACTGGGAGAGATTGAGACAGGATTGGACCAGTTTAGATGAGATTATACTGGACAAGACTGGAAGGGATTGAGACAGGATTGGACAAGTTTGGACAGGATTGGAAAAGACTGGTAGAGATTGAGACAAGATTGGACAAGTTTAGATGAGATTACACTAGAAAAGACTGGAGAGAGATTGAGACAGGATTGGACAAGTTAAGATGAGATTACGTTGGACAAGACTGGAAGAGATTGAGACAGGATTGGACAAGTTTAGATGACATTACGGTAGATAATACTTGTGAAGATTAGACTAACTGTAAGTGAGTCAATACTTCAAATTCGAAAACTAGGACATCGATGTATCAAGAGCGCGATATCGATGGATTAAGATTAGACTATCTGTACATCAAAGCTAGACAGTCCAAGAATTTAGACTGCACCTTCGTTAGATCCAGAATTTGGACTAGCACTTGATAGACCTGGACTAGGCCATCGATGTATCAATAGCTCGATATCAATGGATTAAGATTAGACTATCTGTACATCAAAGCTAGACAGTCAAAGAATTTAGACTGCACCTTCGTTAGATCCAGAGTTTGGACTAGCACTTGATACACCTGGACTAGGCCATCGATGTATCAAGAGCGCGATATCAATGGATTAAGATTAGACTATCTGTACATCAAAGCTAGACAGTTCAAGAATTTAGACTGGACCATCGTTAGATCCAGATTTTGGACTAGCGCTTGATAGACCTGGACTAGGCCATCGATGGATTAAGATGCATAGACTAACTGTGTAAGTGTAAGTAAGTGTAAAAGTGTAAGTCTGTAATACTTCAAATTCGAAGACGTAAATTTTTGTAGAAAATGGTGAATCAAAGTTCTGTTACAGACAGACGAACAGAGTTAAAAATTTGGAAAATTCAATCAAAATCCAAATAGAGTTTTACAATTTCGAAAATTCTGTCTGTCCGTCTGTCTTTCTAAAAAAATGGAATTTTGAAGAAGAAAGCTGTTGATAACTCTGTTCTGTTTGATTTGTTCGGTCTTGTATGGTCTGGTCTAGTCTGGTCTGATCTTGTCTGCGCTTGTCTGGTCTTGTCTGCTCTTCTGTTGTCTCCTCTGGTATTGTCGGCTCATGTCTGGTCTTGTCTGTTCTTCTCAGGTCTTCTGTTGTCTCCTCTGGTATTGTCGACTCATGTCTGATCTTGTCTGTTCTTCTCAGGTCTTCTGTTGTCTCCTCTGGTATTGTCGACTCATGTCTGGTCTTGTCTTGTCTGGTCTGATCTTTTTTTTTTAAACCGCAATGGTACTACCATTTGGCATTTCTTCAGTGAGTTTTCTTCCATCAGTCCTAGGTTGCTCTCTGCTCCTTTTCTTTTCGTTTCTGAAGATTCTCCGCAGTTCTTGCTATTTCTTCTTCTTCTGCGGGTGCCTATCCGGTTCGAATGTTGGCGATCATCATTGCAATCTGGATTTTATTTGCGGCTGTTCTAAATAATTCCGTTGTTGTTGAATTGTACCATTGCCTCAGGTTCTTCATCCAAGATATCCTTCTTCTGTCTGGTCCTCTGCGTCCTATTACTTTGCCCTGCAGTATGAGCTGCTGCAGCAGTCGATATCTTTCTCCGTTTCTCATTATATGACCGAAGTATTCTAGTTTACGTTTTTTGATGGTAAACTGTAACTCTGGTTCCTTCTTCATTTTTATTAGTATCTCGATGTTCGCAAATTTATCTTTATCTTGCTATTTGATCCCAGTTTTCTGCATTTTCAAACACGCATTTAACGATGTGGTCTGGTGTTTCTTCTACCCATTTTGAGCCATCTTCTACCCACATTTGGAATTTTTCTTCTTCCTGTCAGCATTACGGATTCTGTTTCCTCTCAGGAGCCATTTTGAGTTTGTTGTCTCTCATCCATATGCTTGCCTTATTTATAGTCTTGATAAGACTATGAGTCAGACTGTTAAGTCTTGATCTTGATATTTGTGATGTGTGATCTCTTCCATATTTCTAGCTTTGACAATGATAACTAGGTCGTCTGCGTATGCGACTAGAGTCACATATCTTCCTATAGGGAGCCTTAGATATAAGGCTCCCTATAGGAATGGGATACTCCATAATAGAGGTCCCAATATCGAGCCCTGGAGCCCCGCACGTGTGACCTTCATTTCCCTATTCTCCCCGATTTCAAGCGTCCGGTTTTGAAGATAACTTTTAATTAAGCTGACAGTTTTCGTTCCTCCATTTCTTTTATGATTTCTTCCCATGCTGCAGTATTGAACGCATTTGCCTCGTCTACTGGTACCATAATGCAGTATGGCCTATCATTATAGTTTCTTCCATTGATGTCTTTTGCAATCTTCTGTATTTTGTTCACTGCGTGTTTGTACATCTTCCTTTACGAGAGACAAATTGTAAGTTTGCGATATCTCCCTTCATTTCCAGCCCTTTTACTATTCTATCCCCAATTATGTTCCAGTCCTTACAATAGTTTGGCCATACTGTTCAATAGACATATTGGCCTGTATTTTGTCTCCGCCATTTGATCTTTCTTTGGTTTTTCTATTAGTAATAAGAGTGGAGTAAGAGTGTTAATAAGAGAAGAGTGGATAAAGGGCAGATCCCTTTGTCCACTCTTCTGGAAATTTGTTTGAATGTAGGGTTTCGTTTTCAACCTACAAGAAGTAACTTTGTTGGCTTATAATTGCTTGTTTTACTATTTCTGCCGGAATGCCACCTACTCCTGTAGATTTCTTACTTTTCAGTTTCCTTGATGCTGCATTTAGCTCTTTTGTTGTGATTGCCGATATTTCTTCTTTGTTTGTTTCTTTGTAAATCCAGTTTTGTACCTCTCATGTTGGGAAGAGTTTCTTTGTTTGTGTTTGTCTGATCTTGCCTAGTCTAGTCTTGTTTGTCTATTCTTGTCTGTCTCGTCTGTTTAGTTTTTTTTTTTTTTTTTGGGCGGTTAGTTTTTTAGTTTAGTCTGTCTAGTCTTGTGTATGTAGTCTTGTCTATGTTAGCTTGTGTAGCTCTTATCTGTGTAGCCTGTAGTCTAGTCTTGTTTGTCTATTCTTGTCTGTCTAGTTTCGTCGGTCTAGTTTTTTTTTTTTTTTTTTGAGCGGTTAGTTTTTTAGTTTTGTCTGTCTAGTCTTGTGTATGTAGTCTTGTCTATCTAGCTTGTGTAGCTCTTATCTGTGTAGCCTTGTCTGTGTAGCCTGTCCTGTGTAGCCTTGTCTGTCTAGTCTTGTCTGTCCAATCTAATCCATCATATATAGTCCATTTATCTGGTTAAACTTGATATCGTGTAGTATATTTTTTTCTCTCTCTCTCTCTCCGTCTGTTTTTCAATGATAAAAGTAGACAAGGTCGTCGTTGAGCAAGGGGATTTTTTACGTAACGTTCGTGTAGTTGGACTAATGGCCAGACTTAATAAAAATGTAAAAAATTCAACGTTAGTTTTAAGTCGCCAAGGTTAATTAACCTTCTAGCTAATCGCGTAAATATTTAATTTGAGGATAAATTCCATCTGGAAACGAGCGGATGAAAAAATAAAACTGAATATGGAATGCGGAGGAAATTTGCAGGAAAGTTTTTGCAGAACAGAAATCGCGAAAAATGGGTGAAAAACTAGTTTTTCTGATTATTTAGCATTCCAGATTGAGTTTATATGTCATATTTTGTCCTTGTTCCTTATTATACAATCTGTATTAGACTTAATATTCAAACAACAAGAAAAACAGCACAAACAACTATATATAAAAACAACAGAATCGACTAGGTAAAGTATCTATAATCTACAAGGAAAGTATTGGAATAGATTATATATTGTATTAGAATAACAGAATAATAGGTGTGAGAAACTGGCTGCAATTGGTTAACAGCAGGGAGAGATGGAAGGATGTTGTAACTTAAGCCAAGGCACACCCAGGGCTGTAGAGCTATAGAAGAAGATTAGAATAACAACATACGGTTTGGAGACAATGGCACTGACAAGGAAAAGTACGGACCATCTAAGGACAATGCAAAAAGCGATGGAACTAATTAATACTTTATTCCAAAACAAATCTCATGTTATAACACAACAGATATTTGTACGTCATTTACCAGCCCCCAGTCCACTTTCGTGGCACTAAACAACAACTAGATAAACAACATTGTTTTTAAATTCATATCTCGTTATTTAAATTAAGTGAATAGCCATCTGTGGACGCGTTTCGAGGTCTACCTCTCATCAGTGCAGCTTTGCTCTTTTGAATTACAAAGTGGAATACGATTACATTACTTTGAAAACCATGTGCCCGGCTGTTGAGGATAGGTTATCTATATAGGATTATCTATATAGGACATGAACTTAGTCTCAGTTATTGATTTATCCCTTAGTTTCTCAGGGCTGTCCAAAGTTGTATTTTCGGTGAACTTAAATGTAACGTCGGTCGACCAAGGGTTAAACGATAATTGAATCTGGAAATGGACAGGGGGCTAGTAAATGGCGTACAAATATCTGTTGCGCTTCAACATGAGATTTGTTTTGTAGTCTTAAAAAAGACTTAATAATGTTATAGAGCTGCGGAAAGGTTGAATATGTTTATATATTCAATTTATATAGGATAGGTATATAAGATTCAGGTAAAGACATGAACTTAGTTTCAGTTATTGATTTAACCCTTAGCTGCCCAGGCCAGTTCAAAGCTGACTCGCTTCGAACTGTATTTTCGGTGAACTTAAAAGTACCGTCGGTCGACAAAGGTTTAAACGATAATTGAATCTGGAAATGGACAGGGGGCTAGTGAATGGCGTACAAATATCTGTTGCGCTTCAACATGAGATTTGTTTTGTAATCTTAAAAAAGACTTAATAATGTTATAGAGCTGCGGAAAGGTTGAATATGTTTATATATTCAACCTATATAGGATAGGTATATATGATTCAGGTAAAGATATGAACTTAGTCACAGTTATTGATTTAACACTTAGTTACCCACTCCTGTACAAAGCTGACTCGCTTCGAACTGTATTTTCGGTGAACTTAAAAGTACCGTCGGTCGACAAAGGGTTAAACGATAATTGAATCTGAAGATGGACTGGGGGCTAGTGAATGGCGTACAAATATCTGTTGCGCTTCAACATGAGATTTGTTTTGTAGTCTTAAAAAAGACTTATTAATGTTATAGAGCTACGGAAAGCTTGAATATGTTTATCTATTGAAGCTATATTCCGCTTTAATAAGTTAGTACGATTGTATCAGACTATGTATTAGACTATATTATTACAACAGAATCGACTAAGTAAAGTATCCTTAAACTACGTAAGCAGTATTGTATTGTAGTAATTGTAGTAATAAGTATTGGAATAGACTAAATATTTCATTGGAATCGACCAAATTTAACATCAGAATACACTACATATTGTATTAGATAGGATTTTGTAACTTAACTGGTCTAGCATTTAAGTGCTCTAGCACAAAATTTACTGCATTCTAATGCAGCATTTAAGATAATTTCAATGCAATATTTAGTGTATTGCATTAAAATTATTAAGAGTAGTTTAAGAGTATTGAGTATTAGTCGAGAAAGATCCTATGTTCTAAATCCACCGCCACCACAGACCTTGAAATCTTTTCAGTAGTTCTGATCGCGGCCGAGCGAGTATGTGTAGACGTCTTACTAGACCGGCCTAGATCAGCTGAGACTAGATAATACCAGATTAGATCACATGGAAAGATGATTCCTTGGACCATCCACCTTTACTTGATTAAAGCTGATTAAACCTGTAGCGTGGAGCTACATAGACCTCACACCCTGTTTAGCGTGGGGTTACATAGACCTCATACTCTTGCAGGGTATTAAAGCTAATTAAAGCTGATTGAAGGCTGATTAAAAATTGATTAAAGCCGATTAAAAGCCGATTAAAGCTGATTAAACCTGTAGCGTGGAGCTACATAGACCTCACACACTGTTTAGTGTGGGGTTACATAGAACTCACACTCTTGTAGTGTATTAAAGCTGATTGGAAGCCGATTAAAAGCTGATTAAAGCCGATTAAAAGCTGATTAAACATGTACGTGGGGCTACATAAACCTCACACCCTGTTTAGCGTGAGGTTACATAGACCTCACACTCTTGTAGTGTATTAATGCTGATTGAAAGCTGATTAGAAGATCTTTGATTAGAACGAATCATCTTTCCCTCTGATCTAGTCTGGTGTTATCTGGTCTCAGCTGATCTAGGCCGGAGTAGGGAAAGATGTCATGTTCTGACGCCACCTCCCGCACCTTATTGGAAATTATATGTAAATCTAGTACCAAGCACCTTATGGGGAAATCCTATCGCGAGATAACCCAACCTATCACAACTAACTGATCTAGTCCGGGTTACAGGTATCCATTAATGAGGACTAGGGTGTATCAGCTTTTGATCAGCTTTAAACAGCTTTTAATCGGGTAATCAGCATTATATCAGCTTCTAATCAGCTTTAATCAGCATTCAATCAGCCTTCACAGCTTTTGATCAACTTCAATCAGCATCCTCCTTATTCTCATGCGCATGCGCGAAGTAGTTTGGAAGCTAACCTAACCTAACTCACAGATGGCGCAGTTTCAAACAGATTCCTATCATTATTTCAGAACTAGACTGGTATATGGTGCCTTTATAGAAAGTTTCTTGTGCATTTGGTTGCATAAGACTACACTTGCACCCACTTTTCGTCTACTTGCATCCACTTTGTATCTGCTTGCATGCACTTTTAAAGAGGGTGTGAGGTCCATGTAGCCCCAGGCTAAGCCAATAAGGCTGATTAAAACTGATTAAAAGCTGTTTAAGGCTAATTAAAAGCGGTTTACGGCTGATTAAAAGCTGATACATCCTAGTCCTTCTTAATGGATACCTGTAACCCGGACTAGATCAGTTAGTTGTGATAGGTTGGGTTATCTCGCGATAGGATTTCCCCATAAGGTGCTTGGTATTAGATTTACATGTAATTTCCAATAAGGTGCGGGAGGTGGCGCCAGAACATGACATCTTTCCCTACTGGCCGGTCTAGTAAGACGTGGCGCCATCTACACTTACTCGCTCGGCCGCGTTCAGAACTACTGATAAGATTTCAAGGTCTGTGGTGGCGGTGGATTTAGAACATAGGATCTTTCCCTACTAATGTAGCATAAGAATGCAGTAAATTTTGTGCTAGAATAGACTACAATCGCGATATAATAAGCTAAATGCCGCTTTAAGTGAATAATATTAAACTAAACATTGCGTTAGATTCGACTAAATATTGCACTAGACGACTAGACCAAACGCGTCATCAGATTAAGACTAAATGCTCAAAATGCTATAACATTCTAAATTTTCTTTCTAAATTCTAAATGCAAGTTTACTTATGCCCGCCATACACACAACGGTCCACATGACAGGTCCACCTGTGCAGGTTTGCCTGCGCAGGTAGACCGGAGCGTGTGTGGGAATAGACCTGTGCAGTTTCTTGTGTACGGTTGACCTGCGCAGGCAAACCTGCGCATGTAACCTGTACGGTAGACCGTAACGTGTATGGCGGGCATTAATGTTACGTAATAGCTTGCATCATGTTGTGTCTTGTTTGTTCACTCACATAATTAATTTTCTAGATTTATCTACAATATCTTGTGGACGAATTAATTCTGTAAAGATTCAAATTTGCATTTTACTACACTAGGCTATGCTAATGTAAACTAGACTTGACTAAAGTAGACTAGACTAGACTAAAGTAGATTAGACTAAAACAAACTAGACTAGACTAAAGTAAACTAGACAAGACTAAAGTAGACTAGACTACACTATACTATACAATATTATACTATACTATACTATACCATAATAAGAATTATTTAATAATAAGTCTACTTAATAATAAGTGTACTTAGTAATAAGAATTACGTAATAATAAGTGTACTTAATAATAAGTCTACTTAATAATAAGTGTACTTAGTAATAAGAATTACTTAATAATAAGACTACTTAATAATAAGTGTACTTAGTAATAAGAATTACTTAATAATAAGACTACTTAATAATAAGTCTACTTAATAATAAGTCTACTTAATAATAAGTGTATTTAATTATAAGTCTACTTAATAATAAGACTACTTAATAATAAGTCTACTTAATAATAAGTCTACTTAATAATAAGTGTACTTAGTAATAAGAATTACTTAATAATAAGACTACTTAATAATAAGTGTACTTAATAATAAGTCTACTTAATAATAAGTGTATTTAATTATAAGTCTACTTAATAATAAGACTACTTAATAATAAGTCTACTTAATAATAAGTCTACTTAATAATAAGTGTATTTAATAATAAGTCTACTTAATAATAAGACTACTTAATAATAAGTCTACTTAATAATAAGTGTACTTAATAATAAGTCTACTTAATAATAAGTGTACTTAGTAATAAGAATTACTTAATAATAAGACTACTTAATAATAAGTCTACTTAATAATAAGTCTACTTAATAATAAGTCTACTTAATAATAAGTCTACTTAATAATAAGTCTACTTAATAATAAGTGTATTTAATAATAAGTCTACTAAATAATAATACTACTTAATAATAAGTCTACTTAATAATAAGTCTACTTAATAATAAGTGTATTTAATAATAAGTCTACTTAATAATAAGACTACTTAATAATAAGTCTACTTAATAATAAGTGTACTTAATAATAAGTCTACTTAATAATAAGTGTACTTAGTAATAAGAATTACTTAATAATAAGTCTACTTAATAATAAGTCTACTTAATAATAAGTCTACTTAATAATAAGTGTATTTAATAATAAGTCTACTTAATAATAAGTGTACTTAGTAATAAGAATTACTTAATAATAAGACTACTTAATAATAAGTCTACTTAATAATAAGTGTACTTAGTAATAAGAATTACTTAATAATAAGACTACTTAATAATAAGTCTACTTAATAATAAGTCTATTTAATAATAAGTGTACTTAATAATAAGTCTACATAATAAATAGTCTACTTAAGAATAAGTCTACTTAATAATAAGTGTACTTAATAATAAGCCTACTTAATAATAAGTGTACTTAGTAATAAGAATTACTTAATAATAAGACTACTTAATAATAAGTCTACTTAATAATAAGTCTACTTAATAATAAGTGTATTTAATTATAAGTCTACTTAATAATAAGACTACTTAATAATAAGTCTACTTAATAATAAGTCTACTTAATAATAAGTGTATTTAATAATAAGTCTACTTAATAATAAGACTACTTAATAATAAGTCTACTTAATAATAAGTGTACTTAATAATAAGTCTACTTAATAATAAGTGTAATTAGTAATAAGAATTACTTAATAATAAGACTACTTAATAATAAGTCTACTTAATATTAAGTCTATTTAATAATAAGTGTACTTAATAATAAGTCTACATAATAATTAGTCTACTTAAGAATAATTCTACTTAATAATAAATCTACTTAATAATAGGTGTACTTAATAATTAGCCTACTTAATAAAAAGTCTACTAAATAATAAGTGTACTTAATAATAAGTGTACTTAATAATAAGTCTACTCAATAATAAGAATTACTTAATAATAAGTCTAATTAACAATAAGTCTACTTAATAATAGTGAGTTAAAGGGAATTTACTGTTTAAACAGGTTTTGATTTCTATTTCTATTGAAAAATATGTTTATCATTGGCAGTTGTGAAAAGTTTTGCGCTTGCATTGCGAATTTCGCGCAATCTAAACCTGAAATCTATAAATAAATGCGAAATTTTTTGTTCGCAGAAAAAAACACGCGAAATTAGTGTGGAACTCTGTGACTGAATGTCGTTTTGACTGTACAGTGACTTTCATTTGAATCGAATCGAGTTCTGATCGACGAGTAATGTAAATTTAATTATCGCGATGTTTTTCGCATTTGCGTGGAAAGATTTCTCTTCGGCGCGTGCAGAAGTAAATGAAATCGAGACGTACGCTTAATCGGCCGGTTTTCGTTCCTACAAAGTTGCGATAATCAGCGCAAAACTAAATATTTGCACAATGTTAAGTTCATGAATAAATTGAATGTTTGTTATAATTTAAATTAAGTTCAATTAAAATACAAGACTAGACACGACTAGACAAGACTGGACAAGACTGTATAATAATAATAATAAGATAAACAAGACTAGAGAAACAAGACTAGACAGACAAGACTACCACCAGACTACCATCACCTACTTGCCGCCTAGCTGAAGGGCACGTATTTGAACTTTCGGCAATTGAAACGGCTATCAACAACAAGCATACAATAATTATAGGAATTTATAGAGCCCCATTGACGAGTTTTAAGCTGTTCCTCCAGAAAATACATGAACTGCTGGTTTTATTATCCAAAGGCAATACACAATTTGTAATGGCTGGCGATTTTAATGTAGAAATCCTGAAAGAGTGTAGTATGAGCCGACGGTTTATGTCTCTGCTGGAGTCATGTAATGCAGTCCTTGTGTCAAGAGAAGTAAGCCACCCCGGCTCTGGAACTTGCATTGATAATGTAATAGTCAATCTTACCACTGAATATAGTTCTATAACCAGAGATTATCACATATCGGACCACTGTGCTCAAATTCTGTCATTAGAGTGCAAAATTGGGTCGTCAGTCTCCACCACAAAATGGACGAGACTATTTAATAAAGAAAATATGGATCACCATAAGCTAATGGAAAATGTCACGTGGGATGACTTATTTAAAATTGGGAATAACGATATTGACAGACAATGGTACGCTTTTATGGACATTTTTCTATTGAATTTCACCGAAGCCTTGCCGAGAGTTCTTGTACACGCCAACAAAACATCTAAACGCGTCTTGAATAACCCGTTCCTGAAAAAAATGGAAATAAACCTTAAACTGTTCCAAACAATATCAAAATATAATATGGCATTCAAGAATATGTACAATAACCTACGGAGAAATTTTAGGAAGTTACTAATAGACAACAAGAAAAGAGTTTTAAGAAGGGAAATTGAAACAGCACCCAACAGGCAGAAAGCGAGTGTCTAATGCCCGCCATACACACAACGGTCCACATGACAGGTCTAACTGTGCAGGTTTGCCTGCGCAGGTAGACCGGAGCGTGTGTGGGAATAGACCTGTGCAGTTTCTTGTGTACGGTTGACCTGCGCAGGCACACCTGCGCATGTAACCTGTACGGTAGACCGTAACGTGTATGCCGGGCATAAAAAAATAAAATCACTAGTGCTTCAAATATAAATAATTTTTTTGTAAATAGAGCTAAAGTCCTAGCAGATTATTACACTATCCATTATGCAGTACAAAGACAATATCAGTGTAAACAACAAGTCGTTATTCTTAATGCCGGTCTCTCAGGAAGAGCTTGCTGATTCTATTATTAATCTCAAAAATACCAAAAGTGCGGGTATAGATGAAATCCCTTCCATAGTTATAAAAAATGTGTTCCCCTCTATACTAAACCCTTTGCAATGCATTATACATAATGTTTTAGAGGAAAATCTAAAAACGGCGATTATCATCCCTATACATCAAGCAGGGGACAAGTCTATGATCGAAAACTTCAGGCCTATCAGCATTCTATCGGTTTTCTCTAAAAATTTTGAGAGGATTATATGCTCCAGAATTTTAATGTTTTTAGATAAGCATAACATTGTAAGCCCTCACCAACATGGCTTCGTAAAATGGAAACCAATACCAATTCATAAAGGGGATTATTGATAATCTCGAGTCACGGAAATTCCCAGTTGGAATGCTTATGGACCTATCTAAGGCATATGACTTAGTTAACCATAATATTCTACAAATAAAACTCTCCAAATATGGTATAAGAGGAGTTGTGCTGGAGTTGATCATATCATTCCTTTCTAACAGGACACAGATTACCAGGCTCCACACTCCGCATGGATTTGTACATTCTCCGCCGAGTACAATCAATATAGGTATTCCTCAGGGAAGCACAATAGGACCCTTACTCCTTTCCCTATTCACTAATGACCTGCATGCTACTACGATCAATTCACCGCAGATTAAGATCAACTATGCAGACGACACATCCACATTGATATTAAATAGGACTATCAACGATATCATAACCAATTCAGAAAGAGCTGCTGATGCTATGAAGTTATGGTTTGGTACTAATAAACTTAGACTAAACAAAGATAAAACACAAATAATAATCTTTAAAACTAAGCGGAGTACATTATCATATCCTGATAAAGTGGCAATTGACAACGAAGAGATAGCAGAAAGTTATTCTGTAAGGCTCCTGGGACTTCACATAGACCCATCTCTGGACTGGATCTCACATACCAATGAAATAACAACGAAACTCAACAAGGCAGTATTTGCTGTGAGATCCCTCCAACGTTATGTGCAGTCCGACGTCCTGAGGATGGTATATTTCGCCATCTTCCACAGCCTTCTAAGATTTGGCATTATGTTCTGGGCAAATGGAGTACACTACAACTCTGTGTTCAAGATACAGAAACAAGCCCTGCAAATACTTATGAGTTTAAATTATCGTGAATCCTGCAGAGGACACTTCTAAAGGGCAAACATTTTAACCACCACGGCCAGATATATTTATGAAAACATCATTTTCCTCAAGAAACATAAACGCGAATGTGCAAATATTTAGATCTCTTCAAGGATTTTGTCAAACCTACTGAACGTGTAACAAGGTTTAACAAGGAATTTTATCAGTTTCCTAAACATGTCCTCACGATGACCGAAAAAAGTCCTCAATATGTCAGTATGAAACTATACAAAGTTTTTCCAAGAGAAATCAAACAACTAGATAATATTTAGAGATTCAAGAAGCAGCTTTTCCAACTCCTAAATAATATTGAATCTTATGATTTAGAAAAGTTTTTCTCGTAGGTCTAACCCAAGGAGTATTATATTATATTCACACTACCGATACATGTATAGAATGTATTTGCAATATCCTCACTGTACTTTAATAATGAAATAAAATATTTTAAATTTGACTAGACAGACAAGACTAGACAGACAAGACTAGACAGACAAGACTAGACAGACAAGACTAGACAGACAAGACTAGACAGACAAGACTAGACAGACAAGACTAGACAGACAAGACTAGACAGACAAGACTAGACAGACAAGACTAGACAGACAAGACTAGACAGACAAGACTAGACAGACAAGACTAGACAGACAAGACTAGACAGACAAGACTAGACAGACAAGACTAGACAGACAAGACTAGACAGACAAGACTAGACAGACAAGACTAGACAGACAAGACTAGACAGACAAGACTAGACAGACAAGACTAGACAGACAAGACTAGACAGACAAGACTAGACAGACAAGACTAGACAGACAAGACTAGACAGACAAGACTAGACAGACAAGACTAGACAGACAAGACTAGACAGACAAGACTAGACAGACAAGACTAGACAGACAAGACTAGACAGACAAGACTAGACAGACAAGACTAGACAGACAAGACTAGACAGACAAGACTAGACAGACAAGACTAGACAGACAAGACTAGACAGACAAGATTAGACAGACAAGACTAGACAGACAAGACTAGACAGACAAGACTAGACAGACAAGACTAGACAGACAAGACTAGACAGACAAGACTAGACAGACAAGACTAGACAGACAAGACTAGACAGACAAGACTAGACAGACAAGACTAGACAGACAAGACTAGACAGACAAGACTAGATAGACAAGACTAGACAGACAAGAGTAGACAGACAAGAATAGACAGACAAGAATAGATAGACAAGACTAGACAGACCCGACTAGAAATTTTTGTTTAAAAATCTATTCGAATTTTTTTTTATGATTCTTATTTTGCTACCCGGAGGAAATGAAAGTGCTGAAAACGGTTGTCTAGTTTATTTAGCTCTAAAGTAACAAATAAACAAGTTTTATATATTTTTTCGTTGTACACCATTTCGCATTTCCGACTGATTTCACGCTGTCGTAACTTTTGAACGGCTCACCACAGAGACTTCTAGTCTTCGCCAATCGATTCAGCGTCCCAAAATTAGTCGAAATGCGTATATATTATTCCCCAGGAAGCTTTCAGTTACGAAATACCATCGACACGGAGAGCATAGACCGCGGAAACGACGAAATGCGAGATAATCGATTTTGTCAAAATCGTTAATTTTTGAGTTACAGAAAAATTAAAAAATTAAAAACGTTCCTGAAAGCATTTTTGCTGCTGATTACAAATATGCAAATTATATTTCGATAGCTCTTTCCGTTCACTATCACCTGCAAGAATTGAAGACATTTTTAAGAAATTTCGGCCCTCGAGTAGAGATCTCGGAAAGTCGTGAATTTCCAGCGGACAATTTTAGTGTATCAATAGGAAAAGGACCTTCTGAAAACGATGCCGCAATTCGTTTTTGATTATCTGCAACCGTTTCCGAGACATCTACTTAGCAAATCGAGAATCGGGTAAATTTCAGTTTGAAATATCTCGACGAATTATTGAATCTCTCCGTACAATTTACACATCGACTTGTTCGTCTTGTCGTGTAGTTTCTGTGTGCTGAAAATGATTTTGTTGCTTTTTACCGTTCTCGAGAAAATCGAAAAAAAAACAAAAAGCACATATTTTACGAACGAAATGATAGAATTTTTTTGTTGAAAAATTTTTTGGAAATTTTTTTCGTGATTTGTTTTTGGTTACCCGAAGGAAATCGAAGTGCTGAAAACGGTTTTCCAGTTTATTTCGCTCTAAAGTTACAAATAAACAAGTTTTATATATTCTTTCGCTGTACACCATTTCGCATTTCCGACTGATTTCACACTGTCATAACTTTTGAACGGCTTACCACAGAGACTTCTAGTCTTCACCAATCGATTCGGCCTCACAAAATTAGTCGTAAAACGTATATAATATTCCCTAGGAAGCTTTCAGTTAAGAATACCACGTACACGGGAAGTCTAGACCGCGGAATCGACGAAATGCGTTAGTTATTGAGTTACAATCGTTAGTTTTTGAGTTACAGCAAAATTTAAAAACGTTTCTGAAAGCATATTTGCTGCTGATTATAGATTGCAAAGAGATAGATGGAAATTATATTTCGCTAGCTCGCAAGCAAGACTAGACAGACAAGACTAGACAGACAAGATTAGACAGACAAGACAAGACTAGACATACAAGACTAGACAGACAAGACTAGACAGACAAGACTAGACAGACAAGACTAGACAGACAAGACTAGACAGACAAGACTAGACAGACAAGACTAGACAGACAAGACTAGACAGACAAGACTAGACAGATAAGACTGGACAGACAAGACTAGAAAGACAAGACTAGACACACAAAGCTAGTCAGACCAGACTAGACCGACTAGACTAAACAGACTAAAAGACTGGACAGTCAAGACTATTCTGTGAGTACTTAGTTGAAGAAATGATATTTCTTTAAATATTTGTGTTTTAAAATTTGAATAATTGTAGAAACTGCAAGGATCAAAGGTGTCTATGTTGAGTAGGTTAGTGTTAGTCGGTGGTCGACCTTGGGCGGGCGAAAACGTGTTCAATATTTGGGTTGACCTTATCAATTCGCCGAATAATAAATCTAGGTGTTTCTTTTGAATTGAAAGTTTGAAAGACTAAATATTATACGTAGAATTCACGAACGTCCATCTGCACTGTGGATTGTTCATTTTCGGCAACGAGGTTTAAACCAGACAAAAAAACTTTCTTGCGCGAATTACGTAAACGTAATCAAACGTCACGATTCCAGTTATTTTTGTCGCATTTTATGTTATTTTCGTTCCATCAAGGTTTTTAGGATTATCCCAGCCGTTTACCCACGAATAATAACGGCGTTTTCACTTAAATTTTACCATAAATTCTTATTATTACTCAAGGCGAAACGCAATGTTAGACGTTCGAATTAACGCCATTTACCCACAGTATTTATGTAATGCCATGCAGTAAGTAGTTTTTTAAGACTGTTTAGATGCTCAAACGTCTCAATTTTTTCGTCTAATTGTCTACTAATTCGTCTAATTGTCTATCAATTCGTCTAATTGTCTACCAATTCGTCTAATTGTCTATCAATTCATCTAATTGTCTACCAATTCGTCTAATTGTCTAGCAATTCGTCTAATTGTCTACCAATTCGTCTAATTGTCTAGCAATTCGTCTAATTGTCTACCAATTCGTCTAATTGTCTAGCAATTCGTCTAATTGTCTACCAATTCGTCTAATTGTCTAGCAATTCGTCTAATTGTCTACCAATTCGTCTAATTGTCTAGCAATTCGTCTAATTGTCTACCAATTCGTCTAATTGTCTACCAATTCGTCTAATTGTCTAGCAATTCGTCTAATTGTCTACCAATTCGTCTAATTGTCTAGCAATTCGTCTAATTGTCTACCAATTCGTCTAATTGTCTAGCAATTCGTCTAATTGTCTACCAATTCGTCTAATTGTGTAAATTCCGCTAACTAATTACCATTCATTTTTCGCTGAATCTTCCCCGCTGCTTACCAATTACCAATAGAGCAGATCCTACTGTTGTTGCATTAAGGCCGATTCTCATATACGCGACACTCAGCTACGCGACGTCACGCGACACCGCCTGTTAAATAATGATTACTTTGTTTTAAATGGGCACGTTTTCACTATGGCTACGCGACAGCTACGAGACGTGCCCATTTAAAACAATGTAATCGCTATTTGACGGGCGATGTTGCACGACGTCGCGTAGCTGAGTGTCGCGCAGATGGGAATCAACCTTTAGTCTTGAACGTATAGATATGAAATATTGAGAATGTCAAGATAAGATAGACAAATTCGAGACACTATTTTTTTCTGTTTGCAAATTAGTTTGACCTTTTTAATTTTATTGGCAAACAAATACGCGCGGAATAAAAGGTGAAAATTTGAATAAATTTATAGAAACAAACTTCGAATACTTAAAATTCGATTACAATTTACAAGCGAAAATCACGTGCCTTCTCGTAAAGCCTAACCTAAGCAATTAGTTTAGATTAGTTTTAAAGTTGGACCTTGCTCTACAGACTACAATTTACATTCGACGTTTGGACTTTGCGTGTTTACTTTTCGCACGTCGAATTTGTAAGTCGAACGGAATTCGCGGCCAATAAAAACAAAATCGCGACTCATAAAAATGTGTTTACCGTCTCGCCGAGCTTCCATCCGACACACAAACAAACGACGCGCAGATAACAGAAAACAAAGTGATTACAGATCGTCGAAAATCAAAACAAATTTCCCACACAAAAGAATCACTCAGATTAACTGGAATAAACTTAATAGGCTTCAAATTATTATTACGTATATAGAGTTAATTTACAGCGACTATTTTGGAAACATGCGGGCTCTATGTTTAATATGCGCGTCTCTGTTCCGCCCAGCCAAGAGTCGATACACTTTCTTTGTTGTCCGCCTGTGCTTCTAACCCCCCGTGTGGCCTAGCGCACTCGGGGGTTCCGCATAGGGGTAAAAGGTTACAGACCTCACCACACCACACTAAAACTTGTTTCGATTTTATTAAGTCTAGACGCACAAGTTAGAATCAAAATGAATAGATTAGACAAGATCTTGTCTGTCTAGTCTTGTCTGTTTAGTCTTGTCTGTCTAGTCTTGTCTGTTTAGTCTTGTCTGTCTAGTCTTGTCTGTTTAGTCTTGTCTATCTAGTCTTGTCTGTCTAGTCTTGTCTGTCTAGTCTTGTCTGTCTAGTCTTGTCTGTCTAGTCTTGTCTGTCTAGTCTTGTCTGTCTAGTCTTGTCTGTCTAGTCTTGTCTGTCTAGTCTTGTCTGTCTAGTCTTGTCTGTCTAGTCTTGTCTGTCTAGTCTTGTCTGTCTAGTCTTGTCTGTCTAGTCTTGTCTGTCTAGTCTTGTCTGTCTAGTCTTGTCTGTCTGGTCTTGTCTGTCTAGTCTTGTCTGTCTAGTCTTGTCTGTCTAGTCTTGTCTGTCTAGTCTTGTCTGTCTAGTCTTGTCTGTCTAGTCTTGTCTGTCTAGTCTTGTCTGTCTAGTCTTGTCTGTCTAGTCTTGTCTGTCTAGTCTTGTCTGTCTAGTCTTGTCTGTCTAGTCTTGTCTGTCTACTCTTGTCTGTCTAGTCTTGTCTGTCTAGTCTTGTCTGTCTAGTCTTGTCTGTCTAGTCTTGTCTGTCTAGTCTTGTCTGTCTAGTCTTGTCTGTCTAGTCTTGTCTGTCTAGTCTTGTCTGTCTAGTCTTGTCTGTCTAGTCTTGTCTGTCTAGTCTTGTCTGTCTAGTCTTGTCTGTCTAGTCTTGTCTGTCTAGTCTTGTCTGTCTAGTCTTGTCTGTCTAGTCTTGTCTGTCTAGTCTTGTCTGTCTAGTCTTGTCTGTCTAGTCTTGTCTGTCTAGTCTTGTCTGTCTAGTCTTGTCTGTCTAGTCTTGTCTGTCTAGTCTTGTCTGTCTAGTCTTGTCTGTCTAGTCTTGTCTGTCTAGTCTTGTCTGTCTAGTCTTGTCTGTCTAGTCTTGTCTGTCTAGTCTTGTCTGTCTAGTCTTGTCTGTCTAGTCTTGTCTGTCTAGTCTTGTCTGTCTAGTCTTGTCTGTCTAGTCTTGTCTGTCTAGTCTTGTCTGTCTAGTCTTGTCTGTCTAGTCTTGTCTGTCTAGTCTTGTCTGTCTAGTCTTGTCTGTCTAGTCTTGTCTGTCTAGTCTTGTCTGTCTAGTCTTGTCTGTCTAGTCTTGTCTGTCTAGTCTTGTCTGTCTAGTCTTGTCTGTCTAGTCTTGTCTGTCTAGTCTTGTCTGTCTAGTCTTGTCTGTCTAGTCTTGTCTGTCTAGTCTTGTCTGTCTAGTCTTGTCTGTCTAGTCTTGTCTGTCTAGTCTTGTCTGTCTAGTCTTGTCTGTCTAGTCTTGTCTGTCTAGTCTTGTCTGTCTAGTCTTGTCTGTCTAGTCTTGTCTGTCTAGTCTTGTCTGTCTAGTCTTGTCTGTCTAGTCTTGTCTGTCTAGTCTTGTCTGTCTAGTCTTGTCTGTCTAGTCTTGTCTGTCTAGTCTTGTCTGTCTAGTCTTGTCTGTCTAGTCTTGTCTGTCTAGTCTTGTCTGTCTAGTCTTGTCTGTCTAGTCTTGTCTGTCTAGTCTTGTCTGTCTAGTCTTGTCTGTCTAGTCTTGTCTGTCTAGTCTTGTCTGTCTAGTCTTGTCTGTCTAGTCTTGTCTGTCTAGTCTTGTCTGTCTAGTCTTGTCTGTCTAGTCTTGTCTGTCTAGTCTTGTCTGTCTAGTCTTGTCTGTCTAGTCTTGTCTGTCTAGTCTTGTCTGTCTAGTCTTGTCTGTCTAGTCTTGTCTGTCTAGTCTTGTCTGTCTAGTCTTGTCTGTCTAGTCTTGTCTGTCTAGTCTTGTCTGTCTAGTCTTGTCTGTCTAGTCTTGTCTGTCTAGTCTTGTCTGTCTAGTCTTGTCTGTCTAGTCTTGTCTGTCTAGTCTTGTCTGTCTAGTCTTGTCTGTCTAGTCTTGTCTGTCTAGTCTTGTCTGTCTAGTCTTGTCTGTCTAGTCTTGTCTGTCTAGTCTTGTCTGTCTAGTCTTGTCTGTCTAGTCTTGTCTGTCTAGTCTTGTCTGTCTAGTCTTGTCTGTCTAGTCTTGTCTGTCTAGTCTTGTCTGTCTAGTCTTGTCTGTCTAGTCTTGTCTGTCTAGTCTTGTCTGTCTAGTCTTGTCTGTCTAGTCTTGTCTGTCTAGTCTTGTCTGTCTAGTCTTGTCTGTCTAGTCTTGTCTGTCTAGTCTTGTCTGTCTAGTCTTGTCTGTCTAGTCTTGTCTGTCTAGTCTTGTCTGTCTAGTCTTGTCTGTCTAGTCTTGTCTGTCTAGTCTTGTCTGTCTAGTCTTGTCTGTCTAGTCTTGTCTGTCTAGTCTTGTCTGTCTAGTCTTGTCTGTCTAGTCTTGTCTGTCTAGTCTTGTCTGTCTAGTCTTGTCTGTCTAGTCTTGTCTGTCTAGTCTTGTCTGTCTAGTCTTGTCTGTCTAGTCTTGTCTGTCTAGTCTTGTCTGTCTAGTCTTGTCTGTCTAGTCTTGTCTGTCTAGTCTTGTCTGTCTAGTCTTGTCTGTCTAGTCTTGTCTGTCTAGTCTTGTCTGTCTAGTCTTGTCTGTCTAGTCTTGTCTGTCTAGTCTTGTCTGTCTAGTCTTGTCTGTCTAGTCTTGTCTGTCTAGTCTTGTCTGTCTAGTCTTGTCTGTCTAGTCTTGTCTGTCTAGTCTTGTCTGTCTAGTCTTGTCTGTCTAGTCTTGTCTGTCTAGTCTTGTCTGTCTAGTCTTGTCTGTCTAGTCTTGTCTGTCTAGTCTTGTCTGTCTAGTCTTGTCTGTCTAGTCTTGTCTGTCTAGTCTTGTCTAGTCTTGTCTGTCTAGTCTTGTCTGTCTAGTCTTGTCTGTCTAGTCTTGTCTGTCTAGTCTTGTCTGTCTAGTCTTGTCTGTCTAGTCTTGTCTGTCTAGTCTTGTCTGTCTAGTCTTGTCTGTCTAGTCTTGTCTGTCTAGTCTTGTCTGTCTAGTCTGTCTAGTCTTGTCTGTCTAGTCTTGTCTGTCTAGTCTTGTCTGTCTTGTCTGTCTAGTCTTGTCTGTCTAGTCTTGTCTGTCTAGTCTTGTCTGTCTAGTCTTGTCTGTCTAGTCTTGTCTGTCTAGTCTTGTCTGTCTAGTCTTGTCTGTCTAGTCTTGTCTGTCTAGTCTTGTCTGTCTAGTCTTGTCTGTCTAGTCTTGTCTGTCTAGTCTTGTCTGTCTAGTCTTGTCTGTCTAGTCTTGTCTGTCTAGTCTTGTCTGTCTAGTCTTGTCTGTCTAGTCTTGTCTGTCTAGTCTTGTCTGTCTAGTCTTGTCTGTCTAGTCTTGTCTGTCTAGTCTTGTCTGTCTAGTCTTGTCTGTCTAGTCTTGTCTGTCTAGTCTTGTCTGTCTAGTCTTGTCTGTCTAGTCTTGTCTGTCTAGTCTTGTCTGTCTAGTCTTGTCTGTCTAGTCTTGTCTGTCTAGTCTTGTCTGTCTAGTCTTGTCTGTCTAGTCTTGTCTGTCTAGTCTTGTCTGTCTAGTCTTCTCTGTCTAGTTTTGTCCGTCTAATCTTGTCTCTGCATCTATTCTGGTCTGATCTATTCTTGTCTTTGCGTTTCTGTGAAAAACAAAGTAAAAACGTTAATTTTAATATTTATTTGTAAATGAGGCAATTTGGCTGGCATTGGCTGGAATTCAAGGCTTCACGTGCACTCATTTTTCCACACGCGTTTGTACCTTACACACCGCAGAAACTAGTTAACTAAATAAAACTTTGTCTATTTATCGGAAGGAACAACTTAACCGGACGAATTGATGTTTTAATCACACGCAGAAAATAGTCAGACTAGTTTCTAAAACGAGTCGTAGATGAACATCTGCTTTTTGTTTCTTTTCAATTTTATTTAGGTTTAGTGATGAAAATGAGACGAAACACGTTAGTGTTTGGTCTGGGATCTTAATGTGTTTGTTTGCCTCTCGTTGTTTGTTTTTTTTAACTTTTCAGTCAATATTTTCCAAGTTTTACTACCTTTCGTGCACCATCGCGTCTATTTCGATACCTGTAACGGCTATGCTCGGCCCCGTTCACCTAGTTAAGATCCATTTGGAAAACCAAAAACGATATTTACACTCTCGCCATTCATTTAAACACTAAATATCTCTCTAAATATTTAGTATTTAGATTAGAACTTGCCGTTAGCTACCTCGTGTAAATCTCAATTAGTATACAGTATGGATATTTTACATACTAAAGTAGATTATTATAATAAATAAATTAAAATATTATATGAATAGGATAGCCAATAGAATATGATGATGGCATATAGAATTCATACTTGCATTGAATTGAAAAATTCACTGTTTTTTTTTTCTTTGTAAACTTAGTGAATTTTTCAAATTAATGGTAAATATTATAAATAATTTTCTAAAAGATTGAAACTAAATGTTTGTAATAATTGAACTTGAATTGAATTTTTGAACAATTGAATATGATAACGGCATATAGAATTCATTGAATTGAACAATTCACAAGGTTTTTTTTTTTGTAAACGTAGTGAATTTTTCAATTCAATGGAAAATATTATAAATAATTTTAGACATTTGACAGTGAGAGTTTAATTGGACAAGACTAAATGTATTATTGTTTATTTGACAATGTTTTGTAGACAAAGAGATCGTTAAGCAAAGGTGCCATTATATAGTCGTAAAAAGTTTTACTAACTGATTTAATGTCCACTTAAATCCGTATCCGTTTCGCTTTCTTTTAAACGACACAGTGAACCAATCATATCGCGCCGCATCGACTACATTCCAAAACTAATTCCGCATCTTAATCCCATCAAAATCAATTTGGACTAGATTGTAATCTAGACTAGCGTTACTTAAATTGTGTTAGAATTATATAGGATGTGTCTAGTTCCAATTATGGCATTAGACAATGATTTATGTTTGGATTAAAGTTGCGATTTTACACGGAAAAAAGTAAACTTTAAAAAATACAGTTTCAATAGTAGCAGCGGCCTTACGAATATAAATTAGTAAAGATTGCAGTCGCATACTGTAATTTTTAAAACTTATTTACTAATAATAGCGGAAACTGTAATTTTAACAAAAGCAATATGTAGTTTTTACTCTTTGAAATCCGTCAGGCTGCTGCTACTATTTGAAACTACAAAAGCAATATGTAGTTTTTACAGTTTCAAATTCGTAAGGCTGCTACTATTTGAAACTGTAATTTTTACAAAAGCAATTTGTAGCTTTTACAGTTTCAAACTCGTAAGGGCGCTGCTTCTATTTGAAATTGTAATTTTTACAAAAACAATTTGTAGTTTTTACAATTTAAAATCCTTAAGGCTGCTGCTACTATTTTAAACTGTAATTTGTATAAAAGCAATTTGTAGTTTTTGCAGTTTCAAATTCGTAAAGCCGCTGCTACTATTCGAAATTGTAATTTTTACAAACCAAATTTGTAGTTTTTACAGGTTCAAATCCTGCTACTATTTGAAATTGTAATTTTTTCAAAAACAATTTGTATTTTTTACAGTTTCAAATCCTTAAAGCTGCTGCTACTATTTTAAACTGCAATTTTTATAAAAGCAATTTGTAATTTTTACAATTTCAAATGCGTAAAGCCGCTCCTACTATTTAAAATTGTAATTTATTCAAAAACAGTATTTTCTACAGTTTCAAATCCTTAAGGCTGCTGCTATTATTTTAAACTGTGATTTTATAAAAGAAATTTCTAGTTTTTACAGTTTCAAATTCGTAAAGCCGCTGCTTCTATTTGAAATTGTAATTTTAACAAAAACAATTAGTATTTTTTACAGTTTCAAATCCTTAAGGCTGCTGCTACTATTTTAAACTATGATTTTGTAAAAGCAATCTGTAGTTATTACAGTTTCAAATTCGTAAAGCCGCTGCTTCTATTTGAAATTGTAATTTTTACAAAAACAATTTGTATTTTTTACAGTTTCAAATCCTTAAGGTTGCTGCTACTATTTTAAACTGTAATTTTTATAAAAGCAATTTGTAGTTTTTACAGTTTCAAATTCGTAAAGCCGCTGCTACTATTTGAAATTGTAATTTTTCCAAAAACAATTTGTAGTTTTTACACTTTCAAATCCTACTACTATTTGAATTTGTAATTTTTCCAAAAACAATTTGTATTTTTTACAGTTTTAAATCCTTAATGCTGCTGTTACTATTTTAATCTGTAATTTTTATAAGAGCAATTTGTAGTTTATACAGTTTCAAATTAGTAAGGCTGCTGCTACTAATTCAAACTGTAATTTTTACAAAAGCAATTTGTAGTTTTTAGTTTCAAATTCGTAAGGTTGCTGCTACAATTTGAAAGTGTATTTTTTACAAAAACAATTTGTACTTTTTACAGTTTCAAATCCTTAAGGCTGCTGCTACTATTTTAATCTGTAATTTTTATAAGAGCAATTTGTAGTTTATACAGTTTCAAATTCGTAAGCCGCTGCACCTATTTGAAATTGTAATTTTTACAAAAAAAAATTGTAGTTTTTACTATTTGAAATGTTTGCTGATATTTGCTGCTACTATTTGAAACTGTAATTTTTATTCAAGCAATTTGTAATTTTAACAGTTTCAAATTTGTAAGGCCGCTGCTACTATTTGAAATTGTAATTTTTACAAAAACAATTTGTATTTTTTACAGTTTTAAATCCTTAAGGCTGCTGCTACTATTTGAAACTGTAATTCTTTTAAATGCAATTTGTAGTTTTTACAGTTTCGAATTCGTAAGGCCGCTGCTACTATTTGAAATTGTAATTTTTTCAAAAACAATTTGTAGTTTTTACAGTTTCAAATCCTTAATCCTGCTGCTACTATTTTAAACTGTAATTTTAATAAAAGCAATTTGTAGTTTTTACAATTTCAAATTCGTAAAGCCTCTGCAACTATTTCAAATTGTAATTTTTACAAAAACAATTTGTACTTTTTACAGTTTCAAATCCTTAAGGCTGCTGCTACTATTTGAAACTGTAATTTTTACAAAAGCAATTTGTAGTTTTTACCGTTTCAAATTCGTAAGGCCGCTGCTACTATTTGAAATTGTAATTTTTACAAAAACATTTTGTATTTTTTTACAGTTTCAAATCCTTAAGGCTGCTGCTACTATTTTAAACTGCAATTTTTACAAAAACAATTTGTAGTTTTTACAGTGTCAAATTCGTAAGGGCCCTGCCACTATTTGTAATTGTAATTTTTACAAAAACAATTTGTATTTTTTACAGTTTGAAATCCTTAAGGCTGCTGCTACTATTTGAACCTGCAATTTTTACAAAAACAATTTGTAGTTTTTACAGTTTCAAATCCTTAAGGCCGCTGCTACTATTTAAAACTGTAATTTTTAAAGTGTAATTTTCCCCATGAAGTTTGTTGTAAATTTAGATTAGTTTGGTCATCTTTTTGGAGAAACGAGTTGAATTTGTTGAGAATTTCTAGAAAGTTTCTAGAGGAATCCGTGGGCATTTTTAAAATGATTTGAGAGAAGAAAAAAAACAGGCAGCTGTCGTTGGGCGGTTGGGGCTGTGCGTGAGGGGGCGATAAGGGTCGAAATCGCGGCGCAATCCGACCGATTCTGTAACACCTGGCGTCCCGTACGGACGGCAGACACAAAAGCGAAACAGCATCGGTTCTCCTGACCTTAGCTCGCAGGTATTTTCGAGTTCGCGTAAACAGCGGTTTACATAACAGACTGATTATTCGGAGAAAGAAAGGTCAACGAGAAAACTTCCTCGTCGAATGGGTACAGTAGGAAATGGTCTGAAATACGCATTTTTATGTTTAAAAATGTTCATACGAGGTGAAAGTGCTAAATATTTGAAATTAAGAACTGCGTCTCTTTTTCTCGCATTGACGAGGCTTTGTCCGAAAATCCCTGTCCTTGTTCCAAAAAAGCAAAAATTCGGTTTGACGCGTTAATTAACTGTTTGAGGCACAGCGAAAAGTGTCCCAAGTGATGCGTAAATATGTCGTTTGCTTTGTTTAGAATTCTCTTTCGAAATATTTGCCAGATTACAAATTTATTCGCGAAAAAGACCCAATTTCGATACCGTTCCAGTTTTATTCGCTGACCTGGTTTCGTTCTCTTCATTCAGGTTATTTCTGATTTTAATATCTGTTTTCGTTTCTTTTATTCAAACAGTTTTTGTAAGTATTTGCTTGTTCATTCCTCTGTTAAGATAACACAAAACAAACAAAGATAAAAAAGTAGAAATAGGTAGATAGACAATATTAAACAGACAAGATTAGACAGACAAGACTAGATGGACAAGACTAGACAGACAAGACAGACAAGACTAGACAGACAAGGCTAGACAGACGCGACTAGACAGACGCGACTAGACAGACGCGACTAGACAGTCGCGACTAGACAGACGCGACTAGACAGACGCGACTAGACAGACGCGACTACACAGACGTAACTAGACAGACGCGACTAGACAGACGCGACTAGACAGACGCGACTAGACAGACGCGACAAGACAGACGCGACTAGACAGACGCGACTAGACAGACGCGACTAGACAGACGCGACTAGACAGACGCGACAAGACAGACGCGACTAGACAGACGCGACTAGACAGACGCGACTAGACAGACGCGACTAGACAGACGCGACTAGACAGACGCGACTTGACAGACGCGACTAGACAGACGCGACTAGACAGACGCGACTAGACAGACGAGACTAGACAGACGCGACTTGACAGACGCGACTAGACAGACGCGACTAGACAGACGCGACTAGACAGACGCGACTAGACAGACGCGACAAGACAGACGCGACTAGACAGACCCGACTAGACAGACGCGACTAGACAGACGCGACTAGACAGACGCGACTAGACAGACGCGACTTGACAGACGCGACTAGACAGACGCGACTAGACAGACGCGACTAGACAGACGCGACTAGACAGACGCGACTAGACAGACGCGACTAGACAGACGCGACTAGACAGACGCGACTAGACAGACGCGACTAGACAGACGCGACTAGACAGACGCGACTAGACAGACGCGACTAGACAGACGCGACTAGACAGACGCGACTAGACAGACGCGACTAGACAGACGCGAATAGACAGACGCGACTAGACAGACGCGACTAGACAGACGCGACTAGACAGACGCGACTTGACAGACGCGACTAGACAGACGGGACTAGACAGACGCGACTAGACAGACGCGACTAGACAGACGCGACTAGACAGACGCGACTAGACAGACGCGACTAGCCAGACGCGACTAGACAGACGCGACTAGACAGACGCGACTAGACAGACGCGACTAGACAGACGCGACTAGACAGACGCGACTAGACAGACGCGACTAGACAGACGCGACTAGACAGACGCGACTAGACAGACGCGACTAGACAGACGCGACTAGACAGACGCGACTAGACAGACGCGACTAGACAGACGCGACTAGACAGACGCGACTAGACAGACGCGACTAGACAAACGCGACTAGACAGACGCGACTAGACAGACGCGACTAGAGAGACGCGACTAGACAGACGCGACTAGACAGACGCGACTAGACAGACGCGACTAGACAGACGCGACTAGACAGACGCGACTAGACAGACGCGACTAGACAGACGCGACTAGACACACGCGACTAGACAGACGCGACTAGACAGACGCGACTAGACAGACGCGACTAGACAGACGCGACTAGACAGACGCGACTAGACAGACGCGCCTAGACAGCCGCGACTAGACAGACGCGACTAGACAGACGCGACTAGACAGACGCGACTAGACAAATGCGACTAGACAGACGCGACTAGACAGACGCGACTAGATAGACGCGACTAGACAGACGCGACTAGATAGACGCGACTAGACAGACGCGACTAGACAGATGCGACTAGACAGACGCGACTAGACAGACGCGACTAGACAGACAAGACACAGAAATCTAGAACTTAAAGAAACCGAGTTAACCCAAAGGCTATCGACCTATGTTGTTATTAAATTGTTTATCCTGTGTATAAACTAACAACGACCGTCTCAATTATCTCATTTTTCAATCCATAACAAATTAATCTACCGTTGCGGGAACGGTTTCGTTCGATCGGGTGGAGTGTTTGTGTGCGTGCGAGAGAGAGAGAGGATTGTTTTTTCGCACAAATCAAAACGGAGCTCGGAGAAAGTTGTGGTCGCAAAGTTCGCGTTAAACTTAGTATACTTACGCTGTGTAAGTGCTCCAGAGCTAAAATAATTTCGCCTATGTAAATCCTAACTTCGTGCTCTTGGAAGTGTTCTCTTTGGTAAAGATGGGTAAACAGTTCGCCACCAGCAACGTAATCTGCAAAACACAACAACAATTAGTTAACTAAAATCACTAACTACTAATTAGTGGGACTTGGTGATTTAAGACTGGATCGTTTAGATTTAAGACTGGATCGTTTAATAGCAGGACTAGGTGATTTACGACTGGAGATTTCAAGTTTTAATCCAGATTAGTTATCTTAATCCCTTAAGATTAAGACTAGAAATCTCATAACTTTTTAGCCTAGATCATTTGAAATTGAGCCTAGCAGCTTCAAATTTGAACCTTAGATTGTTGGGGATTAAGACCTGATACCTGAAGATTCAGACTAGGTGTCTCAAACTTTAGTCTTGATAATATAAAATTGAGAACAGATTTAAAATAGAAATCTAGAATGTTCAAAATTGCCTGATCTATCTTTAGGTATCTAGTCTAAATCGTAAAGATATCTAAGACAACTTAAAACTAACACTAGTAACTTAAGTCTTACAACTTAATTCCAGATCTAACACTAGATATCTCGAGCATATATTTGTCTAAATCAACGACACTTTACAATTTGGTAAACTACATAGCTTTCTTTGCCTTCAATTTTTATATTGTGATAATTTGGATTTAGTTATAGACGAATTAACTAAATCCAAATTATCACGGTCTATTTATTTATCGTCTATAACTAAATACAAATTATCACCGGTCTAGACGAACTGTCCAAGGTCCCAAGCGAGCAAACACAAATCGACGCCTGTTTTCAATAATAATTAATTCAAATCGTTTAACCTTAAAAACCAAGCGGACAACAACACAAACTCAAACTGACTCTCCAAAACTACAACAATCCGACACCAAAATTATCAGACAGAAACTCGTCGATCTAGACTGCAGACAATTTTTAAATCATCAGTTGGTGTCTTAATCTAGACTTCTTCTTAAAGTTCTTCTCGCGGATGGGTCACTTACGACCACGCGGAATCAACGTATGTTGAGCCTTCCTTCTTGCTCAATAGCTTTTCATAGGCATGAATCGTTGTAGTTTCTGTTCCTGCGACCATGCACGTCGTGTTGGTTTCTTCTGATCTTTCTCAAATCCCCTAGTGAGAACAATATTCCTAATCACATATCTATCAGCAAACTAACTTAAGATTGAAGTGCTCTATGTATTAGAGTGCTCGTGTTTTGAGAGTTCGGCGAGTCCGCGACAGTTTCGTGCGTCTGACCTCAGCCGACATGTTCGCCACGCTCGCGTTTGGTAGTTAATTTTGGTAGTTAATTGGTTCGATCACCGCATGGAAGCAGCATCGGCTTTTCCCCGTTCGGAACAATTTGATTTCAGAATTTCCGTCCTTGTATTTCCCTGCTCATATTATTTCTTCCTATTTCCTCCCTTAAACCGGCGACGGGAGGACGTTCCACGCAGCGGGTCAGAGACGGTTGCAGCCTGAACATACCTATTGCCAGTTAGTCTTTTAAATTACTGGTTAGTCTTGTCCGTTACTAGTCGGTCTTGCTTATTATTAGTTAGTATTGTTGACTAGCAGCTGGTCTTGTTTATTAGTATACTCGCACCGGCGTGATAATACATCTCGTCTCGACGAGTTTAGCATTGTTCTGCGCATACCCCCACATTATTTCGAGTGCACGATGTTTTGTTGTCCGTATTTGAAAAACGCATATTTCTCAAACTAATCTGCGCGTACCTCGGCGCGTCCCTCATACCTCGGCGCAGTATAGCTGCATGCTCTCGCCAGTTCGAGTATAGTTAGTTTATTACGCCTTGCCTTTTGCTAGTTCTTCTTCTTCTCAATGGTGCTAGATACCACCCGATAAGGATTGACGTCAAATTAAGTACCAAACGCGAGCGTGGTCAACATGTCGGTTGAGGTCAAACGCACGAAACTGTCGCGGACCTGCCGAACTCTCAAAACACGAGTAAAATACATAGAGCACTCTAAAGAGAAGTCTAGATTAAGACATGAACTGTTGCTACCAGTCCTAGTACGACCTGGCCCTCCTCCCACAGCCTACACTTGTGCTTGATGTATTGATGTTAGTCACAAGTGTAGGGAGCCCTTACAGTTTTTAACGTTTTTGGCGAGCCACTATTCGGAGAGGTTTTGAGGCAGATTTTTACTGTGATGACTTTGCCAGAGCCATCTACAGGAGAACGGTGGCTTATTTTTACCATGTCCAGGATTTGAACCCACGAAGGATTTGACACCTTGACGACTACTGGGCCACCACCGCCTTCACCTTTTGCTAGTTAGTTTTGTCTATTGCTAGCTACGGTGGTGTATTGCTAAGTAAATCTTGTCCATTGCTAGTAATCGTTGCTAAACAGTCTTGTCAATTCTTATTTAGTCTTGTTCTGCGGAGTGAACTGCGCGGTCGAGAGATTAATTGGGAAAACAAATTTATCAAGAAAAATAAAAACTCGTTTTAGAATTCCGAGCAATAAAAAAATGTTTATGGAAATACCGAAGCACGGAATATTGAAAAAATGTTTACTAATTATGCTTTTACGATCAACACCGGATAATTTAAATAAACACTGGAATTCCTAAACTAAATCAGTTTAAACTAAGTGAATTAATACCTTGTTTAGGACTTAGATTGTCTAGATCCTCCAAAATCCATTCCTCTGTCTGTAATTTACAAACAACTTGAGACTGTATAAAATAATCATAATATGTTTGTCTGTCTCTCAATTCTAAATTCGTCTAGATTCACTAAAATTCCTAAAATCTGTTCATCTGTCTGTAATTTCCAAACAATTGCAGACAGCCTGTCTAAAATAGTCCAACTAAGTTTGTCTGTTTTTCATTTCCAAATTCATCTAAATCAGGCCTGGGCAAACAGAAAATGTTTCGCGGGCCGCATCAAATTTGCAAGCGGGCCATATATGGCACGCGGTTCATCTATCTGTACTTTCCAAACAAATGGGGACATGTCTAAAACATGTCTAAAATAGTCACATTAAACTAAGTTTGTTTATCATTTCCAAATTCATCTAGATCAGGCCTGGGCAAAATGCGGGATGTACAAACAGAAAATGTTTCGCGGGCCACATAAAATTTGCAAGCGGGCCGTATGTGGTACGCGGTTCATCTGTCTGTAATTTCCAAACAAATTTAGACAGACTGTCTAAAGTAGTCAAACCAAGTTTGTCTGTTTTTCATTTCCAAGTTCATCTAGATCAGGCCTGGGCAAAAGGCGGGCCGCACAAACAGATAATGTTTCGCGGGCCGCATAAAATGTCGAAGCGGGCCGTATGCGGCACGTGGTTCATCTTTCTGTAATTTCAAAACAAATGCAGACAGACTGTATAAAATAGTCAAAGTTTGTCTGTTTTTCATTTTTAAATTCATCTAGATCAGGCCTGGGCAAAAGGCGGGCCGCACAAACAGAAAATGTTTTGCGGGCCGCATAAAATGTGCAAGCGGGCCGTATGCGGCATGCGGTTCATCTGTCTGTAATTTCAAAACAAATGCAGACAGACTACCTAAAATAGTCAAAGTTTGTCTGTTTTTCATTTTTAAATTCATCTAGATCAGGCCTGGGCAAAAGGCGGGCCGCACAAACAGAAAATGTTTTGCGGGCCGCATAAAATGTGCAAGCGGGCCGTATGCGGCATGCGGTTCATCTGTCTGTAATTTCTAAACAAATGAAGATAGACTGTATAAAATAGTCAAACTAAACTAAGTTTGATATTCATTTCCAAATTCATCTAGATCAGGCTTGGGTAAAAGGAACAAACAGAAAATATTTCGCGGGCCGCATAAAATCTCGAAGCGGGCCGTACGCGGCACGCGGGCCGATGCGGACGAGACAAGACTGACTAGTAATCAATTCAATTTATTTATTGACGACAAGATGTATAGGGTTTTTCATTAAGAGCGACGCATTTAGTGTTTTTAATTAAAAGACTTATGGGTTAGTTATGGAAACGATTTTTATTCCAAATGAAAGTACAATCGATGCCATTAATTATGGAATACGATATCGTGCAAATGTCCGCAAGCGCCGACACGGGTGAATACGTTGGACCCAATTTTCCATGACTCGAGCACAAAAAACACCAGGAATTTCGGCTGCGGCTCCTCTAACGTTGCTGGTTTGTTGGCATAGACCATGGATTTAATGTACCCCAAAGAAAGTCCGAATGGGTTAAATCGCACGAATGAGTCGGCCGTTCGCGAGGAGCGTTGCGTGAGATAACTCGCTCATCGAACTTGTTCCTCAATAATTCAATTGTGTCGTTCGCTGTATGGACCTGTTGGAACCATATCGTCCAAGTCCATAGCGTGGAGCAAAAATACTCCGATATCATGGCCCTGTAGCGATCGCCGTCCTCATCAAAAAAATAAAAATGGGCCTATGACGCATGACAAACACTTAATTTTTCCCGATAAGGTTGTGTCCTGTGCATCACTTCAGGGTGCTCACTCAATCAAATGCGGCAATTTTGCTTGTACACAAAACCATCGAGCTTCATTCGAAAAGATGATTTTCTTGTGAAACTTGTCGTCAATTTGCATCTGCTCCAGAGCCCAATTGCACTAATCCAGCCTTACTTTGGTACGGCCTAGCTTAAGGTGTCTTCGAGTGCAGTGCAAGCTTACCGTGCCTATCACTGTTTTTAGTTTCATTTTGTCACACAAAAATGAAGGTGTAAAACAATCATCCAACCAATACTCACGTACGGCTGCGAAGTGTGGATGCTCACCGCAAAGAACGAAGAAAAAATCGACGCGTTCGAGAGGAAAATATTAAGAAGGATCCTACTACCAGTACGGGAAAATGAAGAATATAGGAGGCGATACAACAAGGAAGTATATCAGGCCCTTAATGACCAAATAGTGTCGATATACATGATACTGCAGCGCCTCCGGTGGGCAGGCCACATTATTAGAATGCCAGATGATAGAATGCCCAAAAGAATCCTGAACGGTCGAATGGAGGGGCAGAAGACCAAGAAAAAGATCGGAGGATGAAGTAGACCAGGACGCCAGAGGAAACCTTAAACTACGAAGATGGAAGAAAGTGGCCCGGGAAAGCGAGGAATGGAGGAGGAAGCTAGGGGAGGGAAGTCTCAAATTGGGCTGTAGCGCCTGAAGAATAAAAAGTTTCATTTTGTGGACGTAGCACGTAGTTTCTAGGATATGTAACATAGGATATGTAATATATAATGATATAGTAACTGTTAGCACATGTAGGAGGAAAACCATTGCGTTACAGATTCTATGATTGTAACAGATTTTTGAATTGAGGATTGCAAATTCGTTTCTGATATTAAAAAAAAACTGGCGTCATCAGCATATAACGTGGAATCACATTCGTGTAGACATGTCACTAAATCCGCCAAAAAAAACGATAAATAGTGTTGGTAAAAACACACTACCCTGGGGGACACCTACTTTCGTCGCAATTTTTTGGTGACATTCCTACTCGTAATGGACAAGACTCACCAGTAACTGACAAGACTAACTAGCAATAGGTAAGACGAACTAGTAATATACAAGACGAATAGAGCAGAGTAACTCGCAATACTAATTTTTCAGTTCCAAATTTATCAAGATCAGGCCTGGGCAATAGAGTCCGCCTACAGGACAGAAAATGTTTCGCGGGTCGCATAAAAAGTCGAAACGGGCCGTATGCTGCACGCGGGCAGCGTGCCGCATACGGCCCGATTCGACATTTTATGCGGCCCGCGAAACATTTTCTGTGTATAATAATAAAAACAAAGAAAAATAAGTTGGTTTTGTGATCGTGTCTTGCCAAAATATTGCTTCACTGAAAAAGCAGTTACAAATTCATCTAGCATAGCATCCACAATGAATGATATTAATTCGTACACTCAACATAAAAAAAGTTAATAAGATTCTAAAAGCATGCCCATGATATGCTTATTATCTCTATCTGCTACTATTCCATAGACATATAGACACAACTATTAAAATTTAACAAAACTTAAAGCGGCATGCGGAATTTTCATCCAAAATGTGAACCGACAACCAAAAGATTACTTAAATGAAATGTTTTAAAATGCTTCGCGAGCCACAGAAAAGGTCCATGAGGGCCGCATCTGGCCCGCGGGCCGCCATTCTAGATGAATTTGGAAGCGACAAACTGAGTCCGACTACTTTAATCAGTCTGCGTTGGTTTGGAAATTATAGACAGCCGAACAGACTTTGGAAAACCTAGTTTTAAAAGTTTTTCAGATATATTCAGAGAACCAAAACAGTCGTACTCAATTCAATTTCAGGCATTTACAATATTTACAGCACCACCAAGTAGTAGATAACGCTGCAGGTATACGCTTGCGTGCCCATGCTTATCTATGAATATAGCAATGAGTCCATTAAATTTTCTCGTTTATCTTCTTTTACTCGTGCCATGAAACCAGAAAACTTCCCTGCTATTGATTTTGCACCTTGGTTGGTTAAACTGTTTTTTTGCACCAAAAAAACAGTTTATTCCATTTTATCAAAATAATCATTGATCAGATCGAAAATTGTTTCTCCAGTTGTATAGGTTTTCAAAGGTTGCAAATAGTACGCCTTCTTGAACGATATTTGCCAAAATATATCTAACGTAGCCAGGCAAAACTGCGGCGTTTGCTACATCGGTCGACTAGTGAAGCTGGATCGGAAAATAATTCATTTTTAATCATTCAATCTCTTCAAAAGTTCCATTCCAGTTCCACATTATTTGCAAAATTATTAATTCTACTCGCCCAAACTTAATATCACAGTTTTGGAGTATGTTTTTAAAAAACTCAATTGGGAAAATAAAGGCCTAAACATAGATGGTCGAAACTTGGAATCTACGTTTTGCGGATGACATAGTTTTGCTCTCAAATAACCTTAAAGACATTCAAGATATGTTACAAGAACTACAAAAGGTATGTGCTGAAGTAGGTCTAAAAAGGAATATTTTAAAAACAAATTTAGTTACCAGTGAGCAAATTCTCATTGGTGATGAGGAAGTAGCTCTGGTGGATAAGTACAACCATCTTGGTCATGAAATCCAAATCTCACGAGACAACCAATCGTGGGAAATGAAAAGAAGAGTTACACTACCTTGGGCAGTTATGGAAAACTTGCGGAAATCTTTAAAAGCGACATACCGCAATGTTTAAAGAGGAAGGTGTTTGATCAGTGTGTGTTTCCCGTCATGACCTACGGAGCTGAAACCTTAACACTAACCTCACCAAGTACTAGGAAACTTATGGTAATACAGCGCAAGGTGGAACGCTCCATGCTCGGAAGTAGGGAAAGATCCTATGTTCTATTCCCTCCTCACTCCTCGCCCCCCACCACTACCCCCTACCTACAACCTACAACCTACAACTAATCTACAACCTACCCTAACCTAATCCAACTATTAGTTGAGTTAACATTAGGGTAGGTTAGCATTAGATTAGTTGGGATAGGTTAGGAATGAAGCGCGCGTCATTCCTAGCCTATCCCAACTAATCTAATGCTAACCTACCCTAATGTTAACTCAACTAACCTACAACCTACCCTAACCTAATCCAACTAATCTAATGCTAACCTACCCTAATGGCGCTTCATTCCTAACATCTGTAACCTACCCCAACTATGTGACCCCACGCTAAAGAGGGTGTGAGGTCTATGTGACCCCACGCTACACATAACCTTTCCATCCACGTGCATCCACTTGCACCCACTTTCCATCCACTTTCCATCCACTTGCATCCACTTTCCATCCACTTTATATCCACTTTCCATCCACTTGCATCCACTTTCCATCCACTTTTCATCCACCTGCATTCACTTTCCACTTGAAAAAGCTGTTTAAAAGCTGTTCAAAAGCTGATTAAAAAGCTGTTTATAAGCTTATTAAAAAGCTGATTAAAAGCTGTTAAAAAGCTGTTTAAAAGCTGATTAAAGTGGATGAAAAGTGGACGGAAGAAGTGGACGGGGGACGGAAAAAGTGGACGGAAAGTGGACGGTGGACGGAAAAAGTGGACGGAAAGTGGACGGTGGACGGAAAAAGTGGACGGTGGACGGAAAGTGGACGGTGGACGGAAAAAGTGGACGGAATGTACGGAAAGTGGACGGTGGACGAAAAATGTGGACGGTGGACGGAAAAGTGGACGTAAAGTGTATGGATAGAATGCGGCTTCTCGTACAACGGCTGTTCAATTTACTAATAAAGCTATCTACATCAATCCCTGAACCATCAATTCTATAGCTGACACAAGCTTGGATGATGTTCTGCTGGACCGGCTTCACCGGCTTCAGGTTTAGGGTGAATATTCAGGATCTAGACTCCTCTTCTTCCCACCATTATTATGTTTTCTCATATGTCGCTATCTTCTCTTGTGAAAGTTGAATTGCAAACGGTGTATTTGTAGTGCATTTTCTTATTGTCATCACATACTTCCTTATGGCTTCCAAGATTATCCTTGCTGCGAAAACCTTTACAGATTGATCGCAGGGATACAGTTTTAATTGTTGATATGACTATGAATTTAGAGCATAGGTTTAAATATCAATCGCGTTCCGAATATAAATAATTATCAATGCTAAACAACCGACCGCGCTCGAGGTGTATGTTAGTAAATTTATTGTAAACAAAACGCCCGAACATCTGAATGTATACAAGTTGAAATACGAAAATGCTGACTCGGTGAGGCACAAGGTCAACGGTAATTATTTGTTCATTAATCAACCAATCAGAAGCGAGATAATTAGTTTAGCATCTACTGAAGGTGAGGCGGTCGGGCGGCATCTCCCTTAGGGTACATGCTAGAGCCGTTCTGACACCAGATTTGATTGTCAAAAACTAGGTCAAACTCTTAATAGGATAAACATATTCAGGAAAATGTCGTTGGGAGGAGGGTCTGGGGGTTGGAAGGCGAGGTCTGGGAATGTGGGTTGTGTTAAAATCTCACGCATGCGCAATAGAAATAGTGGGGTTAAGGGCGGGGTCTTGGGGTTGGAAGTGGGGGCTAGGGGTGGGGTCTTGGGGTTGGAAGTGGGGGCTAGGGGCGGGGTCTTGGGGTTGAAAGTGGGGGCTAGGGGTTGGAAGTGGGGCTAGGGGGCGGGGTCTGAGGGTTGGAAGTGGGGTCTGGGGGGTTGGAGGTGGAGTTTTAGGGTGAAAGTGGAGGTTGGGAGCATGGTCTGGGGCGGGGTCTAGGGGTGGGGTGTGTGGTCTGAGGCGGGGTCTAGGGGTGGAGCTAGTGGTGGGTGGTGGTCTGGGGCGGGGTCTAGGGGTGGGGGTAGTGGTGGGGGTGGTATGGGGCGGGGTCTAGGGGTGGGGGTAGTGGTGGGGTAGTAGTGGGGGTAGTGGTGGGAGGCGAGGAGTGAGGAGGGAATAGAACATAGGATCTTTCCCTACTCTCGGAGTGTCACTGCGGGGTCATATAAGAAACCAAGATTTACGAAGAAGATCCGGCGTCACAGATGTAGTTATCCAAATTCGCAAACTCAAGTGGAAGTGGGCTGGACACGTGGCACGAATGACGGACGGGATATGGGCGAAAAGGCTGCTCGAGTGGAGACCGCGCTTGGATAAAAGAAGTAAGGGAAGACCCCCTACACGTTGTACGGACGATCTAAAAGATGTGCAGGCAACTGGACACAGAGAGCTCAAGACAGAGGGGAATGGGCAGAAATGGGGAGGCTTATGTCCAGCAGTGGACGCAGAGAGCTGAATGATGATGATGGATTAATTCTACACAACACCGTATTGTTTAATAGGGGAACAAGATCAATTTTCTATGCTGCCTTTTCTCGAATATATTTTGCACATGGTCCAATATATCTGTCTAGATCTTTCAATTCTATAACTCACTCGAAATGATGTCCAAGGGCCATTTTACTATCTTCGTTTGAAGACTGTGAAAGAAGAAACAAAAAGTTTCTCCCTGTGCGTCGGATGTTTTGTTTCAAGGTGTCTACGAAGAAGTGAAGAACTGCTGCTGGCAAGAACTTCATTGCAAAATATACAAAGTGGTTTAGGTTTATGACTCTTCCCCAGTATAAAACCAATTTGTAAATAGTCTTTATTGCCACCATTTTTTCTTTGCTTTTAGTCTGTTGAAATGGTAGTCTACTACAGCTTTCAGTATCATGATGTCTTGATTCTAAACGATATATAACCGTCGATCCATAATAAAATTGAGGCATAATGACTCTGGGGGGAAGTCTAACCCCTACAGGGCGCGTCCCCAGGTGGCGGATATCGGAACGCTCGTCAAGCATGCTTGAAGGGTAGAGGTAAAATAAAATAGCCTCCGCGGACCAAAATAAGACTAGGTAGCAACAGGCTTACAACCTGCTATACCGAAACTCAACTTTGTAAAAGAAACACCAACAAGCCTCGGAAACGGACAGATGAAATCAATGACGACTTTTAGCGCACGATATCGGACACAATTTGGAACATGGAACGTAAGGACGTTGCTGAAGCCAACCACTTTAGCCCAACTGACGAAAGAATTTCGGAGATACAACTTACAAGTACTAGGCCTAAGTGAAATCAGATGGGAAGGAAGTGGCGTAAAGAAAACATCAACGGGAGAGGTGCTCCTCTACTCCGGGAAACAAATTGGCGAGGCGCGCAGAGGTGGTGTCGGTTCATTCATGCTAACAGAGAAATCAAGGAAAGTTTAGAAGATTGGAGCCCAATCTCAGAAAGGATAATAACAGCACGATTCCGAACGCGCTCGAGGTATATATCAATAATTCAAGTTTACGCACCGACAATGGCAGCTACAGAAGAAGAAAAGGATACATTCTACCAACAATTGTCAAGCACAATTCGCCAACTTAAAAAGACGGATATAAAAGTTGTGATGGGAGATTTCAATGCCAAGGTTGGGAAAAGCAGCACTAACTGGGAGACAGTAATGGGAAACTACGGTATAGGGGAAATGAATGAAAATGGAGAATTACTAGCGGACCTCTGCACAAACCACGATTTGCTTATAGGCGGAACAGCTTTTCCACATAAGGAAATACATAAAGTGACATGGTGCTCACCGGATGGCAGAACCCAAAATCAGATAGATCATATTTGCATAAGCAAGAAATGGAGAACATCACTGCTTGATGTCCGGAATCACCTTGGAGCCGACGTACATAGCGACCACCACCTTCTCTGTGGACAGTTACGTATTAAACTGATCTCAAACACCAAGCGCCAAGCCACCAGGAAGACAAAGAAAATTGACATCGCAAAACTTCAAGATAAAATGACGGCAAAGGCCTTCGCAGAGGAAGTAGCCAACAGACTGAAGGACAAGACCATAGGGAACAAAGACATTACAGAACGATGATCAAGCATCGTAGATGCGTTAAGAGGAGCTGGAGACATCCTTGGGTACAAATCCAATGGGAGAAAAGAATGGATATCTGATGCGACTTGGAAATTAATCCAAGACCGCCGAAACTTAAAGCAACAAAGAAACTGTGCTGAAGATAAAGATAAACAAAGGCTATCCCAGATTTACAACGCAGCCGATAAGCAAGTGGGAAAGAGTGCTAGAACTAATAAGAGGAAATGGCTAGCTGATATTGCAACCCGAGCGCAACTAGCTGCTGACAGCATGAACACCAAGGAAACATATCGCCTGACACGAAAGCTCACAACACAGGCTACCCCTCAGAACGACCAATACGCACGACGAACGGCAAGCTATGCACAACCGAGGCACAGCAAATAACCCGCTGGACAGAACACTTCCAAGAGCTCCTAAACACACCGTTGGAAGAGGTACCACAAAGTCCTATGACACCAAGCGGAAACAGAAGATTTAGAGACGACCCGCCAAGCATAGAGGAGGTGAAGGCCGCCATCAAACACCTTAAAAACGGCAAGGCGCCTGGCGCTGACGAGACATACTCGGAGATGTTTAAAATAGACATAAAGGGAATCACCGAGATTATAACACCTATAATTCGAGAAGCATGGGAAACAGAATTAATACCATCCACGTGGAAAGAAGGCCTAATTATCAAACTGGCGAAAAAAGGAGACCTGAGTATATGCTCCAATTGGAGAGGAATAACTCTTCTTAACACCATTAACAAATTAGTTTCCAAAATAATTCACGACCGGATCAGCAATGTGGTTGAACCGACACTACGCAAGGAGCAAGCGGGATTCAGGCCTGGCAGGTCCTGTACCGACCAGATAAACACCTTCAGAATCATCGTTGAACAGTCGGTCGAGTGGCAGTCACCACTCTATCTACTGTTCATCGACTTCAAGCAAGCGTTCGATAGTGTGGACAGGGAATTTATGTGGATAATACTAGCCAGCTACGGGGTGCCTACAAAGTACATAAACTTAATCAAATTACTATACAAAGAAGCAAGCTGCATGGTAATCCACCAAGGACAACGCGGCACACCTTTCACAGTGCATTAGGAGTAAAACAAGGATGCACGCTCTCCCCACTTCTGTTTACCATAGTCTTAGACTGGGTCATGAAGAAAGCAAATAAAAAACAAGGGGAATTCGATGGACGCTCGTGAGGCATTTAGAAGACCTAGATTTTGTCGATGATATCTGTCTCCTGTCCCACACGAAAGTAGATATGGAAAAAAAGTTGGAGGCTCTCAAAAAGTACGCAATGCAGGTGGGAATGAAAATCAATGTCGATAAAACCAAGCTGATAAAGATCAATGCGACAGCCCCCTGCAACCTGGAGATAGATGGCAGACAAGTACAGGTAGTAGATAGTTTTTGCTACCTTGGAAGCCTTATTTCACAGGATGGTGGTGCTGATAAAGACGTAAAACAACGGATACAGAAGGCGCGACAGGCATTCGGAATGCTTAACAATCTGTGGAACTCAACAAAAAATTCCCGTAACTTAAAGCTCCAAATTTTCAAATCTAATGTAGTATCAGTTCTTCTTTACGGTAGCGAAACGTGGAAAGTGACTACCACCATAGTATCACAACTTCAGGTATTCACGAACAAGTGTCTGAGAAGAATACTTAAAATATTTTGGTCCAATACCATAGCAAATATTGAACTTTGGAAAAAAGCAAATATGGAGCGTCTTGAAACCCAAATAAGAAGAAGGAAGTGGAAATGGATCGGACACACACTTAGAAGGCCGGAGGGGGATATTGCAAAAGAAGCTCTTGACTGGAACCCCCAAGGTTCAAGAAAGAGAGGCCGCCCAAAAATCACGTGGCGGAGGACAGTCGTACAGGAAGCCCGGGCAAGCGGAAAGGAGTGGCGCGAGGTAAAGGCCCTGGCTCAGAATAGAATCAGATGGAGAGCGTTTGTTGATGCCCTATGCTCCCACGAGGAGTAAAGGAAATGATGATGATAATGATTATTGGAAAGAATGGCACTGAACAAACAAAGCCACAATAGCTATGTTACTAATCCAGAACTAAATCACAAGTTTATAACCCTCTGTATGAACGTCTGTTACGGAACGTCTTAACAGATTTTGACGTGCCTAGACATTGCCTACCAACATAAGGTTGTTGATAGACAACCTTTACCCAACAAACGAGAGGATATTCAATATTATTCAAGTGCTGTTCAAGTATTTTAGGTTACCTAGTTAGGTTGTCGAGAAGTTGCCTTGTAAATATATACTGAGACATCAACAAAGCGATCAAAAATATAACTAGTACTTTTTGTTTGTTGAGTATTGCATGTTTATTTGGGTATAATTTTTCTTGAGTTTCTCTTTCTCCGGCAATTTAAAATGTCTCCATTAAAATAATATTTTCGCGAACTCCCTTTGTACACCTTGCGAACCCCAAGGGGTTCGCGTACCACTGGTTGGGAATCAATGCACTAGATTAACTAGATTTATCCTGTTCGTTTGTCTCAAATTTGCGAAAAAATTTGTCTAGAATTTGTATGTTATTAATAATTGTATGAAACATTTTACAATGCAAATAGTTTTAACAAAAAAATAATAATAAGTTGAGGCAGTGAAAGTGAGCAAGACAGATACTTTCATATTGCGACTTTCTCTTTTCTAAAACCCGAAGCCGAGTAGACAAAACCGAAAATTAACATAATCTAGTTTTCGCAAACTCAACGAAACGTTCGAATCCGTGCAATAGGGAATATGCCTCAATTTGCTTAATTCAATTTTTACTTCGTTTTAACATCGTAAAAATATAAATAATGTTTCAATTAATTTTGAAAATAATATATAAAATACCGATTAAATTTGAACGGTCCCATTTTTCGCGCGTTTTGGATGACGTCGCATACCACTTGACAATCAGTGTTGCATAACCTATATGCAATGACAGTTAAGGATTTTCAGCTTGAATTTGTTATTTCCTAAAAACGTAACCTAACCTAACCTATTTGCATTGACAGTTAAGGATTTTCAGTTTGAATTTGCTATTTCGATAATGAAAAAAGGTAAAAAAAAAACATTTCATAGACATTCTATAGTACCAGAATGCGAAAACACTATTATAACAATACTTAACTGTACACTACTGTACGTATAACACTATTATAAGTACACCAGATAAAGTTTTGGATAAAGTCCCAATCGAGGTGTATAGTCCACCCTACTTACATCGACGCAGATAAAAGTCAACGTGCACGTCACATACCATTACGACCAATGGTGGAAATTTGAGTTTCGCTCGCATATTTTGGACTTTTTGATTTAAGTTTTATGGCACTAAATACAAACTAAATGAGAAAATAATGGTATAGCTGTAATATCAAGATCATAAAGTATCAGGGATTCAAAAAATAAGCAAAATTAAATTATTATAAAAAAAAAAATTATTACTGCGATCTCAATTCGTCACTCCGTTTTAAACTACATAGCACAACTCAAATAGAAAGAAAAAAAACAATGGAATTTTTATTCAGATCGAGATCTCCGCCTTCGATGAATCAATGTAAAACACGTGTTTAAATTAAATCTCAAACAACACAAATCATCGCATAGCGATTGAATTGAATCAGACCGAGCGAGCGGGGACATAAACATGAGAGTTTTGTTGCGAAAACGAAAACTAGGTAGTTTTTAGCGGGTTGCAGTGTCAAGGCGACTTAATTGAATCAGATAGTTCGGTGAGAAAATCGGAACTCGTGGAGACTCATATTCTCCAGATCAATACCTTCTCCACTTGTTCTACATAGCTGACATTTATAGCCGCCTTATTTCCCCCACCCTTCCCTACATATTTAGTCCACACAAGAAATACACTAATTGTAATCCTAAACTACACTAAGCATAAACTACACTAATTGTAAGACTAAACTATACTAAGCCTAAACTACACTAAGCCTAAACTACACTAAGCCTAAACTACACTAATTGTAAACCAAACTACACTAAGCCTAAACTACACTAATTGTAAGCCTAAACTATACTAAGCCTAAACTACACTAAGCCTAAACTACACTAAGCCTAAACTACACTAATTGTAAGCCCAAACTACACTAAGCCTAAACTACACTAAGCCTAAACTACACTAAGCCTAAACTAAACTAAGCCTAAACTACACTAAGCCTAAACTACACTAATTGTAAACCAAACTACACTAAGCCTAAACTACACTAAGTCTAAATTACACTAAGCCTAACTAACTAGTCTAAATTGTTAACAATTTCTTGTTTCAAATTGGCAATTAGGTTTTCTCAATTTTGGTTTGATTTGCAAAAACTTGTGTGAATTCTTGTTTGATTTCTCGTTTCGAATGCAGTAATTAGATTTGGAGATAGCGTTCAGATCTAGACTTTTACTAACAGCTAGTGATTATATATTCAGACATTGAGAGTGGCGAAGGAGTGAATGTGATAGTTCGAGACAATTGAAAATGAAAGGTTTTAACGTTCTCCGCGGACGCAATTTACACTTAATCTGTCTAGTTTATTAAATACATGTCAATTTTAGAATTAAATGTTTTGAGTGCAAAATTGTAAAAATTTTGCCAAATTGTTATTAACAAAACAACAATTTACGTAAAATTCTAGAAATTTAAGTAATCAACACCTAGTGATCTAGATCAGTGGTGCGCAAAGTATTTTCATTTGCGACCCAACATTTTCTTAAAAATTTATCGCGAGCTCTGGATGGAAGGAACTTTGCTTATTGCTAGATAGCTAACTTTGCTATTGCTCTAATGCTATTTTGGTCTTGTATATTACTAGTTCGACTTATCTATTGCTACTTATTCTTATCAATTACTAGTTAGTCTTGTGGATGGAGAGAAGAAAGGAAAACCCGGAGGAAAAGCTCGTGAGAAGAAGCAGCATTTACACAAGCAACTAATTCTGAATTGCTGCCTTGCAATAATCGAGTTTAATAGACAGTAAGGAATGTGAATTGTGGAAAGCGAAAACTTAAATCAAATATTAGACAATTTGTCTAAATATTAAGATGTTTATGCAACAGCAACCAGTTTGATTAACAGTTTTTATTTAATCCAATGTAAATGTCTTCTAGCATCAATTTGCAGATTAACTTTAACTTATCCGTTGGAACGGTGCGGATCGGATTGTTATCAGAAGTAGTCGAGGACGGTGCAGTTTTTCCGTCTCTGTTCTGCGCTCTCGGAATTTCGTATAAATAGAAAAACTGTGTCGCTTTTTTCCACAGCTGGGCTATTAATACCCGACTGGTTAAAGTCCAAAGAATCTTTGTCGTTTACATTGCAAACAAACTGCTTTTACGACAAATTTGTTTATCATCGACTGGACATAACAATGCAGAAACCTTGTGAGACCGATCTATGCGGGAATGTAATCTAGATCACTAGGTCCTGATTGCATGGATTTCTAGAACATTATGTAAAATTGCAAAATAATAAGTTGCATTATTAATAACTATTTTGCAAAGTTTGACAATTTCGGAAATGCCAGTCTGCATTGGTTTGGAAGTTATAGACAGACAAACTTTGGACAATCTAGTCCACTGGTGCACAAACCATGAGCCGCAACCCCCAGAGGGGTCGATGGAGAATCTTTTCGGGTCGTCGGATTCAAAAATTTCGCGTGTAAGTGTTGGGTAGCAGTAAATAGTGAAATGGCAATATAAACAAGTTTAAAAAACCTTGAGGTTTTCAAACTTAATTTTCTCAAAAACTAATTTGGCGATTTGTTTCAAATTTTGTGGAGATGTTGGTAGAACTGTTCCAGAATATTTAGCAAATTTTGCCGATTTTTTAATATTTATTTCAGCAAATATTGCAATTTTTATAAATTCCAACTTGAAATTAAAATTTTCAAACTTAATTTTCTCAAAAACTAATTTGCGGATTTGTTTCAAATTTTGTGCAGATGTTGGTAGAAATGTTCCGGAATATTTAGCAAATTTTCCCAAAATTTTAATATTTATTTCAGTAAATATTGCAGTTTTTTTTTGTAAATTCCATCATGAAAATCAAAATGATTGAAATTTTAAAACTTAATTTCCTCAAAAAACTAATATACGGATTACGATACGGATAATAAGATTCCATAGCTAGAGATCTATGCTAGTTAGAAACTTCTAGCTTCCACCTGTTAATAGCTGCTTGAATTAGTTTTCATTGTGCCAAGCTTCAATTACCTAGTTCGACTAGTTTTCGAGATATCAAGGAAAAACAGCCAAAGGTCGCAAATGTGGTGAGTCAACTTTAAGATTCCATAGCTAGAGATCTATGCTAGTTAGAAACTTCTAGATTTCACCGGTTAATAGCTGATTCAATTAGTTTTCATTGTGCCAAGTTTCAATTACCTAGTACGACTAGTTTTCGAGATATCAAGGAAAAACAAAGGTAGCAAATTTGGTGAGTCAAGTTTAAGATTCCATAGCTAGAGATCTATGCTAGCTCGAAACTTCTAGTTTTCACCAGTTAATAGCTGATTCAATTAGTTTTCATTGTGCCAAGCTTCAATTAGCTAGTTCGACTAGTTTTCGAGATATCAAGCAAAAACAAAGGTAGCAAAATTGGTGAGTGAACTTTAAGATTCCATATCTACAGATCTATGCTAGTTAGAAACTTCTAGATTTTACCAGTTAATAGCTGAATCAATTAGTTTTCATTGTGCCAAGCTTCAATTACTTAGTTCGACTAGTTTTCGAGATATCAAGAAAAAAACAGACAAAGGTCGCAAATTTGGTAAGTCAACTTTAAGATTCCATAGCTAGAGATCTATGCTAGTTAGAAACTTCTAGTTTTCACCGGTTAATAGCTGATTCAATTATTGTTCATTGTGCCAAGTTTCGATTACCTAGTACTAGTTTTCGAGATATCAAGGAAAAACATACAAAGGTCACAAATTTGGTGAATCAAGTTTGAGTTTCCATAGCTAGAGATCTATGCTAGTTAGAAACTTCTAGTTTTCACCAGTTAATAGCTGATTCAGTTAGTTTTCACTGTGCCAAGCTTCAATTACCTAGTTCGACTAGTTTTCGAGATATCAAGGAAAAACAGACAAAGGTCGCAAATTTGGTGAATCAAGTTTGAGATTCCATAGCTACAGATCTATGCTAGTTAGAAACTTCTAGTTTTCACCAGTTCATAGCTGATTCAGTTAGTTTTCACTGTGCCAAGCTTCAATTACCTAGTTCGACTAGTTTTCGAGATATCAAGGAAAAACAGACAAAGGTCGCAAATTTGGTGAGTCAAGTTTAAGATTCCATAGCTAGAGATCTATGCTAGCTAGAAACATCTAGTTTGCACGAGTTAATAGCTGAATCAATTAGTTTTCATTGTGCCAAGCTTCAAATACCTAGTTCGACTAGTTTTCGAGATATCAAGGAAAAACAGACAAAGGTCGCAAATTTGGTGAGTCAATTTTAAGATTTCAACGTTAGAGATCTATGCTAGTTAGCAACTTCTAGTTTTCACCACTTAATAGCTGATTCAATAAGTTTTCATTGTGCCAAGTTTCAATTACCGAGTTCGACTCGTTTTCGAGATATCAAGGAAAAACAGACAAAGGTCGCAAATTTGGTGATTCAAATTTAAGATTCCATAGCTAGAGATCTATGATAGTTACAAACTTCTAGTTTTCACCAGTTAATAGCTGATTCAATTAGTTTTCATTGTGCCAAGCTTCAATTGCCTAGTTCGACTAGTTTTCGAGATATCAAGGAAAAAACAAAGGTCACAAATTTGGTGAGTCAAGTTTAAGATTCTATAGCTAGAGATCTATGCTAGTTAGAAACTTCTAGTTTTCACCAGTTAATAGCTGATTCAGTTAGTTTTCACTGTGCCAAGCTTCAATTACCTAGTTCGACTAGTTTTCGAGATACCAAGGAAAAACAGACAAAGGTCGCAAATTTGGTGAGTCAATTTTAAGTTTCCATAGCTAGAGATCTATGCTAGTTAGAAACTTCTAGATTTCACCGATTAATAGCTGATTGAATTAGTTTTCAATGTGCCAAGCTTCAAATACCTAGTTCGACTAGTTTTCGAGATATCAAGGAAAAACAGACAAAGGTCGCAACTTTGGTGTGTCAAGTTTAAGATTCCATAGCTAGAGATCTATGCTAGTTAGAAACTTATAGTTTTCACCAGTTAATAGTTGATTCAATTAGTTTTCATTGTGCCAAGCTTCAATGAAACAACCAATTACCTAGTTCGACTAGTTTTTGAGATATCAAGGAAAAACAGACAAATGTTGCAAATTTGATGAGTCAATTTTAAGATTTCATAGCTAGAGATCTATACTAGTTAGCAACTTCTAGTTTACACCAGTTAATAGCTGATTCAAATAGTGTTCATTGTGCCAAACTTCAATTACCTAGCTCGACTGGTTTTCGAGATACTAAGGAAAAACAGACAAAGGTCGCAAATTTGGTGGGTCAAGTTTAAGATTCCATAGCTAGAGATCTATGCCAGTTAGAAACTTCTAGTTTTCACCAGTTAATAGCTGATTTAATTAATTCTCATTATGCCAAGTTTCAATTACCTAGTTTGACTAGTTTTCGAGATATCAAGGAAAAGCAGACAAAGGTCGCAAATTTTGTGAGTCAAGTTTAAGTTTCCATAGCTAGAGATCTATGCTAGTTAGAAACTTCTAGATTTCACCGGTTAATAGCTGATTAAATTAGTTTTGAATGTGCCAAGCTTCAAATACCTAGTTCGACTAGTTTTCGAGATATCAAGGAAAAACAAAGGTCGAAAATTTGGTGAGTCAATTTTAAGATTCCATAGCTAAAGATCTATGCTAGGTAGAAACTTCTAGTTTCCATCAGTAAATAGCTGATTCAATTAGTTTTCATTGTGCCAAGCTTCAATTACCTAGTTCGACTAGTTTTCGAGATATCAAGGAAAAACAGACAAAGGTTTCAAATTTGGTAAGTCAAGTTTAAGATTCCATAGCTAGTGATCTATGCCAGTTATAAACTTTTAGTTTTCACCAGTTAATAGCTGATTCAATTACTTTTCATTGTGCCAAACTTCAATTACCTAGTTCGACTAGTTTTCGAGATATCAAGGAAAAACAGACAAAGGTCGCAAATTTGGGGAGTCAATTTTAAGATTCCATAGCTCGAGATCTATGTTAGTTAGAAACTTCTAGATTTTACCAGTTAATAGCTGATTCAATTAGTTTTAATTGTGGCAAGTTTTAATTACCTAGTACGATTAGTTTTCGAGATATCAAGGAAAAACAGACAAAGGTTGCAAATTTGGTGAGTCACGTTAAAGATTCCATAGCTAGAGATCTATGTTAGTTAGGAACTTCTACTTTTCAGCAGTTAATAGCTGATTCAATTAGTTTTCATTGTGCTAAGTTTTAATTACATATTTCGATTAGTTTTCGAGATATCAAGGAAAAACAGACAAAGGTCGCAAATTTGGTGATTCAAATTTAAGATTCCATAGCTAGAGATCTATGCTAGTTAGAAACTTCTAGTTTTCACCAGTAAATAGCTGATTCAGTTAGTTATCATTGTGCCAAGCTTCAATTACCTAGTTCGACTAGTTTTCGAGATATCAAGGAAAAACAGATAAATGTCGCAAAGTTTAAGATTCCATAGCTAGAGATCTATGCTAGTTAGAAACTTTTAGTTTTCACCAGTTAATAGCTGATTCAATTAGTTTTCATTGTGCCAAGCTTCAATTGCCTAGTTCGACTAGTTTTCGAGATATCAAGGAAAAACCGACAAAGGTCGCAAATTTGGTGTGTCAAGTTTAAGATTCCATAGCTAAAGATCTATGCTAGTTAGAAACTTCTAGTTTTCACCAGTTAATAGCTGATTCAATTAGTTTTCATTGTGCCAAGTTTCAATTACCTAGTACCACTAGTTTTCGAGATATCAAGAAAAAACAGACAAAGGTTCCAAATTTGGTAAGTCAAGTTTTAGATTCCATAGCTAGAGATCTGTGCTAGTTAGAAACTTCTAGGTTCCACCAGTTAATAGCTGATTCAATTAGTTTTCATTGCGTTAAGCTTCAATTACCTAGTTCGACTAGTTTTCGAGATATCAAGGAAAAAACAAAGGTCGCAAATTTGGTGAGTCAAGTTTAAGATTCTATAGCTAGAGATCTGTGCTAGTTAGAAACTTCTAGTTTTCACCAGTTAATAGCTGATTGAATTAGGTTATGTTAGGTTAGTGTGACCTTTGCGTATCTGCATAGTAGCATTGTCTGATCTTGCTAAATGTTGCTTAGGGTTTTGCACTCATATCTAATCTTGTCTAATCAAATTAAGGCTTTGAGAAATTAAGGCTTCGTCTCGTCCAGTGGTGTCTAGACAAGTCCAAGTCTCATCTTATACCTAACATTTTTAATCCTACAATTGTTTGTCTAACTAGCAAAAGACAAGACGAACTAGTAATAAGCAAGACCAAAATAGCATAAGAGCAATAGCAAAGGAGTAGTTGGGAAAGATAATTCCTACTGGCGCTACCTAGGGAAAGATTCCCACCGTCAACCCCATGACCGGGGGATGTGAGGTCTATGTAACCCCACGCTAAAGGGGGTGTGAGGTCTATGTGACCCCACACCACCTCCACCTACGACCTCGACCCGACTCTGACCGACGACCTTGATGGTCAAGCCCAGGACCTTATTAGGCAAAGATCCTATGTTTTATTCCCACCGCCAACACATGACCGGGGATGTGGTGGCGATCGGAATAAAACATAGGATCTTTGCCTAATAAGGTCCTGGGCTTGACCATCAAGATCGTAGGTCAGAGTCGGGTCAAGGTCGTAGGTGGAGGTGGCGCCAAAAGGAACTATCTTTCCCTACTAAAGTAGCTATCTAGCAATAAGCAAAGAGTAGCTATAAATAAGCAAGACTAACTAGTAATAGACAAGACTAACTGGTAATAAACAAAACTTACTAGTAATAGACAAGACTATTAATAAACAAAACTAGCAATGGCAACTAGTATGACTAGAACTGACAAGGTATGGACGACTAGGTGATACGAAGGTCTGAATATCTAGGTGATGACGCAGTCTGCTTAACTAGACAGACATGACTAACTACGATTCCCTAGATTTTAGTAGTCTTGACTAGGCAATGCCTAGACCATGCCAATTAGTTTTAGCGTGAGCTATGAAACTGACATGCCCGTTAGACAAGACTCTAAATGTTAGAGTTAGAGAAAATATCGTTAGAGACAAAAGTAACCGTTAGAGACAAGGCTAACATTGCCTAAATCTTCTTAATTAGTTTTAGCATGAACTAATTTGGACTAAAAGATGATGAAAATTTCGACTAAAAGATGCATGAACTAATTAAGACTAAACTAACCTCTTTTTTTTTGGATGGAGATCTATGACTATCTATGACTACTAGCTTTATATGCATAAACTATCTATAATCACTAGTCTAGTATGCATAAACTATCTATGACGACCAGTCTTATATGCATAAAGTATCTATGACCAATAGTCTAGTATGCATAAACTATCTATGACGACCAGTCTTATATGCATAGAGTATCTATGACCAATAGTCTAGTATGCATAAAATATCTATGACCACTAGTCTTATATGCATAAACTATCTATGATCACTAGTCTAGTATACATAAACTATCTATGACTGCTAGTCTTGCATGTATAAACTATCTATGACCACTAGTCTGATATGCATAAACTATCTATCACCATTAGTCTGGTATGCACAGACTATCTATGATCACTAGTCTTGTAAGCATAAACTATCTATGACCACTAGTCTGATATGCATAAACTATCCATGACCATTAGTCTGGTATGCATAAACTATCTATGATCACTAGACTGGTATGCACAAACTATCTATGATAACATGTTTGGTAAACATAAACTATCTATGACCACTAGCCTTATATGCATAAACTATCTATAATCACTAGTCTAGTATGCATAAACTATCTATGACCACTAGTCTTATAGGCATAAACTATCTATGATCAATAGTCTAGTATGCATAAACTATCTATGACCACTAGTCTTATATGCATAAACTATCTATGATCACTAGTCTAGTATACATAAACTATCTATGACTGCTAGTCTTGTATGCATAAACTATCTATGATCACTAGTCTAATATGCATAAACTATCTATGACCACTAGTCTTGTAAGCATACACTATCTATGACCACTAGTCTGGTAAACATAAACTATCTATGACCACTAGCCTTGGTCTACCAAGGAAGCTCTACCAGCCTAAAAAAAACTAATCTAATACTAAGATAACCTAAAGTAACCTAACCGCAGCTTAGATATTAACAAGATTGTCTCACATTGCCTAACTCTCGCAAATTTATTGCAACGTTCGGCTTTGTTCTTGCGATTTTTTTTCCGCGAAACACAGCTTGCAAATTAGTCCGGGCAGCAAACTGTCCGCTGACTCACCGAATATTAGGAAACGCTTTGCCCGCCCGGTCACAAAGCCATCTCCGCGGATGAATCACGCCGCATTCCACTCACCATGTGCAACCTACATATCCACATTCAAGATGTGTTACTTCACTCGCGACAATTACAAAGGAAAACTGGACGGAAATGCTGGAAGAATTTTCCGTTCGATTTCGTCTCGTCCGGGTGAACAAACTCCGGCGTTTCGCCCCCTTGCGAGTCGTTCCCAAAATGTCCGCAGAATATGGAAAACAAAGCGGAATGCGTCCATTTCGCTCGCTTGCGAGTCGTTGCGCCCCCAAAATGTCCACCGAATATAGAAAGCCGAGCAGAATGCGTCCATTTCGCCCCCTTGCGAGTCATTGCGCCCCCAAAATGTACGCCGCATATAGAAACCCGAACGGAATACGTCCATTTTGCCCCCTTGGAAATCGTTGCACCCCCCAAAATGTCCGCCGGATATAGAAGCCCGAGCGGAATACGTCCATTTCGCCCCCTTGCGCCCCCAAAATGCCCGCCGAATATGGAAATCCAAACGGAATGCGTCCATTTCGCCCGCTTGGAAATCGTTGCGCCCCCCCAAAATGTCCGCCGAATATAGAAAGCAGAGCGGAATGCGTCCATTTCGCCCCCTTGCGAGTCGTTGCGCCCCCAAATTCTCCACCGAATATAGAAAGCCGAGCGGAATGCGTCTCCAGGTCCCCTATCAAACGGCTACACGTACGTGCTATAATTAAATCATCACTTATCCCTCAGTCTGTTTCATTTAAACCTCCTCCGGAGGCGGCAAGAACATTAATAGGGGTGGCAGACGTATACACACACCTTCGATTATAAGCATTTGCATCCGTCCCTTCATCTTACTTTACCTACAATCCACAATAATCTCCCTTTGCCTTAACTCTCAATTAATAACGCAGATAATACCTAGTTTGTATAAAAGGCTATGTACACAGAAAGCAGATAATTCCTGGAACTAATACCTAAAGTTTAAGAAACCTAGAGGAAAGTTATCTAGACAGAATGCTTAGATTAGACGCCTTAATCTTTGTTTACTTGCAGCAAGTCCATAACAAATTAGTCTAGGAGATTATAGATACAATCCTTGGTATAGACTCACGTACAAGACTAATCATAGATAGTTTCTTGCATACCAGACTAGTTGCCACAAAGAATCTATGCATACTAGACAAGTACTCGTAGATAGTTACCAGACTAGTGGTCATAGATAGTTCATGCATACTATAAAAGTGGTCATAGATAGTTTATGTTTACCAGACTAGTGGTTATAAATAGTTTATGCTTACAAGACTAGTGGTCATAGATAGTTTATGCTTACCAGACTAGTGGTCATAGATAGTTTATGTTTACAGGACTAGTGATCATAGATAGTTTATGCTTACGAGACTAGTGGTCATAGATAGTTTATGCTTACAGGACCAATGATCATAGATAGTTCATGCATACAAGACTAGTGTACATAGATAGTTTATGCATACTAGACTAGTGATCATAGATAGTTGATGCATACAAGACTAGTGGTCATAGATAGTTTATGCATACTAGACAAGTGATCATAGATAGTTTATCCATACAAGACTATTGGTCATAGATAGTTTATGCATGCTAGACTAGTGATCATAGATAGTTGATGCACACAAGACTAGTGATCATATATAGTTTATGCATACCAGACTAATAGTCATAGATAGTTTATGCATATCAGACTGGTAGTCATAGATAGTTTATGCGCACAAGACTAGTGATCATAGATAGTTCATGCTTACCAGACTAGTGGTCATAGGTAGTTTATGCATATTAGACTAGTGATCGTAAATAGTTTATGAATATAAGACTAGCAGTCATAGATAGTTTATGTATACTAGACTAGTGGTCAAAGATAGTTTATGCATATAAGAGTAGTGGTCATAGGTAGTTTATGCATACTAGACTATTGGTCATAAATAGTTTATGCATATAAGACTAGTCTTCATAGATAGTTTAGTGATTATAGATAGTTTATGCATATTGGACTAGTGATCCTAGATAGTTTATGCATACAAGACTAGCAGTCATAGATAGTTTATGTATACTAGACTAGTAATCATATATAGTTTATGCATATAAGACTAGTGGTCATAGATAGTTTATGAATACTAGACTATTGGTCATAAATAGTTTATGCATACTAGACTAGTGGTCATAGATAGTTGATGCACACAAGACTAGTAGTCATAGATATATTATGTTCACAGGAGTAGTGATCATAGATTGTTTATGCTTACCAGACCAGTGGTCATAGATAGTTTATGCTTACAAGACTAGTGGTCATAGATAGTTTATGAATACTAGACAATTGGTCATAAATAGTTTATGCATACTAGACTAGTGGTCATATATAGTTAATGCACACAAGACTAGTAGTCATAGATAGTTTATGCTTACAAGAGTAGTGATCATAGATTGTTTATGCTTACCAGACCAGTGGTCATAGATAGTTTATGCTTACAAGACTAGTGATCATAGATAGTTTATGCTTAAAAGACTAGTGGTCATAGATAGTTTATGCATATTAGGCTAGTGATCGTAAATAGTTTATGAATATAAGACTAGCAGTCATAGATAGTTTATGTATCCTAGACTAGTGGTCAAAGATAGTTTATGCATATAAGACTAGTGGTCATAGATAGTTTATGCATACTGGACTATTGGTCATAAATAGTTTATGCATATAAGACTAGTCTTCATAGATAGTTTATGCATACTAGACTAATGATTATAGATAGTTTATGCATATTGGACTAGTGATCATAGATAGTTTATGCATACAATACTAGCAGTCATAGATACTTTATGCATACTAGACTAGTAATCATAGATAGTTTATGCATATAAGACTAGTGGTCATAGATAGTTTATGCAGACTAGACTATTGATCATAGATAGTTTATGCATATAAAACTAGTTTTCATAGATAGTTTACGCATATCAGACTAGTGGTCATAGATAGTTTATGCTTACAAGATTCATGATAAGAGATAGTTTATGCTTACCAGACTAATGGTCATAGATAGTTTATACTTATAAGACTAGTGGTCATAGATAGTTTATGCTTGCCAGACTAGTGGTCATAGATAGTTTATGCATAGTTTAGACTAATGATCGTAAATAGTTTATGAATACAAGACTAGCAGTCATAGATAGTTTATGAAAACTAGACAAGTGGTCATATATAGTTTATGCATATAAGACTAGTGGTCATAGATAGTTTATGCAGACTAGACTATTGATCATAGATAGTTTATGCATACAAGACTAGCAGTCATAGATAGTTTATGTATACTAGACTAGTGATCATAAATAGTTTATGCATATAAGACTAGTGGTCATAGATAGTTTATGCATATCAGACTAGTGATCATAGATAGTTTATGCATATAAGACTAGTGATCATAGATGGTTTATGCATACCAGACTAATAGTCATAGATAGTTTATCCATACAAGACTAGTGGTCATAGATAGTTTATGCTTAGAAGACTAGTGGTCATAGATAGTTTATGCATACCAGACTAGTGATCATAGATAGTTTATGCATATAAGACTAGTAGTCAAAGATAGTTTATGCATATCAGACTAGTGATCATAGATAGTTTATGCATATAAGACTAGTGATCATAGATAGTTTATGCATACCAGACTATTAGTCATAGATAGTTTATGCAAACAAGACTAGTGATCATATATAGTTTATGCATACCAGACTAGTGGTCATAGATAGTATGTGCATATATAGATACAAGACTACTCATAATTATTATTATCTAGTGTGTAAGTAGAATAGCTAGAAGAGTTCTGGCGCAAAATCCCATAAGGATTTACAGGTGTCGAAATTCGCATTTCTTCCGGTCCGGGAGGTTGGTGGGTCGGTGAGACGGGAAAGATGATTCGTTCAGGACCCTCCACCTCAACTTGAAAAAAACCTGAAAACTGAAAAGCCAAATCCACTTAATGAAAAGCAGCTAAAGCTGATTAAACCTGTAGCGTGGAGCTATATAGACCTCACACCCTGTTTAGCGTGGGGTAACATAAACCTCACACTCTTGTAGTGTATTAAAGCTGATTGAATGCTAATTGGAGTTGGTTAGAAACTGATTAAAGCTGATTAAAATCTGATTCAAAGCTAATTAAAGCTGATTAATGCTGATTAAAAGCTGATTAAAAGCTAATTAAAGATGATTAAAAGGCAAGGGACTGGATGTGGAGGTGAAGGTTCCAGACCGAATCATGTTTCTCGTCTCACCGACCCACCTACCTCCCGGACCGGAAGAAATAGGAATTAAGACTATATGACCTTTAATGACCTTTTTGAAATTTAGACCTTACATAACCTTATTATCTTATCTAACCTTACGGGATTTTGCGCCAGAACTCTCCTGGCTATTCTACTCGTGTAGTTTAAGTTATGTAGTTTAAGTGTGGATGATTGTTTTGGTGTGACTTACCTAATATAAGGTGGAGTTTGGCATCAGTCTGGAAGGCATAGTGCAAGGTAACTAGGAAAGGATTATCACGGACAGCTTCGAGAACCTGCCGTTCAGTCTTGGTGTGTTCGGTCGTCTTCTTCTTCTGGACGATGGTCGCCTTCTTGAGGACCTTCATCGCGTACAGGCGGCCGTCGTCGCTCCCGCCCCGCTTCCGGACCAGGAACACTTTACCGTAAGCTGCAAAACAACAGACAGAGACGAATTAGACTAGGGGAAGATTATCCGTTTCTAAATCCAATCAATTGAATAGTTTATAAGTTTAAGATCATGTCGGAGTTAGTCCGGAATAAATTAACTAACAGTAGACTAGACTAGAATACGGTAGACTAGATTGGTAGATTAAGCCAAATTAGACTAAATCCGTTTTCAGTGGTAGTCTAGAATGGTTTAGAACCTAGATCAGTGGTCAGCAACCGGGTGCGATTTTTACATACAAAAAGTGCTCACAACGGAATTTTGGCACACAAAACCGAGCACGATTTGTGTGTAAAAATTGCATTGTGAGCACTTTTTATGTGCCAAAATTGCAATTCTGGGTAAAAAAAAGCAATTTTGGGACACAACATGTTCGCAAAGCAATTTTCGCACACAAAAAGTGCTCGCAAAGTAATTTTGGCACGCAATAAGTGTTCCCAAAGTAATTTTAACACAAAAAAGTTGCACGCAAAAGGAATTTTGGCTCACAAAAAGTGCTTCAAAAGTAATTTTCGCACACAAAAAGTGCTCGCAAAGCAATTTTGGCACACAAAAAGTGCTCCTAAATTAGTTTTGGTACACAAAAATTGGCTACAAAACAATTTTGGCACACAAAGAGTGTACGGAAAGCAGTTTTTGCACCAAAAAGTGCTCCCAAAGTAATTTTGGAAGACAAAAAGAGTCCGAAAAGCAATTTTGGCACACAAAGAGTGCCCGCAGAGCAATTTTGGCACACAGTAAGTGATACCAAAGTAATTTTGGCACACATAGTGTCCGCAATGCAAATTTGGCACACAAAAAGTGCTCCCAAAGTCATTTTGGCACACAAAAAGTGTCCATAAAGTATAGTATAGTGCCTGAAAAGCAATGTAATCACTCCAAATATTCGCAAAATTATTTTGGCACACAAAGTGCCCTAGCAGCAATTTTGGCACAAAAATGACGACTCTAATGTCTAGTCTGTATAGTTTTGACTGTCTAGTCTTAGCTGTCTAGTTTTGTCCGTTTAATCATGTCTGTCTAATCTTGTCTGTCTAGCTTTGTCTGTCTATTCTTGTCTGTCTAGTCTTGTCTGTCTAGTCTTGTCTGTCTAGTCTTGTCTGTCTAGTCTTGTCTGTCTAGTCTTGTCTGTCTAGTCTTGTCTGTCTAGTCTTGTCTGTCTAGTCTTGTCTGTCTAGTCTTGTCTGTCTAGTCTTGTCTGTCTAGTCTTGTCTGTCTAGTCTTGTCTGTCTAGTCTTGTCTGTCTAGTCTTGTCTGTCTAGTCTTGTCTGTCTAGTCTTGTCTGTCTAGTCTTGTCTGTCTAGTCTTGTCTGTCTAGTCTTGTCTGTCTAGTCTTGTCTGTCTAGTCTTGTCTGTCTAGTCTTGTCTGTCTAGTCTTGTCTGTCTAGTCTTGTCTGTGTAGTCTTGTCTGTGTAGTCTTGTCTGTCTAGTCTTGTCTGTCTAGTCTTGTCTGTCTAGTCTTGTCTGTCTAGTCTTGTCTGTCTAGTCTTGTCTGTCTAGTCTTGTCTGTCTAGTCTTGTCTGTCTAGTCTTGTCTGTCTAGTCTTGTCTGTCTAGTCTTGTCTGTCTAGTCTTGTCTGTCTAGTCTTGTCTGTCTAGTCTTGTCTGTCTAGTCTTGTCTGTCTAGTCTTGTCTGTCTAGTCTTGTCTGTCTAGTCTTGTCTGTCTAGTCTTGTCTGTCTAGTCTTGTCTGTCTAGTCTTGTCTGTCTAGTCTTGTCTGTCTAGTCTTGTCTGTCTAGTCTTGTCTGTCTAGTCTTGTCTGTCTAGTCTTGTCTGTCTAGTCTTGTCTGTCTAGTCTTGTCTGTCTAGTCTTGTCTGTCTAGTCTTGTCTGTCTAGTCTTGTCTGTCTAGTCTTGTCTGTCTAGTCTTGTCTGTCTAGTCTTGTCTGTCTAGTCTTGTCTGTCTAGTCTTGTCTGTCTAGTCTTGTCTGTCTAGTCTTGTCTGTCTAGTCTTGTCTGTCTAGTCTTGTCTGTCTAGTCTTGTCTGTCTAGTCTTGTCTGTCTAGTCTTGTCTGTCTAGTCTTGTCTGTCTAGTCTTGTCTGTCTAGTCTTGTCTGTCTAGTCTTGTCTGTCTAGTCTTGTCTGTCTAGTCTTGTCTGTCTAGTCTTGTCTGTCTAGTCTTGTCTGTCTAGTCTTGTCTGTCTAGTCTTGTCTGTCTAGTCTTGTCTGTCTAGTCTTGTCTGTCTAGTCTTGTCTGTCTAGTCTTGTCTGTCTAGTCTTGTCTGTCTAGTCTTGTCTGTCTAGTCTTGTCTGTCTAGTCTTGTCTGTCTAGTCTTGTCTGTCTAGTCTTGTCTGTCTAGTCTTGTCTGTCTAGTCTTGTCTGTCTAGTCTTGTCTGTCTAGTCTTGTCTGTCTAGTCTTGTCTGTCTAGTCTTGTCTGTCTAGTCTTGTCTGTCTAGTCTTGTCTGTCTAGTCTTGTCTGTCTAGTCTTGTCTGTCTAGTCTTGTCTGTCTAGTCTTGTCTGTCTAGTCTTGTCTGTCTAGTCTTGTCTGTCTAGTCTTGTCTGTCTAGTCTTGTCTGTCTAGTCTTGTCTGTCTAGTCTTGTCTGTCTAGTCTTGTCTGTCTAGTCTTGTCTGTCTAGTCTTGTCTGTCTAGTCTTGTCTGTCTAGTCTTGTCTGTCTAGTCTTGTCTGTCTAGTCTTGTCTGTCTAGTCTTGTCTGTCTAGTCTTGTCTGTCTAGTCTTGTCTGTCTAGTCTTGTCTGTCTAGTCTTGTCTGTCTAGTCTTGTCTGTCTAGTCTTGTCTGTCTAGTCTTGTCTGTCTAGTCTTGTCTGTCTAGTCTTGTCTGTCTAGTCTTGTCTGTCTAGTCTTGTCTGTCTAGTCTTGTCTGTCTAGTCTTGTCTGTCTAGTCTTGTCTGTCTAGTCTTGTCTGTCTAGTCTTGTCTGTCTAGTCTTGTCTGTCTAGTCTTGTCTGTCTAGTCTTGTCTGTCTAGTCTTGTCTGTCTAGTCTTGTCTGTCTAGTCTTGTCTGTCTAGTCTTGTCTGTCTAGTCTTGTCTGTCTAGTCTTGTCTGTCTAGTCTTGTCTGTCTAGTCTTGTCTGTCTAGTCTTGTCTGTCTAGTCTTGTCTGTCTAGTCTTGTCTGTCTAGTCTTGTCTGTCTAGTCTTGTCTGTCTAGTCTTGTCTGTCTAGTCTTGTCTGTGTAGTCTGTCTAGTCTTGTCTGTCTAGTCTTGTCTGTCTAGTCTTGTCTGTCTAGTCTTGTCTGTCTAGTCTTGTCTGTCTAGTCTTGTCTGTCTAGTCTTGTCTGTCTAGTCTTGTCTGTCTAGTCTTGTCTGTCTAGTCTTGTCTGTCTAGTCTTGTCTGTCTAGTCTTGTCTGTCTAGTCTTGTCTGTCTAGTCTTGTCTGTCTAGTCTTGTCTGTCTAGTCTTGTCTGTCTAGTCTGTCTAGTCTTGTCTGTCTAGTCTTGTCTGTCTAGTCTTGTCTGTCTAGTCTTCTCTGTCTAGTCTTGTCTGTCTAGTCTTGTTTGTTTAGTCTATAAGTGAGGATTAGAATGTATGTTTTAGTTATTGTTTTGGATATTAAATGAATGGGAAATTTGAAACGACGTTGTATAAGGATTCTTGAAATTTGAAAAAAACTGTTTTCTTGAAATCCCAAGCAGTGTTCCAAGGTTGAATCCCGCTGTAAACACATTGCTATATAAGTCTCGAATGCGGAGTGAAATTTATTTGTTTCCATATTTAATCGGAACCGAGAGGAAACTTTGTAAAACTTTGAGTTTATGTCGGTGTGTGATTGACCTGTCTCAAAGGAGATGGAGTTATCGAATCGGCCGAAATACACGCGAAGTGAACGACCGGGAGAAGGTCGCGGATCGTTGGCCGTGCGGTGTAAGGGAGCTAGGCACCTGCTGGTCGTCCTCTCCTACATTTCCTTCGCTCGGCACCGTTTCAACAATCCGTTTTTTACCGAAATGTTTTCTTCATCAATTTCTGTTCAACATCTGTCTTTCAACCCGTCTTTTTCTCTCACTGTCGCTTGATCACCTGGCTTCGAAGCTTTTTCTTCTCTTCGGCCTCTTAAAGGACCACCTAACTGGGGATTAAATTCGTGCAACATATGGAACTCCTGCTCAACAAGATTCTTTTTTTAAATCTCCCAATTACTACGCTAGCCAAGATTAAATCAGATTAAAACTCTTTGAGTATTATATCCACGATCAACGATAATATTAAAAGTGTCCCAACTTATTTTAATAATTAAAACTTAAGATTCAATCTTTCTCCAGATCCAACTTTCTTAAGATTTTTAAATATGCATCTTATCAAAGGGTTAAATATAGTTAATAGACATAGTCCAAACTGAGATTTAACTGATTAAGATTTAGTCTTAAACCGTCTAAAAGAAAGTGTAATCTATTAAACCGTTAATCTGTTAAACTGTAAGATTTCTGGTTAACTGTCTGATTAAGATTTCGTCTTAAAAAACAGAACTAGAACTGTTCTTTAAATTTCTTTATATATACAGTTTAATTTTGATAATCCGGCGGCGGGTTAGTCCGGTAAGTTCAGTAATCCGGAAACACGTGTCTGTTCTTTCCGTTGTCCCGCGTCGGATATAAACCTCGCGCACATCTAAAGTAAAGTCAAAGGGATACCCTTAAACTCTGAAAACTTTATTCGCGATACAGACGAAGCTAACTCTACAATTGTCTTTTACAAGAGCTTTTACAAGATGGAGGAATTTTTACAAGAGCTTTGGTGTTACGCTGACAAACAAAATTGCAAACTAGTAGTCCAACTACTAGTTCTAGCTATTAGTCAAGTAAAAAAATCCCCTACGGGATTTTAGGATCCCTGTCTTCAGAATTATTGCAAGGAGCTCATTGCTCCCATCTTGTAATTTTGCCTAATTTTCCACAGACAACTCAAAGTGGCGCTGAAAGAGCCGTAAGAGCTCAATGTACTTATCTTGCAATCCTGCTTAATTTTCCATTCAAAGTGGCGCTGAAAGAGCCATAAGAGCTCATTGTACTCATCTTGCAATTTCTTACATAGCTTGGCTTCAAGGCACAAGCGAAGAAAATTTTCATTCCTTTTCTGACGAGGCAATCCTCAGCCTAATTTGTTCTACGGCTGATGATGAAGCTAACGATGACTTGAACTCGGCGAACTGTAGCAAACGGTGACGCGTTTAAAATATGCAAAATTGTTATTGTTTTGTTTTAATCACGATAAACCGGAATTGTTTGATAATCCGGCGGTTGTCCGGTCCCATATGTATCCGATTACCAAGATTATACAGCAGTTTAGTGTATAGACAATGCATTACTTTGCCTAACAAGTAGATGTCAACAGTTCAGTCGGTAGATAATCAAGTGTGATTCGTAATGTAAAATGGGCAATGAAAATTTCGCAGAAGTAATGAAAAGAATGTGCGAGTTTTACATTCGGGGGCGGTTTTGTCCCGCAGAGTTTCCGTCAGTTTCCATTCACGAGTCCCTGGATCCTGGCGGAACGCCAGAAATTATCAATTGCGATAACGTTTGCCTTGTCCCCCGCAGAAACAACGATTCTATGCCGATGGCTATGTAGTAAGACTTAATCGAAAATTGCACAACAATAAGACATTGATATTATTTACTTTTTAGACAAGATTTCTCGTTTGTTGACTTCTTACTGATTATTAGCTGATGATTACTGATTATTACTACATTATTATGAAAGCTGATAAATTACTAGATGAATAGTAACTAATAGTTTTTTTCGGTACTTACGTATTAACGCCACCACCGCTATACATTGGAGCGAGAGTTCGCGCTGCCGCGTGCATATTGTCTTGATTTATCTGTCTATGTATTGATGTATCTCTGATTAGGGCAACCTAATCTAACCGGGATTAAACGAACGGTCCTCGCCACATTGTCCTACATTGGATCGAGAATTCCAGAGAGAATTCGAGAAAGTATTTTGAGTTTAAAAAAAGTTTTAATTTTAAATAAAATGTTTTATTTTATGATTTATCATAAAAATTTCTGGGTGTAGATTAGCGGCATTTAAAAATCTAGCGCTGGTGGCGTTAATACGTAAGTACGGCTTTTTCTTATAGACCTAGCTTATAGAACCTTAACTTATTTCGTTGAATATCGCAGTTTTTTGCTTGATCCAATTAGTTTTAAGTGAATTAGTTTTGACTGGAAAGACATTGTTGGAGAGTTTGAATAATCGATAAATTAATTCTGTTATCGTTTTTGGCTGAATTTCTTTCGTCTAATTCGCGACGTCGTTTTGGAATTACTCCAGATAATTGAATAAATTCGCAATAAAATGGTTTTTGCGTTATTTCGGGAGGGCAACGGACTCGGGAGCAACGAGCATTACATTGTGCTTTCGAGGATCGCACAACCCGCGTTCGTTGCCCCGATGCGCCGAAATTTGCAGATTTTTACAGTTAACACCGATGTTGTTTCAATTTCGAGTTTTTCCATTTTTCGTCTCAAGTTTTCTGACAGAAATTTGCGATTCTTAACAAATGCTATACGATTGCAATTCTAGACATCAGTCTTACCTAATAGTTCCAACATAGTTCTGGCTATTACTTCCTACATAAGTCCAGCTACTAGTTCCAGCTATTAATAAAATTAAAAAAATCTCAAAAATCTCATCAAGGAGCTCAATTAATCCCATCTTTAATTTTCCAACTCAAAGTGGCGCTGAAAGAGCCATAAGAACTCATTGTATTCATCTTGCAATTTTTTAATTTTCCACAGATCACTCAAAGTGGCGCTGAAAGAGCCATAAGAGCTCATTGTACTCATCTTGCAATTTTGCTTAATTTTCCACAGTCAACTCAAAGTGGCGCTGAAAGAGCCATAAGAACTCATTGTATTTATCTTGCAATTTTGCTTAATTTTCCACAGATAACTCAAAGTGGCGCTGAAAGAGCCATAAGAACTCACTGTACTCATCTTGCAATTCTGCTTAATGCAGTAAATCTTTATTTTCCCTACGGGGTTTCTGGATCCCTCTCTTTACATTTAATAAACACAATGTGCCATCACAAAAATAGAGTCATGAATTTATTTCCCTATCCAACTCCTTTCATCCACGATATCTCTCTTCCATCGCCAGTCAGTGTTTCTTCTATTTTACTTGCTTCGCTTTCTTTCATCTCTACACATTCAATCCGAATATGCTCCGCTGTCTTCCTCTCCTCGTAGCACATCCTACACATATCTATTTTCACTCTCCTCATTTCCCCATTTGAACCTCGCCATTATCTTCCTTTCTTACGCACTTTCTCTTCCTAGGTATTTCGGAATCCCTTCAACCATACAGCTCTAATCTGGATTCCCTTATTATTTCTCCTCTTTCCTGCATTTCTACGTCCTGGTCTTTTTCGTTCGTCTCCCCAATGATCCGCTTGCCTTCCGCTCTCTGTTTCCTTACTCGCGTATCCATTTCTTCGGTAATATTTCTCTCTTCCATTCCTTTTTTTTTCTCGCCAGCATAGAGTCAGTAAAGGCTCGGCCGAGCCGGGCTGGGTCGAGTCGGGAAACTGTAATTTAGCGGGTAGTTTATAAACTACCCACTAAATTGTAGTCTCCCGACCCGACACAGCTCGATTAAACTGTAGACTGTAGCCCGACTCGGCCGAGCCGAGCAGAAAACACACTAGACAGACTGGACTGGGCCGAGTCGAGAGACTGTAATTTACACGTCGTTTATAAGCTAAACGCTAAATTACAGACTCCCGACTCGGCACAGTCCGGCTCGGCCGAGTCGTTTAAACTACTCACTACACAAATATTATGGGTAGACTTTATTACTAGACAACAGACACCAGACACACAACACTAGACAGACAAGACTAGGCAGACCAGACTAGACAGACAAGACTAGACAGACAAGACTAGACAGACAAGACTAGACAGACAAGACTAGACAGACAAGACTAGACAGACAAGACTAGACAGACAAGACTAGACAGACAAGACTAGACAGACAAGACTAGACAGACAAGACTAGACAGACAAGACTAGACAGACAAGACTAGACAGACAAGACTAGACAGACAAGACTAGACAGACAAGACTAGACAGACAAGACTAGACAGACAAGACTAGACAGACAAGACTAGACAGACAAGACTAGACAGACAAGACTAGACAGACAAGACTAGACAGACAAGACTAGACAGACAAGACTAGACAGACAAGACTAGACAGACAAGACTAGACAGACAAGACTAGACAGACAAGACTAGACAGACAAGACTAGACAGACAAGACTAGACAGACAAGACTAGACAGACAAGACTAGACAGACAAGACTAGACAGACAAGACTAGACAGACAAGACTAGACAGACAAGACTAGACAGACAAGACTAGACAGACAAGACTAGACAGACAAGACTAGACAGACAAGACTAGACAGACAAGACTAGACAGACAAGACTAGACAGACAAGACTAGACAGACAAGACTAGACAGACAAGACTAGACAGACAAGACTAGACAGACAAGACTAGACAGACAAGACTAGACAGACAAGACTAGACAGACAAGACTAGACAGACAAGACTAGACAGACAAGACTAAACAGACAAGACTAGACAGACAAGACTAGACAGACAAGACTAGACAGACAAGACTAGACAGACAAGACTAGACAGACAAGACTAGACGGACAAAACTAGACGGACAAGACTAAACAGACAAGACTAGACAGACAAACTAGACAAACAATTACATTTTCCTTTATAGATAAGACAATGAGTATAGTTAAGACTATGCAAGTTAAATTAGTGTTGGTCGGGTTGTTTGAATTTACGACGATAGTTATTGAGCGTAAAGGTAGTAACTATTTAGTTTAAAATTAAGGGGCGCTCGACAGGGTGTCTCATTCAGGGACGAAGTTCAGTTAATGAAAACAAAGTTATAATGAAGGCCAGAACCAAACGGTACGGCCGTGAGAGACTGCAGGAAGCGAATCGATAAGGGAAGATGTCAAGGGTGCCGGGAAGGTTTCACAGTACGGATTGAATCGACTGAATTAGTTTAATTCGAGATCAGTTACAACTTAGTAGTGTCATGGATAGCCTGAAAATTAAATCATCATCTCGGATGGACGGTCAATCATCTCGGACTTTTTAGCATTTGCAATATCTACAATTTTACATCTGAAAAAAAAATTTTATGATATATAGCATGATACATAGCCTGAAAATTAGTCAAACATCTCCGACTCTTTGCATTTGCAATATGTACAATTTTGAATTTGCAAATTCTAAAAAAAAAATCGCCGCCGCGCGTCGTATGTAGTCTTGATTTATTTAATCAAGACCAGATACGAGATCAAGACCACATTACGCGCGTATGTAGTCTCTATTTATCTGATCAAGACCACATACGCGCGGCGCGGCCGCGCGTAGTTTGTAGTCTTGATTTATTTGATCAAAACCACATACGCGCGGCGCCGCCGCGCGTGGTATGTAGTCTTAATGTATCTGATCAAGACCATATACGCGCAGCACTGCCGCGCGTAGTTAGTAGTCTTGATTTATTTGATCAAGACCACATACGCGCAGCGCTGCCGCGCGTAGTTTGTAGTCTTGATTTATTTGATCAAAACCACATACGCGCGGCGCCGCCGCGCGTAGTATGTAGTCTTAATGTATCTGATCAAGCGCCGCGCGTAGTTAGTAGTCTTGATTTATTTGATCAAGACCACATACGCGCGGCGCTGCCGCGCGTAGTATGTAGTCGTGATTTATTTGATCAAGATCACATACACGCGGCGCCGCCGCGCGTAGTATGTAGTCTCTATTTATCTGATCAAGACCAAAAACGCGCGGCGCTGCCGCGCGTAGTATGTAGTCTTGATTTATTTGATCAAGATCACATACACGCGGCGCCGCCGCGCTTAGTATGTAGTCTCTATTTATCTGATCAAGACCACATGTATGTATGTAGTCTTAATTTATCTGATCAAGAACACATACGCGCGGCGCTGCCGCGCGTAGTTATTAGTCTTTATTTATTTGATCAAGACCACATACGCGCGGCGCTGCCGCGCGTAGTTAGTAGTCTTGATTTATTTGATCAAGACCACATACGCTCGGCGCGTATTGACCACATAAGACCACATACATATTTTAAATTATTTTATTAAAACTAATTATTTGATTTGTTTCATGTTATCATTTATTTAGATTATTCAGTTTCACAAACAAAGTCAACAACATTTATCATCATCAAATACATTCATAAATAAATGATCACATGAAACAAATCACATAATTAGCTTTAATAAAATAATTTAAAATATGTATGTGGTCTTATGTGGTCACTACGCGCCGCGCGTATGTGGTTTTGATCAAATAAATCAAGACTACTAACTACGCGCGGCAGCGCCGCACGTATGCGGTCTTGATCAGATAAATTAGGTCTACATACTACGCGCGGCGGCGCCGCGCATATGTGGTCTTGATCAGATAAATCAAGACTACATACTACGCGCGGCGGCGCCGCGCGTATGTGGTCTTGATCAAATAAATCAGGACTGCAAACTACGCGCGGCAGCGCCGCGCGTATGTTGTCTTGATCAGGTAAATTAAGACTACATACTACGCGCGGCGGCGCCGCCCGTATGTGGTCTTAATCAAGTAAATCAAGACTACATACAACGCGCGCGCCAGCGCCGCGCTTATGTGGTCTTGATCAAATACATTAAGTCCACATACTACGAGCGGCGGCGCCGCGCGTATATTGTCTTGATCAAATAAATCAAGACTACATACTACGCGCGGCAGCGCCGCGCCTATGTGTTCTTGATCAGATAAATCAAGACTAAAAAAAACTTCCTCTCCATATTCCTGTGGTACTGCAGTTTTAACTAAAAACTCCAGCCAATATTTTCGTGCAATAACTCGGCGTGCTTGGTCCACTAGCAAGCATCCAGATAAGAACGTTTATTGTTAAGGCGTCATAACCGTTTAGTGCGCCCGATAAATATGATCGCACTAATGGACCTAGTCAGACTACGCATACATAATTTCCTACAACTAATGTGTTTTGATTGCTTTACAAAAAACGAAAGGTCACTCACACTAATTATTAAACTAAATTACCTACTTAACTTTTTGACAAAGAAACATCATGAGCCTTGTCTCTCTAAATCTAATTTATGTAGTCTTGTCTACCTAGTCTTCTGTCGTCTGTCTAGTCTGGTTAGTGTGTCTAGTCTGCATAGTCTGTCTACATTGTCTAGTCTGTCTAAGCTGACTAGGCTGTCTAGGCTATCTAGACTGTCTAGTCTGACTAGGCTGACTAGGCTGTCTAGGCTCTCTAGTCTGACTAGGCTGTCTAGGCTGTCTGTCTGTCTGTCTGGGCTGTCTAGTCTCTCTAGTATGTCTACATTATCTAGTCTCTCTAGTCTGACTAGGATGTCTAGGCTGTCTAGTTTGTTTAGTCTGTCTAGTCTGACTAGGCTGTCTAGACTGTCTAATCTGTCTAGTCTGACTAGGCTGTCTAGGCTGTCTAGTCTTGTCTGTTTAGTCTTGTCTGTCTAGTCTGGTTAGTGTGTCTAGTCTGCATAGTCTGTCTACATTGTCTAGTCTGTGTAGGCTGACTAGGCTGTCTATACTGTCTAGTCTGACTAGGCTGACTAGGCTGTCTAGTCTGACTAGGCTGACTAAGCTCTCTAGTCTGTCTAGCCTGTTTAGACTGTCTAATCTATCTAGTCTGTCTAATCTATCAAGTCTGTCTAGATTGTGCAAATTCTAAGAAATGTGAAAAACAAAAAAAATCGCGAAAGTCGGTCTAAATTGTGCAAATTCTAAAAAGGTTGAAAAACAAAAAAAATCGCAAAAGTTTGTCTAAATCGTGCAAATTCTATAAAGTTTGAAAAACAAAAAAAAATCGCGAAATTTTGTCTAAATTGTGCAAATTCAAAAAAGTTTGAAAAACAAAATAATTCGCGAAAGTGCAAATTATAAACAGTTTGAAAAACAAAAAAATCGCGAAAGTTTGTCTAAATCGTGCAAATTCTAAAAAGTTTGAAAAACAAAAAAATTCGCGAGAAAAACAAGTGTGTAAATGTATCTTGCAAAATAGAAATTACTTGCAGTTTTCGGCTCGTCCTTGTCGGGAGTGCGAGATGTGCGCGACCTTGCGCAAAAAAAGGCCGCCGTTGCCAAAAAAAATATTCGTAATCTGTTTCTAAGTGAGTTTTTGCGGACTCGTTTGTGCCGTTAAAGAACCGTTCGAACGCTGCAAACAAAGCGCGGTTAAGAATAGACGCGCGGACACCGAGTCCGACTCGAAGCGTGCAGTTTTATTTAGCTTAAGCGCTCAAAAATAGAAAAGAAAGGCAACATTTTTAAGTTTGGCAAATTAAGACGTCTCAGTTCCAAGCTATTAATTAAAAACTAGAAAGGCTTGTGTGTTCATAGAAACAAACAAATGTTTAAGCTTGCTGAATAACTATATACAGTATAATTTCGATAATCCGGCACATATAAGGCCAGACAACCGCCGGATTATCAAAAAGAGTGATGGGAGGGAAGGGCGCGAGCGGTCTCCAGCCCGCCGGATTACGTGTCGTCCGATTAACTAACAACCGAATTACCTAGATTATATTATACGGTATAATCTCGATAATCCGACACATATAGAAACAGACAACCGCTGTATTATCAGAAAGAGTGGTGGGAAGGAAGAGACCGCCGAATTACTGAACGTGTCGTGCGATTAACCAACGGCCGAATTACCGAGATTATACTATACGGTATAATCTCGATAATCCGACACATATAGAACCAGACAATCTCCGGATTATCAGAAAGAGTGATGGGAAGGAAGAGACCACCGGATTACTAAACGTATCGTTCGATTAACCAACGGCCGAATTACCGAGATTATACTGTAGTTTCCATCCTTGCTATCAAGTAAATAGTTGGTAGCTCGACCCCAAAAGTATTGATTGAGCTTCAGGTAGTTGGTTTTGGACTTACCTCCGGTTCCGAGGACCTTCAGCAGGTCAAAGTGCGACATGTCCACCCTTTCGGCGCCGGAAAGATTTACTGAAACAGAAACGAGATCGCATTAGAATTGGCGATAGCAGGATTCGCGACGTACTCTCGGCCTCGGCGACTTCTCGCCGCTTCGACGACACCAGTGCACACAACTGACACATCTGTCACAATGTTTGTTGATTATTTATTGTTTAACAAACATTTGACAACCCAAACGTAAACAACTCATAAATGTCAGAAATGTCAAAAAGCGAAAATTTTTTATTGAAATTTGCAACAAAAAGTTGCAAATTATTTAAAAATATACAAAACTACACTGAACAGTAAAGAAAAGGCTAAACCGCCTAATACACTTTGGTTTTTAGTAAGCGCCACCCCGGTATCGTATATGTTGCATTCATTCGGGGTGGGCAGCCCGGAAGGTTAATGAAAACTGCCCTAGTTGTCGCCTCCCCGACCAGGATTTGAAACCCGGTCTTCCACATTGAAAGGCGAGTATGTTGTCAACTACACTACCAAGGACAAATAGACAGACAAGACTAGACAGACAAGACTAGACAGACAAGACTAGACAGACAAGACTAGACAGACAAGACTAGACAGACAAGACTAGACAGACAAGACTAGACAGACAAGACTAGACAGACAAGACTAGACAGACAAGACTAGACAGACAAGACTAGACAGACAAGACTAGACAGACAAGACTAGACAGACAAGACTAGACAGACAAGACTAGACAGACAAGACTAGACAGACAAGACTAGACAGACAAGACTAGACAGACAAGACTAGACAGACAAGACTAGACAGACAAGACTAGACAGACAAGACTAGACAGACAAGACTAGACAGACAAGACTAGACAGACAAGACTAGACAGACAAGACTAGACAGACAAGACTAGACAGACAAGACTAGACAGACAAGACTAGACAGACAAGACTAGACAGACAAGACTAGACAGACAAGACTAGACAGACAAGACTAGACAGACAAGACTAGACAGACAAGACTAGACAGACAAGACTAGACAGACAAGACTAGACAGACAAGACTAGACAGACAAGACTAGACAGACAAGACTAGACAGACAAGACTAGACAGACAAGACTAGACAGACAAGACTAGACAGACAAGACTAGACAGACAAGACTAGACAGACAAGACTAGACAGACAAGACTAGACAGACAAGACTAGACAGACAAGACTAGACAGACAAGACTAGACAGACAAGACTAGACAGACAAGACTAGACAGACAAGACTAGACAGACAAGACTAGACAGACAAGACTAGACAGACAAGACTAGACAGACAAGACTAGACAGACAAGACTAGACAGACAAGACTAGACAGACAAGACTAGACAGACAAGACTAGACAGACAAGACTAGACAGACAAGACTAGACAGACAAGACTAGACAGACAAGACTAGACAGACAAGACTAGACAGACAAGACTAGACAGACAAGACTAGACAGACAAGACTAGACAGACAAGACTAGACAGACAAGACTAGACAGACAAGACTAGACAGACAAGACTAGACAGACAAGACTAGACAGACAAGACTAGACAGACAAGACTAGACAGACAAGACTAGACAGACAAGACTAGACAGACAAGACTAGACAGACAAGACTAGACAGACAAGACTAGACAGACAAGACTAGACAGACAAGACTAGACAGACAAGACTAGACAGACAAGACTAGACAGACAAGACTAGACAGACAAGACTAGACAGACAAGACTAGACAGACAAGACTAGACAGACAAGACTAGACAGACAAGACTAGACAGACAAGACTAGACAGACAAGACTAGACAGACAAGACTAGACAGACAAGACTAGACAGACAAGACTAGACAGACAAGACTAGACAGACAAGACTAGACAGACAAGACTAGACAGACAAGACTAGACAGACAAGACTAGACAGACAAGACTAGACAGACAAGACTAGACAGACAAGACTAGACAGACAAGACTAGACAGACAAGACTAGACAGACAAGACTAGACAGACAAGACTAGACAGACAAGACTAGACAGACAAGACTAGACAGACAAGACTAGACAGACAAGACTAGACAGACAAGACTAGACAGACAAGACTAGACAGACAAGACTAGACAGACAAGACTAGACAGACAAGACTAGACAGACAAGACTAGACAGACAAGACTAGACAGACAAGACTAGACAGACAAGACTAGACAGACAAGACTAGACAGACAAGACTAGACAGACAAGACTAGACAGACAAGACTAGACAGACAAGACTAGACAGACAAGACTAGACAGACAAGACTAGACAGACAAGACTAGACAGACAAGACTAGACAGACAAGACTAGACAGACAAGACTAGACAGACAAGACTAGACAGACAAGACTAGACAGACAAGACTAGACAGACAAGACTAGACAGACAAGACTAGACAGACAAGACTAGACAGACAAGACTAGACAGACAAGACTAGACAGACAAGACTAGACAGACAAGACTAGACAGACAAGACTAGACAGACAAGACTAGACAGACAAGACTAGACAGACAAGACTAGACAGACAAGACTAGACAGACAAGACTAGACAGACAAGACTAGACAGACAAGACTAGACAGACAAGACTAGACAGACAAGACTAGACAGACAAGACTAGACAGACAAGACTAGACAGACAAGACTAGACAGACAAGACTAGACAGACAAGACTAGACAGACAAGACTAGACAGACAAGACTAGACAGACAAGACTAGACAGACAAGACTAGACAGACAAGACTAGACAGACAAGACTAGACAGACAAGACTAGACAGACAAGACTAGACAGACAAGACTAGACAGACAAGACTAGACAGACAAGACTAGACAGACAAGACTAGACAGACAAGACTAGACAGACAAGACTAGACAGACAAGACTAGACAGACAAGACTAGACAGACAAGACTAGACAGACAAGACTAGACAGACAAGACTAGACAGACAAGACTAGACAGACAAGACTGGACAGACAAGACTAGACAGACAAGACTAGACAGACAAGACTAGACAGACAAGACTAGACAGACAAGACTGGACAGACAAGACTAGACAGACAAGACTAGACAGACAAGACTAGACAGACAAGACTAGACAGACAAGACTAGACAGACAAGACTAGACAGACGAGACTAGACAGACTATTCTGTGTCAGTAAACTTAAAGCAGTTCGAGTGTGCTAATCCACATTGTAGACAATATCGTGAATGGTTTTCAACGTTGCCAAAGATTCAGCAGACAAAAAGACGAGCGTGCAATATCCGCTTCCGGTTTGAAAACGTTTTGCGATAAAACCTAGTCAGACTTGTTTGTCCAGATGTGGACTACCTGGACCAGCGGGCAACCAGTAATCCGCGTGTAAGTCGGGAAATATCTGGCGGATTTTCGCGAAATTTGCAACAAAATGTACTTAAAACTTGCCGGAAGAGAATAATATATCGTATGTAGATACTCGCACCATGTGTGAGTTAGTACGGATCGATGAAACTACAACAACCAAATTTTCGGCTGTTCTTGCAGATTTTCGCATATAATTCGCGAAATATTAGGCAGATCTTCACTGAAGAGATTGATGTGTCGCATGTAGCTAGTCGCACTGTTTGGGAGTTATATTTCATTGAATTAACGACAGTTTAGTCTAGTTTGCAAATCCGAAAACAAAATGCAAAAATTTGCAGAACATTAGAAGTTGGAAGCATTTTTGTAAAAATCGACAATTTTATCCAAAAACCATATTTGTCACATTGTCCGCAAGTTTTACAAATTCAACGAGGTATTCCAGACTTAGTCTAAGGACTAGACTAACTCAAAATACATTGAATTAACGACAATTTAGTCCAGTTTGCAAATCCGAAAACAAAATGCAAAAATTTGCAAAACTTTAGAAGTTGGAAGCATTTTTGTAAAACTCGACAAATTTCTCCAAAAACCCTTTTTGCCACATTGTCCACGAGTTTTACAATTTTAACAAGGTATTCTAGACTTAGTCTAAGGGCTAGTCTAACGCAAAATACCTTGAATTAACGAGAGTTTAGTCTAGTTTGCAAATCCGAAAACTAAATGCAAAAATTTGCAAAACTTTAGAAGTTGGAAGCATTTTTATAAAACTCGACAAATTTCTCCAAAAACCCTTTTTGCCACATTGTCCAAGAGTTTTACAATTTTAACAAGGTATTCTAGACTTAGTCTAAGGGCTAGTCTAACGCAAAATACATTGAATTAACGACAGTTTAGTCTAGTTTGCAAATCCGAAAACAAAATGCAAAAAATTGCAAAACTTTAGAAGTTGGAAGCATTTTTGTAAAACTCGACAATTTTCTCCAAAAACCATTTTTGCCACATTATCCGCGAGTTTTACAAATTGAACAAGGTATTCTAGACTTAGTCTAGGGGCTAGTCTAACGCAAAATACATTGAATTAACGACAGTTTAGTCTAGTTTGCAAATCCGAAAACAAAATGCAAAAATTTGCAAAACTTTAGGAGTTGGAAGCATTTTTGTAAAACTCGACAATTTTCTCCAAAAACCATTTTTGCCACATTGTCCGCGGGTTTTACAAATTTAACAAGGTATTCTAGACTTAGTCTACGGGCTAGACTAACTCAAAATACATTGAATTAACGACAGTTTAGTCTAGTTTGCAAATCCGAAAACAAAATGCAAAAATTTGCAAAACTTTAGAAGTTGGAAGCATTTTTGTAAAACTCGACAATTTTCTCCAAAGACCATTTTTGCCCATTGTCCGCGAGTTTTACAAATTTAACAAGGTATTCTAGACTTAGTCTAAGGACTAGACTAACTCAAAATACATTGAATTAACGACAATTTAGTCCAGTTTGCAAATCCGAAAACCAAATGCAAAAATTTGTAAAACTTTAGAAGTTGGAAGCATTTTTGTAAAACTCGACAAATTTCTCCAAAAACCATTTTTGCCACATTGTCCGCGAGTTTTACAAATTGAACAAGGTATTCTAGACTTAGTCTAGGGGCTAGCCTATCGCAAAATATATTGAATTAACAACAGTTTAGTCTAGTTTGCAAATCCGAAAACAAAATGCAAAAATTTGCAAAACTTCAGAAGTTGGAAGCATTTTTGTAAAACTCGACAATTTTCTCCAAAAAACATTTTTGCCAAATTGTCCGCGGGTTTTACAAATTTAACGAGGTATTCCAGACTTAGTCTAAGGACTAGACTAACTCAAAATAGATTGAATTAACGACAATTTAGTCCAGTTTGCAAATCCGAAAACAAAATGCAAAAATTTGCAAAACTTCAGAAGTTGGAAGCATTTTTGTAAAACTCGACAATTTTCTCCAAAAAACATTTTTGCCAAATTGTCCGCGGGTTTTACAAATTTAACGAGGTATTCCAGACTTAGTCTAAGGACTAGACTAACTCAAAATAGATTGAATTAACGACAATTTAGTCCAGTTTGCAAATCCGAAAACAAAATGCAAAAATTTGCAAAACTTTAAAAGTTGGAAGCATTTGTGTAAAACTCGACAAATTTCTCCAAAAACCATTTTTGCCAAATTTTCCGCGAGTTTTACAAATTTAACAAGGTATTCTAGACTTAGTCTAAGGGCCAGTCTAACGCAAAATACATTGAATTAACGACAGTTTAATCTAGTTTGCAAATCCGAAAACAAAATGCAAAAATTTTCAGAACATTAGAAGTTGGAAGCATTTTTGTAAAAATCGACAATTTTCTCCAAAAACCATATTTGCCACATTGTCCGCGAGTTTTACAAATTCAACGAGGTATTCCAGACTTAGTCTAAGTACTAGACTAACTCAAAATACATTGAATTAACGACAATTTAGTCCAGTTTGCAAATCCGAAAACTAAGTGCAAAAATTTGCAAAACTTTAGAAGTTGGAAGCATTTTTGTAAAACTCGACAATTTTCTCCAAAGACCATTTTTGCCCATTGTCCGCGAGTTTTACAAATTTAACAAGGTATTCTAGACTTAGTCTAAGGACTAGACTAACTCAAAATACATTGAATTAACGACAATTTACTACAGTTTGCAAATCCGAAAACCAAATGCAAAAATTTGCAAAACTTTAGAAGTTGGGAAGCATTTTTGTAAAACTCGACAATTTTCTCCAAAAACCATTTTTGCAAAATTGTCCGCGAGTTTTACAAATTCAACAAGGCATTCTAGACTTAGTCTAAGGGGTAGTCTAACGCAAAATACATTGAATTAACGACAGTTTAGTCTAGTTGGCAAATCCGAAAACAAAATGCAAAAATTTGCAAAACTTTAGAAGTTGGAAGCATTTTTGTAAAATTTGACAAATTTCTCCAAAAACCATTTTACAAATTACGTTTTACAAATTACGTTTTACAAATTCAACGAGGTATTCCAGGCTTAGTCTACGGGCTAGACTAACTCAAAATACATTGAATTAACGACAGTCTAGTCTAGATTGCAAATCCGAAAACCAAATTTAATGCAAAAATTTACAAAACTTTAGAACTTGGAAGCAATTTTGCAAAAGTCGACAAATTTCTCCAAAAACCATTCTTGTCAAATTGTCCCAGAGTTTTATAAATTTAACGAGGTGTTCCACACTTAGTCTAAGGGCTAGTCTAACGCAAAATACATTGCATTAACGACAGTTTGGTCTAGTTTGCAAATCCGAAAACAAAATTCCAAAATTTGCAAAACTTTAGAAGTTGGAAGCATTTTTGTAAAACTCGACAAATTTCTCCAAAAACCATTTTTGCCAAATTGTCCGCGAGTTTTACAAATTTAACGAGGTGTTCCAGACTTAGTCTAAGGACTAGACTAACTCAAAATACATAGAATTAACGACAATTTAGTCCAGTTTGCAAATCCGAAAACCGAATGCAAAAATTTGCAAAACTTTAGAAGTTGGAAGCATTTTTGTAAAACTCGACAAATTTCTTCAAAAACCATTTTTGCCACATTGTCCGCGAGTTTTACAAATTTAACGAGGTATTCCAGACTTAGTCTAAGTTAGTACCCATCGGTAAAATTGTTTCAGATTTTTAGTACCGGCTAATTTTCGGCTGTTTTTCGCATATAATTCAGGAAATATTCCGTGGATTTTCACGAAATTTGCAACAAAATGTCCTTGAAACTTGCCGGAAGAGAATAATGTATCGCATGTAGATACTCGCACCATGTGTGAGTCAGTACGGATCGCTGAAACTACCAGAACCCAATTTTCGGCTGTTCTTGCAGATTTTCGCATATAATTCGCGAAATATTCGGCAGATCTCGGCGAAACTTGCAACAAAGCAATCCTGAAACTTCACTGAAGAGATTGATGTGTCGCATATAGGTAGTCGCACTGTTTCGGAGTTAGTACGCAGCGGTGAAGTTTGTAGAAATTACTCAATATCGAAAAGGTTTGCCGCTGATTAAGTAGTGTATATACAGTATAATCTAGATAATCCGACACATATGGGAATAGAGAACCGCCGGATTATCAGAAAGAGCGGAGGGAGGGTAAGAGAGCGAGCGGTCTCTTGACCCCCGGATTACTGGACTTGTCGTCCGATTAACCAACGGCCGGATTACCGAGATTATACTTCATTTCATATTGAAACCGGATTAAAATTAAATAGACAAAGCTTGGACTTAATTGAAAGACAGTACATATACAGTATAATCTCGATAATCCGACACATATGGGACTAGAAAACCGCCGGATTGTAAGAAAGAGCGGTGGGAGGGTAAGAGCGCGAACGGTCTCCAAACCGCCGGATTACTGAACGTGACGTCCGATTAACCAACGGATGAATTACCGAGATTATACTGCATTTCATATTGAAACCGAATTAAAACTAAATAGACAAAGCTTGCACTTAATTGAAAGACAAGAGAGCTGTCAACATAGTACATAGTTTGTAGTAAACTAGAACGCCAAGACAATATTTGCAAGACAAAAGTTTAGCAAGCCACGTCGCGACCTGTTCATAGTTTAAATTTTTTTATGCGCATGCGTCAATTTCCGCCATGTTTTCGGGCACTTTTTCGACGTATAACCAGTGAAAATAATAAAATATGCCCGAAACTTTCATATTCCCGCCTTTAAAACTATTGCGCATGCATTTAACTAACCCTAAAAGGTTTTTTTTAAGAAACAAAACACTAGTTAAGTTAAGTTAGTGTAGTGAGTGAGTTTTTAAAAAACGAAATTAGTTTTAGTTTTTATATAACAACGCGAGCGAGAGAGAAAAGGTGAAACTGTGCGAAATCCAGGCCAAATTTCTATCGTAATCGAATTCGCGTTCTCTGCGACCTTGCTTGACCCAGTGAAACAATAAATTTTTTCGAGAGTTTTCAGTGCGGATTGTGAGCGCTCCGCCGCGCGTCCGTTCAGCAACGGCTCCTCGTGTAGGTAACTGAATCCGGTTTGCGGCTCCGACACTTCCGGCAGTCATTCACCCCGGAGTATCTATCCCTCTCGGTTAGTTAGACCGCGTCGGAATAAGGGACACACACTATCTAGTCTCAATATGTTTCAAACAAACGAAGTCTATGTATACTTATTATTATTATGTTTAATATACTATTTTATTACTCATGCGCGAAAAGTATCTCTTGACGTACATTATTTAATTCTACGTTTCAAACAAACGATGTCTATGTATACTTATTATTATTATGTATAATATACCATTTTTTAACACACGCGCGAAAAGCACTTCTTGATGTACATTATTTAATACTACGTTACAAACAAACGATGTCATATTATTATATGTAATATACCATTTTATTACTCATGCGCTAAAAGTACTTCTTGGCGTGCATTATTTTATACTACTTTTCAAACAAACGATGTTTATGTATACTTATTATTATGTATAATATACCATTTTTTAATACTCGAGCGAAAAGCACTTCTTGATGTACATTATTTAATACTACGTTTCAAACAAACGGTGTCTTTATATTATTATATATAATATACCATTTTATTACTCATGCGCGAAAAGTACTTCTTGACGTACATTATTTAATACTACGTTATAAGACTAATTATTATTAAGTATTATATACTACTTTATTACTCATGCGCGAAAAGTATCTCTTGACGTACATTATTTAATTCTACGTTTCAAACAAACGATGTCTATGTATACTTATTATTATTATGTATAATATACCATTTTTTAACACACGCGCGAAAAGCACTTCTTGATGTACATTATTTAATACTACGTTACAAACAAACGATGTCATATTATTATATATAATATACCATTTTATTACTCATGCGCGAAAAGTACTTCTTGGCGTGCATTATTTTATACTACGTTTCAAATAAACGATGTTTATGTATACTTATTATTATTATGTATAATATACCATTTTATTACTCATGCGCGAAAAGTACTTCTTGACGTACATTATTTAATACTACGTTATAAGACTTATTATTATTAAGTATTATATACTATTTTATAACTCATGCGCGAAAAGTATCTCTTGACGTACATTATTTAATTCTACGTTTCAAACAAACGATGTCTATGTATACTTATTATTATTATGTATAATATACCACTTTTTAACACACGCGCGAAAAGCACTTCTTGATGTACATTATTTAATACTACGTTACAAACAAACGATGTCATATTATTATATATAATATACCATTTGATTACTCATGTGCGAAAAGTACTTCTTGACGTGCATTATTTTATACTACGTTTCAAACAAACGATGTTTATGTATACTTATTATTATGTATAATATACCATTTTTTAACACTCGCGCGAAAAGCACTTCTTGATGTACATTATTTAATACTACGTTTCAAACAAACGGTGTCTTTATATTATTATATATAATATACTATTTTATTACTCATGCTCGAAAAGTACTTCTTGACATACATTATTTAATACTACGTTTCAAACAAACGATGTCTATATATTGTTGTATACAATATACTATTTTAATACTTATGCGCGAAAAGTACTTCTTGACGTGCATTATTTTATACTACGTTTCAAACAAACGATGTTTATGTATACTTATTATTATTATGTATAATATACCATTTTATTACTCATGCGCGAAAAGTACTTCTTGACGTACATTATTTAATACTACGTTATAAGACTTATTATTATTAAGTATTATATACTATTTTATTACTCATGCGCGAAAAGTATCTCTTGACGTACATTATTTAATTCTACGTTTCAAATAAACGATGTCTATGGATACTAATTATTATTATGTATAATATACCATTTTTTAACACACACGCGAAAAGCACTTCTTGATGTACATTATTTAATACTACGTTTCAAACAAACGATGTCTATATATTGTTGTATAGAATATACTATTTTAATACTTATGCGCGAAAAGTACTTCTTGACGTGCATTATTTTATACTACGTTTCAAACAAACGATGTTTATGTATACTTATTATTATTATGTATAATATACCATTTTTTAACACTCGCGCGAAAAGCACTTCTTGATGTACATTATTTAATACTACGTTTCAAACAAACGGTGTCTTTATATTATTATATATAATATACCATTTTATTACTCATGCGCGAAAAGTGCTTCTTGACGTACATTATTTAATACTACGTTTCAAACAAACGATGTCTATATATTGTTGTATAGAATATACTATTTTAATACTTATAATATATTGTTGTATAGAATATACTATTTTAATACTTATGCGCGAAAAGTACTTCTTGACGTGCATTATTTTATACTACGTTTCAAACAAACGATGTTTATGTATACTTATTATTATTATGTATAATATACCATTTTTTAACACTCGCGCGAAAAGCACTTCTTGATGTACATTATTTAATACTACGTTTCAAACAAACGGTGTCTTTATATTATTATATATAATATACCATTTTATTACTCATGCGCGAAAAGTACTTCTTGACGTGCATTATTTTATACTACGTTTCAAACAAACGATGTTTATGCATACTTATTATTATTATGTATAATATACCATTTTATTACTCATGCGCGAAAAGTATTTCTTGGCGTACATTATTTAATACTACGTTGCAAACAAACGATGTCTATATATTATTATATATAATATACAATTTTATTACTCATGCGCGAAAAGTACTTCTTGACGTACATTATTTTATACTACGTTTCAAACAAACGATGTTTATGTATACTTATTATTATTATGTATAATATACCATTTTATTACTCATGCGCGAAAAGTATTTCTTGTCGCACATTATTTAATACTACGTTTTAAACAAAACTATGTCTATATATTATTTTATATAATATACTATTTTATTACTCATGCGCGAAAAGTACTTCTTGACGCACATTATTTAATACTATAGTGAACTAATCACATTTGGTTAAAAAATGACCAGACTAGTACCTCCTCCATGACGATTTCACTAAAAGTGTGCGAAATATGCAGATATATCTGCACCGTGTAGACGCTCTACAAATTGCAACGTTTTGATTTCGTCTTAAGACTGCGCAGACAAAAGGTTGCAAACGGAGCTTCTGGACCGGCCTTTAAAATCAATGTTGACTAGTTTTATTGTCATAGCCTTATTTCGTCTAAAACTACTTACAGTCTATAAGTTAACTAAAATCTTAGTGTTAAAATCAATGTTGACTAGTTTTACTATCTTAGTCTGATTTCATTTAAAACTACTTACAGTCTGTAAGTGAACTAAACTTTTAGTGTAAATGATGTTGGTAGTGTGGTAATTCATACTTACATTGAATTGAAAAATTCACTATGTTTTTACCACACTCGTGTGGTAAATACCACGCGTGTGGTAAAAACATATTGAATTTTTCAATTCAATTTTAGTGTTAAAATCAATGTTGACTAGTTCGAAGACTGTGTTGTTCACTATATAATAATAATAAAATGGGAAACCTTCGTTAGCTTAGAATGCGAATGAGAGCCGGTGTAAAAAGGGGACAAAACGTCGACCTTAGCACCTAAACATTGACACAGTTCGGTTTCAGTGAAATATCGAACCGGGCACGCGCGCACCTCTAACCACTCCGGCACTCTCCTCGCTCTAATAGCCATGTGCATTTTACAACGGGCCTACATAGTATGGCTTCTGTCGCCCTCTCGCTCGCTCGCACCAGTTTGACTATCTTCTGCTTCATTCGTCGCCGAGGAATTCACCGACCCTCGGTGTCGCACGCACGACGACACCACGTTGGCATCAACGGAAAAATAATCCGAAAAGCATCTGCAGAGTTTGCAAAAAAAAAACGGAAGAATTTGCTAAAAATATCGCACAGAATTTGCAGTCTTATTCTGATTCAGACTTATTTATTACCGTTTAGTTTGAGATCCTTCTTTACATTATTTAGATTCATTCAGTTAACAATCAATTAAGGAAAGATTGCAGACAAACGGATGGACTAGTTTCATTAGTTTATCTACGACCACTATTGTAAATGCTCATTATTGTACAGTTCGTGAACTATGTAAATACATCATAACATACACGTATATATAAATCTGCGATTAATGATAAGTTATGATTGATAACACACACGTGCGTTTTGTTTACGATTCGTTCATTGATTGAGAGCCGCACGTTGATACGATTGTTAAATATAGTAGGTACTCCGTGATTTTAAAACAATCATAAAACGTCACATCATTGGCATCGAAGCTGTCATTCATTTAAAATATATTTTTCTTATTAAATAAGAAAAATATATTTGAAATGAATGGTGGTCGTAGATAAAGTATAGTACATAACTCGAGTTGTAAGGCAATTAATATGCATCTTACAACTCTTGTTACGTAATATACTATTAAAGTTAGATGAGTAGTCTAGCCTAGTTTCTAGAATTTACTAGATAAAATTAGACAATACCAGACAAGACTAAAGAAGACTAGGTTAATAGTAAGTAAATAAGTTGCGGTTTATTCAATCTACTCCAACCTAGTCAGACTAGTTATACTGTATAGACTAGGTAGACTATATATAATAATTAGACAGTATGGATTAGTTAGAAAATATAGTGCTACTATAGTTTGACTATTGCTGTATTGTCGCCTCCTATAGTCTAAAACTATTCGTATAGTTGAACTATACGAAGCGATCACACAGCTATAGTCAAACTATAGCAGGACTATACGCTAGTTTTCTATACTGTGTGTACGTAGCTTTATAGTCAAACTATAACAGGGCTATACGCTAGTTTTCTATACTATGTGTACATAGCTATAGTACAAACTATACTACAGCTATAGTCAAACTATAGCAGGACTATACGCTAGTTTTCTATACTGTGTGTACGTAGCTTTATAGTCAAACTATAACAGGGCTATTATACGCTAGTTTTCTATACTATGTGTACATAGCTTTAGTAAACAAGTCGGGGTTTATTCAATCTATACCAAACTAGTCAGACTGTCTAGACTAGTTAAATTGTATAGACTGGTTAGACTATGTCTACTACTAAGACTAAAGACTATTTCGACTGTATAGCCTAGTTTGAGCTTAATGCAAAATTATACAAACTTAATAAAGTCGGAGGAACACTGTGGAACGTCAGAATATAAAGTAAAGTCTGAATATATATGAATTTGCGAATTATAAGCCTGAATATATAAGTATATTCAACCTTTCCGGACCTCTATAATATTAGTTTTTAGGACTACCAAAACAATCTGTAATATTATAGAGCTCCGGAAAGGTTAATATCTTTATATATTCAGGCTTGTAATTCGCATTTGATTATCCATAATGTAGTATGGATTTACCAATAGCAAAATACGATTTAGACTTATTCGCAAATTTTTGCAAATCGCAGACTGTAAATCCGATTAGCATGAAATTATGCCGAGTTGTTATTCAATATGTGGTTAGAAGAAATGCTAGATTTCATTAGATTTGGTCGATACATTTCTGAGCAAGTCGAAACGAAACTATCAAGTCAAATTCGTTTCGTTGAAGGGTTGAAAGATTTGTTTGATTGTTGATGACGTGTATCTATCGAACACAGTTTTTATCTCCATTTAGTTTTCAACAATTTGCAAAAAGATTCACGCAGTTCTGAAAAAAGTTATAGGCAATAATCTGAAAGTGCGCTATTTTCGACGTCTATTTAACCCTTAACCACCTGCCATACGTCTCAGGTCAGAAAATTACTACTACTTTGGGTGTGAGAGGCGTATGTCAGGTGGTTAGGTGTTAAATGCGTTTTCTATGCTCGTGTTTTGTCAATACAAGAAAAGAAATGTTTTGGCGTATTCTGTGCAAAATTCCGCGTCTTTTGATATATTACATGTCAATATTTGTTAGGTTTAAAAAAATCGCGATTTTCGACACCTCGCCAATAGACCTTTTCATTATTTTTTGTGCGCATGTGTCAATTTCCGCCATGTTTTTCGTTGCCAATATTCGTGATTTCTTGAATATCGCGCATTTATAGCGATTTTCGACAATAGATGTGCGCATGTGTCAATCTCCGCCATGTATTTCGGGCAATTTTTGACATATAACCAGTGAAAATAACAAAATGTGCCCGAAACTTTCAAATTCCCGCCTTTTAAACATGGCGGACGCGCATGCGCTTAACTTAAATAGGTCGATTTCGACATGTTGCATATCAAAATACGCGGAATTTTATGGACATAAGAAATATGTTAATAATTATGTAATTTAATTTGCAATAAGCCGAGAAATCGTTAAAAACCAAGAACATTTCACCTAACTAACAAGATGTTTTTTTCACTTTTAGCGCCAAGATAGACGAAACTTGACACGAGTAGACTTGCGTTTTCTATGCCCGCGTTTTGTCAAAACCGGAAAAAAATGTCGTGGCGTATTCTGTACAAAATTCCGCGTCTTTTGATATATTACATGTCAATATTCGTGACTTGTCGAAAATTGCAAAATTGAAGGAGGGAGCGATTTTCGCCAATACCTCGACAATAGACCTTTTCATAGTTGAAATTTTTTTGTGCGCAATTTCCGCCATTTTTTTCGGGCACTTTTTGACGTATAACCAGTGGAAATAACCAAATGTGCCCGAAAATTTCAAATTCCCGCCTTTTCAACATGGTGGACGCGCATGCGCTTAACTTAAATAGGTCGATTTCGACATGTTACATATCAAAATACGCGAAATTTTAAGGACATTACAAATACATTAATAATTATCTAATTTAATTTGCAATAAGCCGAGAAACCGTAAAAAACCAACAACATTTCATCTACCTAACAAGATGTTTTTTGCATTTTTAGCGCCTATATCGATGAAACTTGACGGGACAAGACAGATTAACTTAGACAGACAAGACTAGATAGAAAAGGTTATTAAATTAATGCTAATTACATTAAAAAGATAATTACAAGGCATTTTACGCTCACTTTTCGAAAGCTCTTTCTCTTTAAATTTCACTTAGCTCACTAATTAGTTGAGAGAACAATATTTTAATTACCATAAATTATATTCAAGTTTTGCACAATTTAACCATAAAAATTATTCGTTTAGTCGAAACAGCATAAGACTACCTAATCTTGTCTGTCTAGTCTAGTCTTGTCTCTCTAGTTTTGTCGCTCTAGTCTTGTCGGTCTAGTCTTGTCTGTCTAGTCTTGTCTGTCTAGTCTTGTCTGTCTAGTTTTGTCTGTCTAGTTTTGTCTGTCTAGTCTTGTCTGTCTAGTCTTGTCTGCCTAGTCTTGTCTGTCTAGTCTTGTCTGTCTAGTATTGTCTGTCTAGTCTTGTCTGTCTAGTCTTGTCTGTCTAGTCTTGTCTGTCTAGTCTTGTCTGCCTAGTCTTGTCTGTCTAGTCTTGTCTGTCTAGTCTTGTCTGTCTAGTCTTGTCTGTCTAGTCTTGTCTGTCTAGTCTTGTCTGTCTAGTCTTGTCTGTCTAGTCTTGTCTGTCTAGTCTTGTCTGTCTAGTCTTGTCTGTCTAGTCTTGTCTGTCTAGTCTTGTCTGTCTAGTCTTGTCTGTCTAGTCTTGTCTGTCTAGTCTTGTCTGTCTAGTTTTGTCTGTGTAGTCTTGTCTGTCTAGTCTTGTCTGTCTAGTCTTGTCTGTCTAGTCTTGTCTGTCTAGTCTTGTCTGTCTAGTCTTGTCTGTCTAGTCTTGTATGTCTAGTCTTGTCTGTCTAGTCTTGTCTGTCTAGTCTTGTCTGTCTAGTCTTGTCTGTCTAGTCTTGTCTGTCTAGTCTTGTCTGTCTAGTCTTGTCTGTCTAGTCTTGTCTGTCTAGTCTTGTCTGTCTAGTCTTGTCTGTCTAGTCTTGTCTGTCTAGTCTTGTCTGTCTAGTCTTGTCTGTCTAGTCTTGTCTGTCTAGTCTTGTCTGTCTAGTCTTGTCTGTCTAGTCTTGTCTGTCTAGTCTTGTCTGTCTAGTCTTGTCTGTCTAGTCTTGTCTGTCTAGTCTTGTCTGTCTAGTCTTGTCTGTCTAGTCTTGTCTGTCTAGTCTTGTCTGTCTAGTCTTGTCTGTCTAGTCTTGTCTGTCTGTCCTCCTCGGTGGTGTAGTTGACAACATACCCGCCTTTCAATGCGGGAGACCCGGGTTCGAATCCTGGCCGGGGAGGCGACAACTAGGGCGGTTTTCATTAACCGTCCGGGCTGCCCACCCTGAATGAATGCAATATATGCGATACCGGGGTGGCGCATACTAAAAGCCAAGGTGGAATAGGAGATTTGGTGAGTCTTGTCTGTCTAGTCTTGTCTGTCTATAGTCTTGTCTGTCTATAGTCTTGTCTGTCTATAGTCTTGTCTGTCTAGTCTTGTCTGTCTAGTCTTGTCTGTCTAGTCTTGTCTGTCTAGTCTTGTCTGTCTAGTCTTGTCTGTCTAGTCTTGTCTGTCTAGTCTTGTCTGTCTAGTCTTGTCTGTCTAGTCTTGTCTTTCTAGTCTGTCTTGTCTTGTACATCTAGTCTTGTCCGTCTAGTCAGTGGAATCATATTCAATCTGGTTACATATTTGTAACAAATTATCGAGTGCTATTAATATTGCAAATTCGATTAATTGCGATAATTGCAAGTCGTGTAAATGGTGTAGTTTGCGGCAATTATCTCCTCGTGCCGGTTTTGAAACTAAAAATGGAAATTAATTTCAAAATTGCAAACATAAAATCGGTGATAATTGCAAAACTAGTTTTGGCAAAGTAGATGTCTTCAATTAAAGGCTAATGTCTGATAATTGCGTTGGGCTAGCGAGTTTCGTGGTTGTGCTCAAAATGTCTCAATAATTGGGTTAAATGTGAGCCGGTTAGTTGCGTTTTCGCGTTGAAAATGTGGTTGGAGTTATTGCAAAAGGTGAAATTTTACCGTCTTTCACAATTTTCGAAGAAATGTTTTATTATATTCCCATTCCAATCTTTCCAAAGAAACGGAAAACCAGCAAGAAACCTTTTACCCTGTCCTTTTCATCCAACTTCCCTACCTGCCCCAAAATCTAATATTCCAGCCGTTCCAAACCGTCCACAAATCGCAACCTTGTAATCTTGTCTAATCGTTCCATTTAGTCTACCCCGAAAGTTTTTCCAAACTTTGACATTTCCACAAGCGTTGTAATAGAGGTTATGTAGAAATACATCGGGAGGTGATATTTCTCGTATTAAATAATGTACGTCAAAAAGTACTTCTCGCGCATGAGTAATAAAATGGTATATTATACATAATAATAATAAGTATACATAGAGATCGTTATTTCATCGACATAAAGACTACGTTTGTTTGAAACGTAGTATTAAATAATGTACGTCAAGAAATACTTTTAGCGCATGAGTAATAAAATAGTATATTATACATAATAAGTATACATAGACATCGTTATTTCATCGACATAAAGACCACGTTTGTTCGAAACGTAGTATTAATTAATGTACGTAAACTACTTTTCGCGCATGAGTAATAAAATAGTATATTATACATAATAATAATAGGTATACATATGCATCATTTGTTTGACACGTAGTATTAAATAATGTACGTCAAGAAGTACCTTTCGCGTATGAGTAATAAAATAGTATATTAAACATAATAATAATAAGTATGCATAGACATAGTTTGTTTGAAACGAAGTAATAAATAATGTATGTCAAGAAATACTTTTCAAGCATGAGTAATAAAATAGTATATTATACATAATAATAATAAGTATACATATACATCGTTTGTTTGAAACGTAGTTATAATAAGTAGCGTAATAGAACTAACAGTTTAGTTCACTTACAGACTGTAAGTAGTTTTAGACGAAATCAGACTAAGACAGTGAAACTTGTCAACATTGATTTTAACACTCAAATTTTAGTTAACTTATAGACTGTAAGTAGTTTTAGACGAAATAAGGCTATGGCAGTAAAACTAGTCAACATTGATTTTAAAGGTCGGTCTAGACGCTCGGTTTTGCACAACCTTGTGTCTTAACGCAGTCTTAAGACGGAATGAAAACGTTGCAATTTATATCTGTGCATATATATCTGTATATTTAGCACAATTTTAGTGAAATCGTTATGTAAGAGGTACTAGTCGCATCATTTTTTAACAAAATGAGTCGAAAAACGGAGCTACCGTCTACATGCGCCGACTTGTCTGCACAGTTCGTAGATATCTGTGCTCTTTATCTCAGTTATCGCTGCAACTGTACCGTCTCCGCGCAGTTTTCAAAACTGCGCAGTTTTTATATCTACACGCAACGTTTTATCTGCAACGTGTTGAACTGCGCAGACAAAAAGTTGTGTAAGATGTATATTAATTGCCTTACAACTCGAGTTATGTACTATACTTTATCTACGACCACACTAATTTGTTCCTGTTTAATCAAACAAAATTAAAACAATCTATTTAATTAAATGGAGTGTCTGGATCTGCCTTTACACTAAAAGTTTAGTTAGTTTTAGACTAAATAAGGCTATGGCATTAAAACTAGCCAACATTGATTTTAACACAAATTGCTTAGTTGACTTATAAACTGAAATAGAGTATGAACTAGAGAACATAGATTTGAACATTTACAGTTGCTAGTTAAGCTAATTATGTAGTTACACTTGAGATAAGTGGGCAAAATTAGTTTGAAATTATCTAAAGTTTGGAAGTTTCGAGTCAAAACTGGAAACTTCTGGCCGTTAAATTACGGCGACAAAACGCTAAAACCGCGTAGTTGAACTACTTACAAATCTAAATAATTTAATTCGAGGCTAAATTACATTCCGAGTCTAAATTGAACAGCACCGCCCGACTTACATCCAACTCAAAGGAATTTGCGTTTATAATCGATAGCCTTTTATCATCATTGTAGCAATCTCAAACTATGCTATTATATTATTAATCTCTAAATCTAATATAGGTACAATACTCTGCTAATAGCTTTAACAAAGTCGGAACACAGCCTGAATATATAAAAATATTCATCCTTTCCGTAGCTCTATAACACTAGGTAAAACCATACTATGCTATTAAACGTAATAAAGCCGGAACGCAGCCTGAATATATAAAAATATTCATCCTTTCCGGAGCTCTATAACACTAGGTAAAATCATACTATGATATTAAACTTAATAAAGCCGGAACGCAGCCTGAATATATAAAAATATTCATCCTTTCCGGAGCTCTATAACACTAGGTAAAATCATACTATGATATTAAACTTAATAAAGCCGGAACGCAGCCTGAATATATAAAAATATTCATCCTTTCCGGAGCTCTATAACACTAGGTAAAATCATACTATGATATTAAACTTAATAAAGCCGGAACGCAGCCTCAATATATAAATATATTCATCCTTTCCGGAGCTCTATAACTCTATTGAGTCGTTTTATAACTACCAAAAGAAATATGTGAAATTAGCCAGCAATTTACTAGTTTTCAGTCCACTTTCGTGGCACTCAACGAAAACCAGAAAAATATTGTTTTTTAAGATCGTGTCTTTCTATTAACTTAACTGGGTAGACATCTACAGACGCGTTTCGAGATTTACCTCTTATCAGTGCAGCTTTGCTTCTTATGAATACATGTCACATGATATTTGTTTTGGTAGTTTAAACAGACTCAGTGCAGCTTTGCTTTATATGAATAAATTTCACATGATATTTGTTTTGGTAGTTTAAACAGACTCAGTGCAGCTTTGCTTTTTATGAATAAACTTCACATGATATTTGTTTTGGTAGTTTAAACAGACTCAATGGTGTTATAGAGCTCCGAAAAGGTTGAATATATTTAAATATTCAGGCTGTGTTCCCACTTTATTAAGTTTATATCTAAACCAGTTTCCTTGTTTCATGTAAGCAACTTACTAATGCAACAAGACATGACGAGTAAAAGAATCCGAGTAGTTTACAGACTCGCTTATTAAACTTAATAAATCCGGAACACAGCTTGAATATATAAATATACTCAATCTTTCCGGAGCTCTATAATACTAGTGAGTCTTTTTACGACTACCAAAAACAAATTCCATGTGAAATTTGTGCCATGTTATTTTATTATAGAGCTGCGGAAAGGTTGAGTATATTTATATATTCAAGCGGTGTTCCGTTTTATTAAGTTTATATGTTTATCTATAATGTCGTATGGTTTTGCCAATTCTAAATAACTTATTGATAAAGCAAACAATGCAAATGGATTTAGTGCGACTGATTTATACAATGGAGGGTTCTAAGACGTCTGTAAAATTTAGTTGACCGCATTCAAGCAACCTGAATCATCGGGGTTTTGGGCTACATTACTCATTTCGATTTGGCTTTAATACGATTGGCAGAGGACACGTTAAATCGTTCAATAAGTTTATTTATTTATGGTTTGAGTGAACTTAATATGAACTTGAGAGTGAACTTAATGATAGTTGGAGCTGAATGAAACATTTGTTGTTTTAGTGAAATTAGTCCAGAAATAATCTAGTTCGTATAGGATAGACCAGGGATCCCCAACCTTTTTGCAATCAAGAGCACATTCTAGAATGCCAGTCGGGCGGTGGGGATCTTTTCAAGAAGACCTCATCTGATACCTTGGATTTTATGAAAATGTCGTTTTGAACATTTCTAGCTCCAGTTCTTCTGTCCTTACTTGAATAAGTTGTGCAATATATGCTGCTATTTTGCTTACGTTTACTTGCGGCGGGCACTCGTAAAATGGTCGGCGGGCGCCACGGGCCCGCGGGCATAGGGTTGGGAACCACTGGTCTAACTAGTATATAATATCTTTTTTAGGGTTCCGTTCCGAAAACGGAACCCTCATAGGATCACTTTGTTGTCCGTCTGTCTGTCCGTCCGTCCGTCTGTCTGTCTGTCAAGACCATTTTTCTCAGGAACACGTAGAGGTAACAAGTTGAAATTTGTATCAAATACTCAGGCCTGCGGTCTCTTTCAGCTGTGAAAAAATAAAACTTGTAAGTCAACGCAATCAAAAGATATGACCGTTTATGTCGCATATTTGGTGATCCTTAAAGTAATTTGCCTCTCCATGTTTCCTCGTTGCCCAGCGTTTTACATCGTTGATTAGGTTTCTTGTCCATTGTCCTTTGCCACCTGAGACCCAGTCGCATTGCCATTCCTCAAAAAAATTTGCGGTGGCGGCCGTTTTTTTCCTCACTCCTAGTTGTTTTGGTTCCACTACATCCTGAGTTATACGTATCAAGTCTGGCTCGCACTATGATATCAATAGGAGGTATTCCAGCGATAACCAGGGCAGCCTCCCTTGAAACTGTTCTATATGCGCTAAATATTCTCAGTGCTAGCCTACGTTGTACTGATGCCATCTTGTTGTTTAATGTTTTCACTGTGATTTTGTTTGCCCAAACTAGAGCTGCATACAGCATAGGGGATTGCGAGACCGAGCACAATAGCCTCCTTTTGCTGCTTCTAGGACCTCCCACATTTGGCATGAGCCTCTCCAAGGCAGCAGCCGCTTTGAGAACCCTCATGATATGTTGCTTGAATGAGAGGTTTTTGTCGATTACAACGCCCAGGTATTATATAGAATGTTTCGGTATTATTCTGGCGTCTCTCAATTGAAAGGTGGCATCTCTTTCCAGTGAGGAGAACTGCCTCGGTTTTTCTCAGGTGCCAGTTGCAATTACCTCTTGTCCATCCAAGTAGGGGAAGATAGTTCGTTCTGGCGCCACCTCCGCCTCCCGAGTACGCATGCGCGATGAGAGTTCTAACCTAAGTCGCTAGATGGCGCTTTAGTTCAGTTTTTCTTCATCAGATGGCGCGTGAAATTATAGATTCCTTTAAAATTAACAAAATTACAGATTCCTGTAAATTAGCGTTTCAATCAGCTTTCATTCAGATTTAAACAGCTTAAACAGTTTTCAATCAGCATTAAACAGCTTTCATTCAGCTTTAAACAGCTTTCAAATCAGCGTTTGTTTAATTCTGATTGAAAGCTGTTTAAAGCAGATCGAAAGCTGTTTAAAGCTGATCGAAAGCTGTTTACAGCTGATTGAAAGCTGTTTAAAGCTGATTCAAAGCTGTTTAAGGCTGATTGAAACGCTAATTTACAGGAATCTGTAATTTTGTTAATTTTACAGGAATCTGTAATTTCACGCGCCATCTGATGGAGAAAAACTGAACTAAAGCGCCATCTAGCGACTTAGGTTAGAACGAAGGTCTCATCGCGCATGCGCACTCGGGAGGCGGAGGTGGCGCCAGAACGAACTATCTTTCCCTACTCATCCATTCGTCCACTAACTTCATTGCAATGTTTGCTCTAGCAGTGCAAACTCTGCGGTTTTCCCGCACCACTAATGCCAGATCATCTGCAAATGCAATGGTTTCCACACCTACTGGTAATTTCAGTCTGAGCACTCCATCATAGAGAATGTTCCACAATGTGGGACCCATGACTGAACCCTGCGGAACCCCACCATAGATATCACGCTCAACGGTTTTTTTGACTGATTCGATTCTGATTTTTTTGAGTATATAATATTTGACTAGGCGATAAAGTCTAGTCAGATAGTCTATATCTAACTAGTTTACACAATCTAACTAGTCCATGCTGTCTAACTATTATTATTATATAGAGTCTCACTAGTCTATACACTAGTCTATACAGTAAAAAACTAAATCTATGTAGCGTAACCTATGGTTTTCTAACGCGGCTCTTAGTCTAATTACTACATATTTTCCAAAATATTTTTAAAGTTTTAAGTTTTCGAACGATAAATTGGCTTAAACTAGGTAGTCTTGTCTATTCGAGAACTTCCAATACACAGAGGAAGTCGATTACAAGGGAAACAATAAGTCACAGTTTGTAGATTAGATAACGAGACCGTGTTGTGTTTACTCTACATGTCGCGTTCTGTTGACTAAAACTAGTTTTTCGATTCAGTTTTATCTGAAAAATATTTATACACACCTTGTCCATCCAGTCTTGTTTGTCTAGACTTGTCTGTCTAGTCTTGTCTGTCTAGTCTTGTCTGTCTAGTCTTGTCTGTCTAGTCTTGTCTGTCTAGTCTTGTCTGTCTAGTCTTGTCTGTCTAGTCTTGTATGTCTAGTCTTGTCTGTCTAGTCTTGTCTGTCTAGTCTTGTCTGTCTAGTCTTGTCTGTCTAGTCTTGTCTGTCTAGTCTTGTCTGTCTAGTCTTGTCTGTCTAGTCTTGTCTGTCTAGTCTTGTCTGTCTAGTCTTGTCTGTCTAGTCTTGTCTGTCTAGTCTTGTCTGTCTAGTCTTGTCTGTCTAGTCTTATCTGTCTAGTCTTGTCTGTCTAGTCTTGTCTGTCTAGTCTTGTCTGTCTAGTCTTGTCTGTCTAGTCTTGTCTGTCTAGTCTTGTCTGTCTAGTCTTGTCTGTCTAGTCTTGTCTGTCTAGTCTTGTCTGTCTAGTCTTGTCAGTCTAGTCTTGTCTGTCTAGTCTTGTCTGTCTAGTCTTGTCTGTCTAGTCTTGTCTGTCTAGTCTTGTCTGTCTAGTCTGTATAGTCTTGTCTATCTACCCTGTCTGTCTAATCTAGTCTGTCTAGTCTACTCTGTCTAGTCTTGTCTGTTTAATCTTATCAGTCTAGTCTTTCTTCGTAAATTAATTGAACATAGAGAATGAGTAATAGCGTTATAAAGTGAGTGTATTAAATCGAAAGCAGCAACTCTAAATCTATAGAGCTGTATGTAAATAGTTTCGTTAGTGGATCATCTTTGTGTTGTTTTTGTGTTTGTTTATTTGAACGATGCTTTGTGTGCACGGCGGGCGGGTGCGAGAGAGAGCGCGCGTGGGCGGTGCGAGAGAGAGGAAGCGAGAGAGCAACATCCTCTCGTGTGGTGCACATTTATTGACCCGACGGCGGGAATCGATCTGGGGCCCGCCTGACGAGGGCCCTTCGAAAATTTACCAAAAATAAATCAACAGCCAAAGAATTGCAATTAAACAAAAAGTTTTAGTGCAAACTGTCTGTGGTTTATCAAAATTTACTCATCAAGGCTATCGTCCCAATGCAAAAGTTAATGTCTAGACAATTTTAATTAAATACAGTTAGTTATTCAGTTAGAAGTTCGTTGGTCCAGATGAACAGGGTATTAACTCTAAAAAAGTTTTCAAATCATATTTCCATTTCTGTACATGACTTTGTCAATGTTGCTATTACTGAGAAAAAAAGTAAATTCTATAGAAAAAACAAATTGAAACACGTTTGGATGAACAAGGTATTAACCCTGTTCATCCAAACGAACGAGTTGTTCTTCCCTTGATCGCTTAGTCTAGCATCTAGATACAAGCTTGTATTTAACATAGAATTCTAGATAACTAAATTATCTATTAAAAAAACTAATCTGTTGGAGACTATTCCAGCAGTTCTAGCTAAACTAGTTTCTATACTAGCAGCTCTCATTCTTGTCTGAAAATGTAAACTAGTTTTAGCGTTCAGAAACTAAAATGTCGACGACACAAACGTAACTAGTCCAAGCAGTGCAGACTAGTTCAAGGGCTCGTCAAGTTGCAAGTCAATTCGAGAAGTTTCAATTATTTTTGTCCTCGTGTTAGGAAAAAAGACGTTAAATTTAGCTTTTACCCGGATGTACTCTCACTTAATATTCAGTTACGGGTTACTTGCTCTTTAGCCTACAATATTTTACAACGACAAAACCCGCTTCCAATTTATTTCAATTCTGTGTTTGTGTATAAGAGAGTAAAACAAAAAAAAACAGCTATCGATTACTTTTACTCGAAGTAATTAGATCCTAATTACGTTTACTCACTGTATTAGGCCGCACGAATAAAAAAACCAGTCGGCTAATTCCACGAAACTCTCCTTGGTTATTCCATCTACGAAACATTAACAATCGATTTTCAATCATCCTCTCATCCAGATTTATTTCAATTCACAGCTAGTTATCCTATAGTGGGCGTAGCTCACCAATTTAATAACTTTGTAATAACGACACATAAATAGATCTAGTTCAATTGCTCTATTAATATCTAATTACCACGACGATTTCAGTCAAACACTTATTAGTTCACTATTCATCGACGACAATCATTATAATCAGATTTTTGTTCAAATTTGTAATCTTGACTAGACAGACTAGACGGACTAGACGTACTTGACAGACTAGACCTAGTCTGTCTAGTCTGTCTAGTATGGACTAGATAGATTAGACAGAATAGACGGTCTAGACAAATTATACGGGCTAGACAAACTATATGGAGACAATGGAGACAAACTATACTACAGACAAGACTAGACAGACAAGACTAGACAGACAAGACTAGACAGACAAGACTAGACAGACAAGACTAGACAGACAAGACTAGACAGACAAGACTAGACAGACAAGACTAGACAGACAAGACTAGACAGACAAGACTAGACAGACAAGACTAGACAGACAAGACTAGACAGACAAGACTAGACAGACAAGACTAGACAGACAAGACTAGACAGACAAGACTAGACAGACAAGACTAGACAGACAAGACTAGACAGACAAGACTAGACAGACAAGACTAGACAGACAAGACTAGACAGACAAGACTAGACAGACAAGACTAGACAGACAAGACTAGACAGACAAGACTAGACAGACAAGACTAGACAGACAAGACTAGACAGACAAGACTAGACAGACAAGACTAGACAGACAAGACTAGACAGACAAGACTAGACAGACAAGACTAGACAGACAAGACTAGACAGACAAGACTAGACAGACAAGACTAGACAGACAAGACTAGACAGACAAGACTAGACAGACAAGACTAGACAGACAAGACTAGACAGACAAGACTAGACAGACAAGACTAGACAGACAAGACTAGACAGACAAGACTAGACAGACAAGACTAGACAGACAAGACTAGACAGACAAGACTAGACAGACAAGACTAGACAGACAAGCCTAGACAGACAAGACTAGACAGACAAGCCTAGACAGACAAGACTAGACAGACAAGACTAGACAGACAAGACTAGACAGACAAGACTAGACAGACAAGACTAGACAGACAAGACTAGACAGACAAGACTAGACAGACAAGACTAGACAGACAAGACTAGACAGACAAGACTAGACAGACAAGACTAGACAGACAAGACTAGACAGACAAGACTAGACAGACAAGACTAGACAGACAAGACTAGACAGACAAGACTAGACAGACAAGACTAGACAGACAAGACTAGACAGACAAGACTAGACAGACAAGACTAGACAGACAAGACTAGACAGACAAGACTAGACAGACAAGACTAGACAGACAAGACTAGACAGACAAGACTAGACAGACAAGACTAGACAGACAAGACTAGACAGACAAGACTAGACAGACAAGACTAGACAGACAAGACTAGACAGACAAGACTAGACAGACAAGACTAGACAGACAAGACTAGACAGACAAGACTAGACAGACAAGACTAGACAGACAAGACTAGACAGACAAGACTAGACAGACAAGGCTAGACAGACAAGACTAGACAGACAAGACTAGACAGACAAGACTAGACAGACAAGACTAGACAGACAAGACTAGACAGACAAGACTAGACAGACAAGACTAGACTAGTCGAACTAGTTCTTGAGATATCTACGCTTAAACTTCAAAAAATCTACAAAATTTTGCAATATTCTGTAAGTCGAAAATGTTTGCAGTTACAATTGTGTCTACTGCAACTAAACCAGTTGGACTAGATAAACCAAATTCAGTACGAATGTAGCTAATTAAATTATCTACAAGTTGGTGTTTACTAATTAGTGCTACTTGACGTAGTTCTTGAGGTATCTTTGTTTAAACTTGGCATTCAAAATTTACAATGTTCAGAAAGTTGAAAATGTTTGCAGATACATTTGTGTCTACTGCAACTAAACTAGTTGGACTAGATAAACCAAATTCAAACTGGACAAAGCTAATTAAATTATCTACAAGCTAGTGTTTACTAATTAGCTCTAGTCGAACTAGTTCGTGGAATATCCAAGCTTAAACTTAATCTACAAAATTTTGCAATGTTCTGTATTTCGAAAATGTTTGCAGTTACAGTTGTATCTACTGCAACTAAACTAGTTGGAATAGATAAACCAAACTCAGACTGGACAAACCTAATTAAATGAGCTACAAGCTGCTGTTTACTAATTAGCACTAGTCGAACTAGTTCATGAGATATTTACACTTAAACTTAATCTACAAAATTTTGCAATGTTCTGTAACTCGAAAATGTTTGCAGTTACAATTGTGTCTACTGCAACTAAACCAGTTGGACTAGATAAACCAAATGCAGTCCGAATATAGCTAATTAAATTATCTACAAGCTGGTGTTTACTAATTAGTGCTACTTGATGTACTTTTTGAGATATCTTTGTTTAAACTTGGTCTTCAAAATTTGATTGGAAAGCTAAAAGTGTTTTAGATACATTTGTGTCTATTGCAACTAAACCAGTTGGACTAGATAAACCAAATTCAGTCTGGACAAACCTAATTAAATTATCTACAAGCTGGTGTTTACTAATTAGCGCTAGTCGCATTATTTCTTGAAATATCCGCGATCAAACTTATGACAGACTAGACGAACTAGACAGACTACACGAACTAGACAGACTATACAGACTAGACGGACAAAATTAGATTAAACTAGACAGACTAGATTAGATAGATAAATCTAAACAAATATTATGATATTATTCAAATCTAACAAGTTGTTGATAAATGTGGTTAGACTTGTTTTAAACTAAATTGAAATGAAATGCTTCGATTTAACAGTTAGAAGTTTGCTAACGGATAGGAAGGAAAAAACTTTCATTTTGTTGCACAATTCTGCGAAATTCTTCGCAAGGAACGTTATTGCAAAAAAAAAATTGTAGAAAAATGTTCGGGACTTTCGTCTGAAAATTGAATGCATCAATTGGTTCGATCACTTAAAACTGAAATCACAATCTGATTTGTTGCAAGGCGAGTGGACTAGTTTCATTCAGGCTACAAACTATATAGATAGTTGCTAGTAAAGTTCAAAATTCCACGCGTAAAAGATAACGCAAGTCGAGATTACGTAAATTATATAACGCAGCCGACGACTTTATTCACTAATTGAACGCGCTAATCCATCAAAAAAGAAACTAAATTTTGCGAACTTGGTGCAATTTTCGTGCGAAATTTGCGATGTTAATGTAATTAATTTTTGGCGGAATAGGCAGATTAGATTGCAAAAACGCGATAAGATAACGAAATTTATTTGCGGCATTAGAAAACTAGCTAGAGCTAATATATAACTAGCTAATAACTACCTAAAACTAACTTGGGTACTTACGTACTAACGCCACCGCAACTAAAGATTTGAACAAAATGTTAGATTCAGTTATAATGGAGCAGATAAATCCAGACCACATATCGCGCGGTAGCGCGACCTCTCGACCCGAAATAAGAGGGGAAAAAAACGATACTTACGTATTAACGCCACCACCGCTATATATCGGATCGAGAGTTCGTGCTGCCGTGCATATGTTGTCTTGATTTATCTGTCCGTTTCGCGGCGGGCAACCTAATCTAACCGGGGTTAAACCAACGGTCCTCGCCACATTGTCCTATAAGTACCCTAACTTGCTATAGCTAGCTAATAAATGTTTCGGGGTGTATTTTTCCGAACTCAAACTATGAACTATTTTGCACATTGTGGCTCGACTTGCAAAAAAAAAACTGGCAATATTTGCGGCATTAAAGCGAAATTTCCTGTATTTCAGCGCAAATTAAACTTGGTTGCAGAATTGAAACTCGAATTGGGAAGAAAAGAGTTAACTCTAACCAATCTGAAGATATTAACGAAACAAAAACCTCTTTCCTACAAAGGAAAATATGGTTTTGCGAGAATCCCTGTTAGAATCTCCTTGGCGTGCGCCGCTGCACGTATTGAATTTGCTTGCGCAAAAGTAGGACAACCGACACACACACACACTCTCAAATCGAGTGAGGTTATGTTCCAACATTTTCTTAATTAAAATATCTCACATTCGACTCCATCGCAGACTCAAACTCACGAACTTAATTCATTAAACCTTCACATCCAAACACAAACTCACTCACATCATCCACATAGATAACCTTTACACCTTACAGATCAACATAGATTATAGCTAGTATCTACATAGATACTTATACATCATAAATGACTTATTAGTATGTGACTAACTCATAATATTCAAGTGTCATCTATAAGCTAAGGCTTATCTACAGACAAACAAGACTAGACAGACTAGACTAGACAGACAAGACTAGACAGACAAGACTAGACTAAACAGACAAGGCTAGACAGACAAGACTAGACAGACAAGACGAGACAGACATGACTAGACAGACAAGACTAGACAGAATAGACTAGACAGACAAGACTAGACAGACATGACTAGACAGACAAGACTAGACAGACTAGACTAGACAGACAAGACTAGACAGACTAGACTAGAGAGACAAGACAAGACAGACAAGACTAGACAGAGAAGACTAGACAGACTAGACTAGACAGACAAGACTAGACAGATAAGGCTAGACAGACAACGCTAGACAGACTAGACAGACAAGACTAGACAGACTAGACTAGACAGACTAGACTAGACAAACAAGACTAGACAGACAAGACTAGACAGAATAGACTAGACAGACAAGACTAGACAGACATGACTAGACAGACAAGACTAGACAGAATAGACTAGACAGACAAGACTAGACAGACATGACTAGACAGACAAGACTAGACAGACTAGACTAGACAGACAAGACTAGACAGACTAGACTAGAGAGACAAGACAAGACAGACAAGACTAGACAGAGAAGACTAGACAGACTAGACTAGACAGACAAGACTAGACAGATAAGGCTAGACAGACAACGCTAGACAGACTAGACAGACAAGACTAGACAGACAAGACTAGACAGACAAGACTAGACAGACAAGACTAGACAGACAAGACTAGACAGACAAGACTAGACAGACAAGACTAGACAGACAAGACTAGACAGACAAGACTAGACAGACAAGACTAGACAGACAAGACTAGACAGACAAGACTAGACAGACAAGACTAGACAGACAAGACTAGACAGACAAGACTAGACAGACAAGACTAGACAGACAAGACTAGACAGACAAGACTAGATAGACAAGACTAGACAGACAAGACTAGACAGACAAGACTAGACAGACAAGACTAGACAGACAAGACTAGACAGACAAGACTAAACAGACAAGACTAGACAGACAAGACTAGACAGACAAGACTAGACAGACAAGACTAGACAGACAAGACTAGACAGACAAGACTAGACAGACAAGACTAGACAGACAAGACTAGACAGACAAGACTAGACAGACAAGACTAGACAGACAAGACTAGACAGACAAGACTAGACAGACAAGACTAGACAGACAAGACTAGACAGACAAGACTAGACAGACCAGACTAGACAGACAAGGCTAGACAGACAAGACTCATTATCGTTTTGTTCGCCGGTCGGGTTGGATGAGAAGATTTAATAATTGGAAGCCATTGACTAGATACTGGTGACATAATTCTCTGCAAAATGCAGTACCACAACGGATACCAAAACGGCAATATGTTTCGCTCCCGATCTGACCGCGGTGAACAATTCGGTAAGCAGCCAAATTATTGGGGTGTACCACCGCATTCGATCGCTCCTATTCAGGATTTCGCTGGTCCAAATGTTAAACAACATAATAACAAGAATACCCAAGCTCAAAACTGCCCCCTGGTCAAGCCCAATTGGGACATGAGAGCGCTGAAACCTATCCTAAAGAATTTCTACATTCCTCACGCTAACGTTCAAAACAGAACAGAAGCTCACGTGCACAAATACCGTGAAAACAAAGACATCATCGTCAGAGGCAATAACATTCCATATCCAAATGAGACCTTCGAAGAAGGCAACTTTCCTGATTATGTGATTTGCGAGATTTTATAGCAAGGATTTGCTGAACCTACAGCAATTCAAGCCCAAGGTTGGCCGATAGCATTATCTGGACGAGACATTAAAAACTTTAGCCTATATGTTACCTGCCACAATTCACATCAATGGTCAACAAAGGCCTCAGAGGGGCGAAGGACCTATTGCATTGATTCTCGCACCAAGCAGAGAATTGGCTCAGCAAATCCAAAAGATCGCCAGGGATTTGGGTCAGTCCACCATGAACAGAAATACTTGTATCTTCGGTGGATCACCCAAAGAACCTCAGGCTAGAGATTTGGACCGCGGCGTTGAAATCGTTTGATCGACTTCTTGGAGAAAGGAACCACAAATTTATCCAGATGTACATACCTGGTCTTGGACGAGGCAGATCGCATGTTGGACATGGGATTTGAGCCCCAGATCAGGAAGATAATTGAACAAATTCGGCCGGATAGACAAGTTCTCATGTGGTCAGCAACTTGGCCTAAGCAAGTACAATTAGCTGAAGAATTTTTAGATGACTACATTCAGATTAATATTGGAGGGTTGGCATTGTCGGCAAATCATAACATCAGACAGATCGTAGAAGTTTGCGAAGAACCAGAGAACGAAGCAAAATTATGCCAACTCTTGAAAGATATAGGATCAGATATAAACAACAAGATTATAATATTCGTTGAAACGAAGAAGAAGGTTAACGATATATATATTAATTGAATTATCTCGCAATTTCCATTCACGGCGACAAATCTCAACAAGAACGAGACTCTGTCCTTTCAGAATTCCGTAATGGAAAATCATCAATCCTTGTTGCCACCGATGTCGCTGCTCGTGGCCTGGATGTTGAAGATGTAAACTACGTCATCAACTACGATTACCCCAATTCAAGCGAAGACTACGTCCATCGTATTGGCCGCGCCGGCCGTTGCCAGCAGACAGGCACAGCATACGCGTTCTTCACATTAGTAAATCAGAGGCAAGCCAAAGATTTAATAGCCGTACTCGAAAAAGCGGGACATGCCAATAATCCTACCCTACACGAAATGGTGATGTCTGCCAGAGGCAATCAGAACGGTCGCAATGGGACAACAGAAACAAAGACAACTCTACTCCAAATTCAAACGGCTCGAACAGTCGCACCAAAACGTGGACCAACAAGGGTAACAACGACCAACAGCGCCCAAATCCAGGCGGCCAAAAAATGATCCAGGAGCAATGAGGAGTAATATGGGCGAGGGAGGATTTAGAAATCCGAATAATTCTAGTTATCCGATGAACGGATATGGGCAACAGTATCAAAACTAGACAGACAAGACTAGACAAACAAGACTAGACAGTCAAGGCTAGAGAGACAAGACTAGACAGACAAGACTAGACAGACGAGACTAGACAGACAAGACTAGACATACAAGACTAGAGAGACAAGGCTAGACAGACAAGACTAGACACACTAGACTAGCCAGACAAGGCTAGACAGACAAGACTAGACAGACAAGATTAGACAGAAAAGACTAGAGAGACTAGACTAGACAGACAAGGCTAGAGAGACAACACTAGACAGACAAGATTAGACAGAAAAGACTAGACAGACAAGACTAGACAGACAAGACTAGACAGACAAGGCTAGACAGACAAGACTAGACAGACAAGACTAGACAGACAAGGCTAGACAGACAAGACTAGACAGAATAGACTAGACATACAAGGCTAGACAAACAAGACTAGACATACAAGACTAGACAGACAAGGCTAGACAGACAAGACTAGACAGACAAGACTAAACAGACCAAGCGAGACAGACAAGACTAAACAGACAAGGCTAGACAGACAGGACTAGACAGACAAGGGTAGACAGACAAGACTAGACAGACAAGAGTAGACAGACAAGGGCAGACAGACAAGGCTAGACAGACAAGACTAGATAGACAAGGCTCACCAAATCCCCTATTCCACCTTGGCTTTTAGTATGCGCCACCCCGGTATCGCATATATTGCATTCATTCAGGGTGGGCAGCCCGGACGGTTAATGAAAACCGCCCTAGTTGTCGCCTCCCCGACCAGGATTCGAACCCGGGTCTCCCGCATTGAAAGGCGGGTATGTTGAGATAGACAAGGCTAGACAGACAAGACTAGACAGACAAGACTAGACAGACAAGGCTAGACAGACAAAACTAGACAGAATAGACTAGACAAACAAGGCTAGATAAACAAGACTAGACATACAAGACTAGACAGACAAGACTAGACAGACAAGACTAGACAGACAAGGCTAGATAGACAAGACTAGACAGAATAGACTAGACATACAAGGCTAGACAAACAAGACTAGACATACAAGACTAGACAGACAAGACTAGACAGACAAGGCTAGACAGACAAGACTAGACAGACAAGACTAAACAGACAAGGCTAGACAGACAAGACTAGACAGAATAGACTAGACATACAAGGCTAGACAAACAAGACTAGACATACAAGACTAGACAGACAAGACTAGACAGACAAGGCTAAACAGACAAGACTAGACAGACAAGACTAGACAGACAAGGCTAGACAGACAAGACTAGACAGAATAGACTAGACATACAAGGCTAGACAAACAAGACTAGACATACAAGACTAGATAGACAAGACTAGACAGACAAGGCTAGACAGACAAGACTAGACAGACAAGGCTAGACAGACAAGACTAGACAGACTAGACTAGACAGACAAGACTAGACAGACAAGGCTAGACAGACAAGACTAGACAGAATAGACTAGACATACAAGGCTAGACAAACAAGACTAGACATACAAGACTAGACAGACAAGGCTAGACAGACAAGACTAGACAGACAAGACTAGACAGACAAGGCTAGACAGACAAGACTAGACAGAATAGACTAGACATACAAGGCTAGACAAACAAGACTAGACATACAAGACTAGACAGACAAGGCTAGACAGACAAGACTAGACAGACAAGACTAAACAGACAAAGCTAGACAGACAAGACTAAACAGACAAGGCTAGACAGACAAGACTAGACAGACAAGGGTAGACAGACAAGACTAGACAGAAAAGACTAGGCAGACAAGACTAGACAGACAAGGCTAGACAGACAAGACTAGACAGACAAGGCTAGACAGACAGGACCAGACAGACAAACCTAAACTAAAATATGATAACAGTAAGTTTTGAAAATTTTTACGAAGGGCGGATAAAATCAAGTTGAGGGCCGAATGCGGCCCGCGGGCCGGATTCGACTTTCAACTTGATTTTATCCGGCCCTCGTAACAATTTCCGTTTCTTCTTAAACTCTTCCGAGCGTGTAGACTTCGTCTTCCTAATTTAGTAAACTACCCGCTTGGCAATTTTCCCTGCAAGAACTAAACTAGTTGATTCAGAACCTTCAAACAGTCTTATCAAGTTTTAGCTTTTACCTCCGCTTCTAAGCTATCTATGAGAATGAAACTTGGCACTTAACTAGCTAACTATATCACCTAGTGACTGCTAAAAACTAGAAGCTTCTAGCTATGTTTCTAAAATAATTACAAAGCCTCAAACATTGATGTTATTATTACCAAACTTTCGCACACAACAAATTAAACTGCTTCAACACTTGTGTCTAGATCGCAATTTCCAGACTAGATACAACTTTGGAAATTCTCCCACAGATAGTTAACTAAATTACGCAGCAACAACTTAAAACTAGAATGCTCTATTTAGTTTTAGACTCAAGTTATTAGTTTTCAAACTTTCAAACAGTCTCATCAAGTTTTAGTTTTTACCTCAGCTTCTAAGCTATCTATGACAGCGAAACTAGGCATCTAACTAGCTAACTAAATCACCTAGCGACAGCTAAAAACTAGAAGCTTCTAACTATATTTCTAAAAGAATTACAAAAATTGATGTAATTATTACCAAACTTTCGCACACACAGATTAAACTGCTCAACGCTTTCGACTAGATCTCCATTTCTAGACTAGATACAACTTTGAAAATTCTCCCACAGATAGTTAACTAAATTTCACAGTAACAACTTAAAACTAGAATGCTCTATTTAGTTTAGGACTCAAGTTATTAGTTTTCAAACTTTCAAACAGTCTCATCAAGTTTTAGCTTTTACCTCAGCTTCTAAGCTATCTATGACAACGAAACTTGGCATCTAACTAGCTAACTAAATCACCTAGTGACTGCTAAAAACTAGAAGCTTTTAACTATATTTTTAAAAGAATTACAAAGCCTCAAACATTGATGTTATAATTACCAAACTTTCGGACACAGATTAAACTGCCTCAACACTTTCGACTAGATCTCAATTTCTAGACTAGTTACAATTTTGGAAATTCTCCAACTGATAGTTAACTAAATTGCGCAGTAACAATTGAAAACTAGAAAGCTCTATTTAGTTTTAGACTAAAGTTATTAGTTTTCAAACTTTCAAGTAGTCTCATCAAGTTTTAGCTTTTGCCTCAGCTTCTAAGCTATCTATGACAATGAAACTTGGCATCTAACTAGCTAAATAAACCACCTATTGACTGCTAAAAGCTAGAAGCTTCTGTCTATATTTCTAAAAAAATTACAAAGCCTCAAACATTAAAGTTATTATTACCAAACTTTCGAAAACATAGATTAAACTGCTTCAAGACTTTCGACTAGAACTCAATTTCTAGACTAGTTACAACTTTGGAAATTCTCCCACAGATAGTTAACTAAATTGCGCAGTAACAACTTAAAACTAGAATGCTCTATTTAGTTTTAGACTCAAGTTATTAGTTTTCAAACTTTCAAACAGTCTCATCAAGTTTTAGCTTTAACTCAGCTTCTAAGCTATCTATGACAGCGAAACTTGGGCTCTAACTAGCTAACTAAATCACCTAGTGACTGCTAAAAACTAGAAGCTTCTAACTATATTTCTAAAAGAATTACAAAAAGTGATGTAATTATTACCAAACTTTCGCACACACAGATTAAACTGCTTCAACGCTTTCGACTAGATCTCAATTTCTAGACTAGTTACAACAATGAAAATTCTCCCACAGATAGTTAACTAAATTGCGCAGCAACAACTTAAAACTAGAATGCTCTATTTAGATTTAGGCTCAAGTTATTAGTTTTCAAACTTTCAAACAGTCTCATCAAGTTTTAGCGTTTACCTGAGATTCTAAGATATCTATGACAGCGAAACTTGGCATCTAACTAGCTAACTAAATCACCTAGACACTGCTAAAAACTAGAAGCTTTTAGCTATATTTCTAAAAGAATTACAAAGCCTCAAACTTTGATGTACTCATTACCAAATTTTCGCACACACAGATTAAACTGCTTCTACATTTTCGACTAGATCTCAATTTCTAGAGTATTTAGTCTAGAGCCAGACAGACCAGACAAACCTGACAGACTTTGCAAATTCTCCCACAGATAGTTAACTAAATTGCGCAATAACAACTTAAAACTAGAATGCTCTATTTAGTTTTAGACTCAAGTTATTAGTTTTCAAACTTTCAAACAGTCTCATCAAAGTTTTAGCTTTAACTCAGCTTCTAAGCTATCTATGACAGCGAAACTTGGCCTCTAACTAGCTAACTAAATCACCTAGTGACTGCTAAAAACTAGAAGCTTCTAACTATATTTCTAAAAGAATTACAAAAATTGATGTTATTATTACCAAACTTTCGCACACACAGATTAAACTGCTCAACGCTTTCGACTAGATCTCAATTTCTAGACTAGTTACAACTTTGAAAATTCTCCCACAGATAGTTAACTAAATTGCGCAGTAACGACTTAAAACTAAAATGCTCTATTTAGTTTTAGACTCAAGATATTAGTTTTCAAAGTTTCAAACAGTCTTATCAAATTTTAGCTTTTACCTCAGCTTCTACGCTATCTATGACAGCGAAACTTAGCATCTAACTAGATAACTAAATCAGCTAGACACTGCTAAAAACTAGAAGCTTCTGATTATATTTCTAAAAGAATTACAAAGCCTTAAACATTGATGTTATTATTACTAAACTTTCGCTAACATAGATGAAACTGCTTCAACGCTTAGTTCAACGCTTAGTTACAAACTTTGAAAATTCTCCCACAGATAGTTAACTAAATTGCGCAGTAACGACTTAAAACTAGAATGCTCTATCTAGATTTAGACTCAAGTTATTTACTGGATGCAATTAGTCAATAGAAGAGAAAACTTTTGTGGAATTTTTTTAGTAGATAAGGCTAAAGAAGTAATTTACTTGAAAGTTAAACTTAAAACTAGATGCTATAAAGTGTAGTTTATAGATAGATAAATGATTCTGTAAAACAGCATAATCTAGATATCCTTGTAATTGATTTAAATCCTAGTAAGCTTGATTGCGAGTTGTGTTTTGTTTCTTTGGAAGACATTTTGAGTTTGTGAAGACAGCTGTGCGTTTGGAAATCCTTAAATTTGTCGTTGGGTTTACCTCTTTCTGAGTAACATGTGGGTCGGATGTGGGTCTCGAGTTCGTCCTGAGTGTATTCGATTTTATCACTGACTTTGGTCCGTTTCAGCGCTTTGCCCATGTCGGTGTCGGAGTCGCCTTCGAAAAACCCGCTCTCTTTGGTTTTCTTGTGACAACGCATTTTCGCAGCAACGCACGGCGCCCGAATCACAGCAACAGTGTTCGCGATCTCTCGGCTCGTTCAGAAAGACACGTGAATTGTTTGCTCGCACATTTGTTCTCGCACTCGCGGTGGGATAGCACGCGAAGTCGTCGCAGAAACTCGTTGTGTAATCCACATATGGAAGTCAAGATTTCTTGTACGCACACACACACTCGGATTCACACGAATTTCAGACAATCCGACAACTGAAAGTAACCAAAAAAGAAACAACACAGAAACAAAACTACATCAAGTTTTTCCGTGCTTAGACGAAACTAAAACGCAGCAATTAGCTCTAATTCCGATTGCAAATACTTGGTAATCTCCTCTTTTTTGCAATCATCACGCGCACGTCACTGCTGCACGCCACGCGACTCGAAGTAACTGAATTCGACTATTTTCGCGTCTTCCATTTTCCCGTGTTCTTCCAACTCGCTCCCCTCCACAAGCCTACTACATTCCCACTCGCTTGCCACCGACACAAGTTTCACAATCAACACACTCGTTACAAAAACAACTAAATTATGGACTAAATTATGGACCCATTACAGAATTTAAACTTCTATTTTATCTCTATTTAGTCCTAATTATAGAAATCACAAAAATTCGTGAATTATGGAGAAACTAAGTTAAAAGTGCTTGGACTGATTCTTAAGCTACACACACAAACTAACTAACTGTAATACTTACATTCCAGATTAATTAGTCTCCAACATCTATACTAACATACTAATACTAAATTTATGCGTCTAATTAAACTAGTTATAGACTAGACAGACTACACCGAATAGATAGACTATTCCTAACCTAACCTATCCTGACCTAACATAACCTGACAGACCAGACAGACTTGATAGACCAGACATACCAGATAGACCAGACAGACCTGACAGACCAGACAGATCAGACAGACCAGACAAACGTGACAGACCAGACATACCAGATAGACCAGACAGACCTGACAGACCAGACAGACCAGACAGACCTGACAGACCAGACAGACTTGACAGACCAGATAAACCTGACAGGCGAGATATACCTAACAGAACAGACAGACCTGACAGACCAAACAGACCTGACAGACCGGGCAGACTAGACAGATCAGACAGACCTGGCAGACCAGAGATACCTGATAGACCAGACAGAGCAGACAGACCTGACGGACCAGACAGATCATACAGACCTGACAAAGCAGACAGACCAGACAGCTATTTTGCGGACAGGACACTAAAAATAGATGTCAAAATAAGGCCGGTATCTTGCGGTGTTCCCCAGGGGTCGGTTCTCGGGCCGCTGTGAGCCTGCGCGACCTGAGAGGCTGTAGACCTGAACGACGGAACGACCTTAGAGGCTGTAGGATGATCGCATTTCCCGACGACCTAATTGTGGTGTCAGTTGACACATACGAGAAGTACACATAAATAAGTATAAGTAGTACACATAAAACACCTAAAACACATACTAAAAAACCTAACCTAACCTAACCTAATTGTGGTGTCAGTTGACACATACGAGAAGGCTAGTAGCGAGGGCCGAATCTGCAATAAAAGCGATACATACATGGATGGAGATAAACGAACTACAAATAGCTCCAGAAAAGTCTGCGGTCATTGCGCTAACGGGCCGCAAGAGGATTGAACCCATGTCTGTCAACATAATAGGTAGGTTCCCGCGACACCGACAATGAAATACCTCGGCGTCCATATCGACTAGCGGCTTTCCTGGAGCAGGCACGTCCAAAATGTAGCAGTGAAAGCCGAACGTGCAGGTACAGCACTTCGTAAGTTGATGCCCAGAATAAATGGCCCAAATATGCACGCAAAAAGGCTACTAAATGAGGTCGTTAAATCCATCCTCGTTTACGCTGTACCGGCCTGGGTAGAGACGCTACATGCAGCCACAAACAAAAACAGACTGATAAAAACAACGCAGCATGTTAATAAGCATATGCTGCGCTTAGGACTCGACACAGAAGCGCACTCATCAGCATATGGTGGAACAGAATGATACAACATGGTGGAACAGAAAAATATGGTGGTACAGAAACGGTGGAACGACACCAAGGAAAGGAACTGGACCAGAACTCTCATCCCAGAAATTGAGCCATGGCTGAAGCGCACTCATGGCGAGGTTAACTATCACTTAACACAAGTGCTGAGCGGACACGGAAGCTTTGGCTCATATGTTAAAAGGATTGGAAAGGTTGAAAGTGACAGCTGCAGATACTGCCAAAGGACAGATTCAGCTGAACATACTACTTTCGAATGCCCGCCCATTGCGGAATTCTGAAATCAGAATTACAACAGAGCGGGCGGTGGGAGAGCCTATCAAATCCTCTAATATGGCCCAGCTGATGATTAAAGGCGAGGATAACTGGAAAGCAGTAGCAACGATGTGTGCCACGCTACTTCGAACAAAAGACGAAGATGAAAGAAAGGTCAGGCTGCTGTCCAGGAACGGGCAGCCGTGATGGAAAAGATCACCACTTTGTAGTAATGCTAACGCGGTCCCGAAGTAGAGTACTGATCCCGGGGTTGAGGTGGTTTTAGTGGGTATACTCTCTGGAAGAGAAGGAGTCCCACACTACCCAGGTAGTGGGTGCCTATAAAAGGTTTCCCCTTCCTCCCAACAAAAAAAAGACCGACCAGACAAACCTGACAGACCAGACAGACTTGACAGACCAGACAGATCTGACATACCAGATAAACCAGACAGACCAGACATACCAGACAGACCAGATAGACCAGACAGACCTTACAGACCAGACAGACCAGAAAGAGTTAACAGACCAGACAGACCTGACAGACCAGACAGATCTGACAGACCAGATAAACCAGACAGACCAGACAGACCAGATTGACCAGACAGACCTTACAGACCAGACAGGCCTTACAGACCAGACAGACCTTACATACCAGACAGACCAAACAGACCAGATAAACCAGACAGACCAGACAGACCAGACAGACCTTACAGACCAGACAGGCCTTACAGACCAGACAGACCTTACATACCAGACAGACCAAACAGACCAGATAAACTAGACAGACCAGATAGACCAGACAATTTACCAAGGGAGAAGCCAAACTATTACTGGGCGTCCCCCGGGTAGAGGATTGATAGGGGAATGCCCTCACCGGCTTGCCGGCGGGTAGTGGTTAAATGTTAAATAATATAACCACCGCGGTCCAAATAGCGCAATAGACAACCTCCATGAATAAAATAACATAATGACAAACCCTGCCCGACGCTGAATACGAGATGACATAGAGGGTAAGTGTGGGCTGCTCTTTTTGAAAGCTCCCTCGACAAGGTGGCAGCCCAACGAGGAGGATTCTCGCAGGACGGTCTGATTATAGAATTACCTGGCGACGGAAATGGCGATCCAAATGGTTATGGTAGGCGGGTAGACACTCTGGCAGTTGACGACTTTGGCTATGGAAACGGAGGCAAGCCAAGGATCCACCTCGCGAAAATAAAACCAGGGATTTCGGGAAGAAAAAGAATCTCCGGAAGTGTTCTGCGGTGAAGGAAATACCTCCGTCTGACTTGTCAGATGCTGCCTCACGGGTTACGGAGGAGGCGCTTTTTGATACAATCAAAAAAATGACGACTTGGCAATGAAAACGGGCAGGAATAAGGATGGTTCAGTTGAAAAGATCGGAACTAGTGACGACACGGCAAAGGAAAAGGAAAGGAATCGGAGCAATCCAAAAGAGGGGACAGACAGACCATAGATGGAGACTCGGGAAAACCCGGGGAACAAAATCCCTTTAAAGTAAGGCCTCGAATAGCGAGGTCTCCAACGCGAGAAAGAGCCGCTACATGAGGCCAGAGTGTAAGAAGCCCCGATAGAGTTGGTCCAAAATAACACAAAAAAATCGGAAGTGCGAAGACCAGACCAGACAGACTAGACAGACCAGACAGACTCGACAGACCAGACTGACTAGACAGTGTAAAGACATGCCAACTGATCGAGAGCCCAGAAGTAGTAAGCGGAGACTGTTGTGCACGGTTGCCCATTCTGCCATATTATATGGAGCCCCGATATGGGCAAAGGCAATGAAGACGAAAACTAAGAGATATACTGGCATCGGACAACGGAAGCTAGCATTGAGGGTGTACAGCGCTTACCGAACTGTCTCCAGAGGACCCGCTGTACCAAGCGGGTCCTCTGGTTCCTCTGGTAACCGTTTCCATAGACTTAATGGTACGTGGAAGATTGACTTAAACACAACGGAACGGCGACAAACGGACAAGGACTGAAGGCAAGAATAGCAAAACGTCTGCTACCAACAAACGGACAATGAACAAGGAAATTAGTTGGGGATGTGAAACTTTGGACCACGAGCAAACAAGACGAAGTGAACAACTATGTAACCCAGGTACTTAGCAGCCATGGGTGCTATATGAATAATAACCTCCATAGAATTGGCAATTGACAACAGACAGCTTCTGCGAATATGCGAGGTTAACCTAACCTAACCCACGTACTTAGTGGCCACGCGTGCTATATAGATTACCTCCATAGAATTGGTAAAGCAACTGCGAATACTACGGAAAGGAGGACGGGGTTACTCACACCATCTTCCAACAGGTTATACCTCTGCGAATACTGCGGGGTTAACCTGACCTAACCGAGGTACTTAGAAGCGGTGATATTATACGGGGGCAGGAAGTTAAAAAATATCACACTGAAAGCCGGGAACACTGTAATTAAAACTAAAGCGATCCTAAAATACCTAGGGGTATAGTTTGAACACAATATGAGGATGAGGGAGCATGTTAGGCAGGCAATCAATGCACTTATAAAACTGATGCCAAGAATTGAGGGGCCATCTGTCTTCAAAAGAAGAATTCATTCAATCATGCTTTATGGCGCATAGATTAGGGACGATATCCTCAATCACAAAGTATGTAGAAACGTGCTGGGAGCACTACAAAGAACGATAGCTATAAGAATAGCATGCGCCTATCGAACAATATCAGCGGAAGCTGTAATGGTCATCGCATCGATCACGCCCAAAGAACTTATGGTCGAACAAAGGAAAAGGGCATCCAGTAAAATAAAGAAACAAAGAAAGGACATCAAAGCGGATATAATCCAGAAATGGTAAAGGAAATGGACGCAAGACACGGGAAAGCAGCCTGGACCAAGAAACTCATAAGATACTTAGGCAAATAGACCACCAGGAAGCACGGTAAAATCGACTACCATTCCACTCAATTCCTAAGCGGACACGGGTGCTTCAAAGCTTATCTTAAACGTTTGAAGATTAAGAACGATGACCTCTGCCCACACTATAACGTGGAGGAAACAGTAGAGCACACATTTTACAGGTGATCAAGATGAAGCTCAGACAGAAGTCGGCTATATAACTAGGTGGGAGAGCAAAACACTATCGAGAAGATACTAAATAGTGAGGAGGATTGGTCGCACATACATAACTTCGTAAAGAACATAATAACAATAATGAAACGGAAGAAAGAACTGCCGGGGAGATCGCAAGGCTTAATACCTAGGGGGAGAGAAAAAAGCTCCTCCGGGCGATCAACCCTGAAGATGGATCGGTAAACAAAACCTAACCTAACCTTACCTAGGGCGAGAGAGAAAAGCTCCTCCGGGCGATCCACCCTGAAGATAATAATGATTCCAACGTTGAAAACACAACATCGCCAAGTGGACTAGGGGTTTAGCGGACGAGAGCTCCGCACTTAGGCTGGTATAGATTCCGTAGAGAATAAGGATTAACTCCATAGCATTGGTAAAGCAACAGCAAATACTGCAGAGAGGAGGACGGGATTTCTCACATCTTCAACTGTAACAGATGGCAGGTGGAACGCGAAAAAATAAAAAATAGGTTCCATGCAGCAAAAATGGCGGAGTACGTGCTCGAGTTAGAAGAGCAGTGGCAAGTGATGAATACTATGATGTATAATATCATGTCACAGAAAGTGTGCGATAAAATAGCTCGACAGAAAGCAGAAGCAGAACAAATAAGTTAGGAACATGTAGGTTGATCCAACGCCATGCCGAAGTGATGCGAGGAACGGTGATGAGGTTTATGGAAAGACCTCTCATCTTCAAGCGCATTTACGCTTGCGCACGCGGGCAAGACCCTTCATTTGTAACGGGACTGCGGTGCACTGCTCCGCAAGAGACAGATGTATCTTGGGGCCCACTGATTGAACGCAGAGGAATTTCAGTCCTTGAATCCCACCCAGATCATGAAATTCCTAGAGGAATCAGGACTAGAGGAGGCGCTCTAAATGACCTGTTCACTATCGGATCTGCGTCCTTTCTCACTCATGTTATCCTTTCTTTTTCTTTCTTCTTGCTACCGCTATCTTTGCTTTTTTTCTTTCTGTTTACTCACAACTTGGTTTATTGGGGTTTTCGCGGCCTCTTCTGTCGTAGGGCTGTGCTGGAAATTCGACGCTAGCGAACTACCAGCGATTATACTCTCAACTACACTTTCTGTCAAACACCCGCACGTCTTACGTCAAACTCTCGAATCAAATCCAGATAGGGGTCCGATGGTATTGGAGTAACATTCATTAATTTGAAGTGATTTGGAACGGTATAGTTATAATTGACGATTTCGCATATTGAAATCTGATCTCTAAATGGGTAAGTATACCAACGCTTCGAGGAAGAGGGTGGGGTATAATAGATCTATAAAGGTCGAAGTACAAGTCGTCACCACTAAATCTACAACCTACAATCTTGTAACGGGTTGCTTTGTGGGAAGAGGTTCACTAGGCCTGATGAGTTGCAGACGGATTTGAGGTCGCACAACAGGAAGAAACGGTTCCTTTGTGCTATATGTAGCTTCATGAGGTAAGACCACGCACGTATTTGGCCAAGCACGTGAAGACGCACAAGACTGGCAAAACGGAGAAGAAGGGTAAGTGAAGAGGATATAAAATCGCAAATTGCGAATGTTGGACATTCTTCGCAGTTCTTGGGAAAAGTTTTGATTCCTATGAACCAGAGGACAAGCGCGTGGAGACGCACAAGACTTGCAAAACGGAGAAGAAGGGCGAGTGAAGAGAATATAAAATCACAAATTGCGAATGTTGGACAGATTTCGCAGTTTTTGGGCAAAGTTTTGACTCCTGTGAACCAGAGGTCAAGCGCGTGGAGACGCACAAGACTTGCAAAACGGAGAAGAAGGGCGAGTGAAGAGAATATAAAATCGCAAGTTGCAAATGTTGGACAGACTTCGCATTTTCTGGGCAAAGTTTTCACTGATTTGAACGAATTTTCTCATTTTGTCTAATAAGTGTAATTCAAGAGTTACAGACCGTCTACACTTTAAGTTGAGTTTCGTAATCTACTTTGAAAGAATATCTAATCTCAATTCTTGTAATTTATCGCGTCTGGATCCACAGTTTAATAAACCTTGACCTACACCAACGGCGGCGGCGACGAATATTTTAATATCGCACGAAATTTTTCCTCCTCGGTCCGTTCCACCGAATCGTGTGATCATCGAGCAAAAAAATCCGCGTAATCAGAACGAAATAAATAAATGGCAGAAAACCGACGGTTGTATCGAAATCAACGTCGCCAGCTGGCCCCATCGACGTGTTTATATCCAGCATAATGTTTATTCTTTTAGAGATATCTTATCAATGCTCTCAACATTTTATTTACGAATTATTTGGAAATTCGAAAACGTTTTTTAAATCTTTTTATTCCATTTACTTGGATAGAACATGCTAAACTGGTAAGACTGGTCAGACAAGACTAGGCAGACAAGACTAGACAGACAAGACTAGACAGACAAGACTAGACAGACAAGACTAGACAGACAAGACTAGACAGACAAGACTAGACAGACAAGACTAGACAGACAAGACTAGACAGACAAGACTAGACAGACAAGACTAGACAGACAAGACTAGACAGACAAGACTAGACAGACAAGACTAGACAGACAAGACTAGACAGACAAGACTAGACAGACAAGACTAGACAGACAAGACTAGACAGACAAGACTAGACAGACAAGACTAGACAGACAAGACTAGACAGACAAGACTAGACAGACAAGACTAGACAGACAAGACTAGACAGACAAGACTAGACAGACAAGACTAGACAGACAAGACTAGACAGACAAGACTATACAGACAAGACTAGACAGACAAGACTAGACAGACAAGACTAGACAGACAAGACTAGACAGACAAGACTAGACAGACAAGACTAGACAGACAAGACTAGACAGACAAGACTAGACAGACAAGACTAGACAGACAAGACTAGACAGACAAGACTAGACAGACAAGACTAGACAGACAAGACTAGACAGACAAGACTAGACAGACAAGACTAGACAGACAAGACTAGACAGACAAGACTAGACAGACAAGACTAGACAGACAAGACTTGACAGACAAGACTAGACAGACAAGACTAGACAGACAAGACTAGACAGACAAGACTAGACAGACAAGACTAGACAGACAAGACTAGACAGACAAGACTAGACAGACAAGACTAGACAGACAAGACTAGACAGACAAGACTAGACAGACAAGACTAGACAGACAAGACTAGACAGACAAGACTAGACAGACAAGACTAGACAGACAAGACTAGACAGACAAGACTAGACAGACAAGACTATACAGACAAGACTAGACAGACAAGACTAGACAGACAAGACTAGACAGACAAGACTAGACAGACAAGACTAGACAGACAAGACTAGACAGACAAGACTAGGCAGACAAGACTAGACAGACAAGACTAGACAGACAAGACTAGACAGACAAGACTAGACAGACAAGACTAGACAGACATGACTAGACAGACTGCACTAGACATACAAGACTAGACAGACTGCACTAGACATACAGGACTATACAGACAAGCCAATAGGCTTAATAAACTATCTAAGTTTAGTAGAATGTTTTGTATGTAATAAATAGCTTGAATGTTTTAGGGTAAATTAGAGCGAGTGTGGATAGTGTGCATTTTATGCAGCGTGTGAAATTTCCAATTTGAACGAATTTATGTGAGGTTCAAAGAACATTTGTTATCAGCACTCGCTTAACTCGGCGCAGCTTTCACGTTAAACGAGTTCTCCCGGCAACTTCCCTGTTGCCATCCAACCTGAAACACAAACTTGAACACCAGACTAGGGTATTTTACTTGTAGGCTATTCTACTTATTTATATTATTCATTTGTTTTTGAGTGGGTATTTAAGATTCGTAATTATTTGTTTGTTTGTGATTGAAAATAGATTTAGTGGTTAAGTGCGTCCGTCATTAAGACTCGTGAACGTTAATCCTCGGCTCAACAACGAGACCATTAGTGCAAAGCCGGAGGAGTTTATTCACCGAGATTTTTAATTTCCATTGCGTTCGTCTATTCGTCTTGAGGCTTCAAAATTAGTACAACTAGTCCAAACCTCATGCGTAGCCGAGTGTCTTTGCAATTCACGAGAGTTTGTCTAACTTTGGCATTAGACTAACTAAATCCACAAATTTAGTTTTAGTTTGTTAATTTATATCTCAAGAAGTAATTAATCTAGTCGAGAAAAATTTAAGTTAGTTCGAGAAAGATTTAAGTTTATTTATATTTAGTCCAAACGCCAGGTTTAGCTTAGTCCGACTGAGGTCCGATGCTACTATAGAATAAAAAACCGGCCAAGTGCGAGTTGTGACTCGCGCACCGATGGTTCCGTACAAACTTGTAAGTAAGGTATCTTTAGGAGGCTCTAACTGTATGCAACCCATATGCTTCTGGTGCCTGACAATACCACGCAACACATTAGTGTATTTTCAGAAGTTTCTAAGTTTCTAATTAAACTACATATTTACGGTTTTCAGATTTTTCCCTTTACATGTGCTGTAAGACACCGCTTCTTGCCAAATTTCATGATTCTAGGTCAACGGGAAGTACCCTATAGGTTTTGATTCCCTTGTGAAATCGCAAAATATGCGACATAAACGGTCATATCTTTTGATCGCGTTGACTTACAAGTTTGATTTTTTCACAGCTGAAAGGGCCCGCAGACCCGAGTATTTGATGCAAATTTCAACTTGTTACCTCTACGCGTTCCTGAGAAAAAATGGTCTTGACAGACAGACAGACGGACAGACAGACAGACCGACAGACAGACAGACGGACAACAAAGTGATCCTATAATGGTTCCGTTTTCGGTACGGAAGCCTAAAAAACAATAAAGCATAAAGCAACATTGATCGCTTGCAAAGTGTGAAATGTCCCCAAAATATAAGCTTAGTCTGAATATCTGGTCCAAACACCAGGTTTAATTTAGTCTCTCTGTAATTCATAAAAGTTTATCTATTTGTAACTCTGGAATTAGACTAACTAGACCCACAAATTTAATATTAGTTTGTCAATTTATTTCTCAGGTACGACACAAGCATGTGAGTCTGTTTATCCGTGCAGTCTAGTCCACACAGTGGACTAGTTTGTGACTTTCTTTGTATAGTTACTTTCTTTGTATTCCTCGAAAGTTTGTCAATCTCAAACTCAAGCACTAGCCTATAATCTACTTTAATCTAAATCTACGAGTCGCTCTAGTCTACTTTACTGTATTGCTACATCCGTTTGACCGATGTAAATCTAATCTAGACTAAATCTGGCTAGTACATCAATTCCAACAAGTAATATTATATTTAATATTCGAAGCATATTATATATAGTATTCGAAGGCAACCCTGAAAATCGTTATACAGGTATAATAAGCCAGACCCCGAGCATCACAACGATTTTTACAACTCGGCCGACTACATAGTACACAGTGGATGTACGGACGCACCGGCAAGACAGTCAGAATACGGTTGGTAGTAAATTTAAAGCGACACGAACAGAGTGGGGAAAATCAGCTGCTAAGCACTCGTGTACAGTTAAACACGAGAATAATAACAGATATTTATATATATATATATATATATATATATATATATATATATATATATATATATATATATATATATATAAATATATATTATATAAATATATATAAATATATATATTTATATATATATATATATATATATATATGAATATTTTTTGGGGAATTTTTTGTTGGCAAAAATCGTTGAGTTATGTGGATGTAGACTGTGTTTTTAAAATGTGTTTGCCTCAGTCGAGTCGAGTCTAATTACTAACGGCGATGTGACCTTATTTCATTTAGTTTAAATAAATTAGATAAAATGGGCGTTAATGCGTTCAGCATTGAGTTTTTCTGTGTCACCTGTTTCGCGGACTCGTTTCATTTAGCATACTATAGTCTACAAGTTATCTAATACTAGCTCGTCTAACAGGTCATTGCATAGTAATCAGTCTAAGACGTTATCTAATACTAGTTTGTCATAGCTCACTACTAATACGAGTTAGTCTAATGGCCGCCATACACGCTACGGACTACCACCGGAGAGTTTACATGTGCAGATTTGCCTGCGCAGGTCAACCGTACGCAAGAAACTGCACAGGTCTATTCCCACACACGCTCCGGTCTACCTGCGCAGGCAAACCTGCACATGTAAACTCTCCGGTGGTAGTCCGTAGCATCTATGGCGGGCATTAGTCTAACTCGTATTAGTAGTGAGCTATGACAAACTAGCAGTAGCGTCGCTAGCGTCGGTCAATCGGGCGAATGCCCGGAGCCCACGGACTAGGGGGCCCCTACAGTGGCTGCAGATCGATTCTGAGACGACTGACGTGTGGCGTTTCGCGAATTTCACATGGGGGACCGCACCACGTGGGTTTTAAAAAGGCCCAAATTTGACATTTTTATGCCGCCAGAGGCGGCAGATCTTGGGTATTATAACCGCGCGTCTTGCGCATCCCCAAGTTTCGTCTTCCGTCCTGCCCCGCCACTCCGGTGTTCCAAAACCCACCCTAAAATCGTGGTTTTTGTGGAAACGGCCCGACGGAAGCGACGGCGGCAGTGCAAAACGGGAATGTACATTTTTCCGGTGTAGAACCGAAATCCCCGTCAAGCGGTGCCGTTTTCGCGACTCAACTCCCCCAGGTTCGGACGCACCAGACCGAAAACAAAAATCACGATATTTTACTTTTGAGGCGCATTTTTGGTCGGATCCCAATTTTTCCCCGAATCCTCTAGCCGACGCCGCGCCACGTTTTTAAAGCCCTCGCTCGCCGTCCTGCGACGTCCCGTTCACCTGGTGCAAGAGCAAATAAATATTTTTTTTGCCGATTTTACAATCACTTCCACGGACGCCCAGGACTTATGTGATGGGCTCCAGGTCGCGGGTTGGGTTCGTTCTCTTCAGAACCCTCGCGCGCAACCATTCCGGTAAGAATTTTTAAACTGCGATGACTTTTTGCGAATCTGCGGCAGTTTGAAGAGAAAAATGCGCAAAAAGTGAGAAAAACCAGAGGCGTTTTGCGGGGGTTCATAGAACTTCGGAACCAATTGACGGATCGGAACCGGACCGGTGCCGTTCGATCGGCCATATAACCTTTTAGTTTCTTTGGGAGTTTAATCCCGATTGCGCCCAAGATAAAACGACGTTTTTTGGACATCCAGGAAAAGTCCCACGGAACCGCCAACTTGAGCTCTGCGGGAACGGTTTCGCGCGATTCCCGCAGGGAATTGAACGTTTCATCTTTTACTGCAAGCGGCATCGCGCTGCGTCGTTTGCAACCGTCGCGACGCCCGCCCAAACTCGCCGTATTTTATTTACTGGGGGCCCCACCTCAATATATATGCACGGGGCCTCCAAATCCAAACGACGGCGCTGCAAACTAGTATTAGATCTCTCCGGTGGACCGTTGTGTGTATGACACGCATAAGACATCTTCTAATACTAGTTTGTCATAGCTCACTACTAATGCGAGTTAGGCTAACAAGTTAATAAATATTAATCAGCAGGCCCGGACTTAAGGCTTTATGCACTTTGGCTATTTAGTTTGACAGTTTGGTGATTAAATTTGACATATTTGGATTATCTTTGACAGTTTGGTTATTAAATTTAACACTTTGGCTATTTAGTTTGACAGTTTGGTGATTAAATTTGACAATTTTGGATTTACTTTGACAGTTTGGTGATTAAATTTGACACTTTGGCTATTTAGTTTGACAGTTTGGGGATTAAATTTGAGACTTTGGGGATTTAGTTTGACTTTTTGGCTATTTAGTTTCATGGTTTGGTGATTAAATTTGACAGTTTGGGTTTTTAGTTTGACAGTTTGGTTATTAAATTTGACACTTTGGTGATTAAATTCAACACTGGATATTTACTTTGACATTTTAGTGATTAAATTTGACACTCTAGCTATTTAGTTTAACAGTTTGGTAATTAAATTTGACAATTTTGGATTTACTTTGACAGTTTGGTGATTAAATTTGACACTTTGGCTATTTAGTTTGACAGTTTGGGGATTAAATTTGAGACTTTGGGGATTTAGTTTGACAGTTTGGTGATTAAATTTGAGACTTTGGTGATTACATTCGACACTGGATATTTACTTTGACAGTTTAGTGATTAATTTGACACTAGCTATTTATTTTAACAATTTGGTGATGAAATATGACAGTTTTAGATTTACTTTGAGAGTTTGGTGATAAATTTGACTTTTTGGTTATTTTGTTTGACAGTTTGGTGATTAAATTTGAGAGTTTGGGGATTTAGTTTGACAGTTTGGGGATTAAATTTGACACTTTGGTGATTAAATTCAACACTGGATATTTACTTTGACAGTTTAGTGATTAAATTTGACACTTTAGCTATTTAGTTTGACAGTTTGGTGATTAAATTTGACAGTTTTGGACTTACTTTGACAGTTTGGTGATTAAATTTGACTCTTTGGCAATTTAGTTTGATAGTTTGGTGATTAAATTTGAAAGTTTGGGGATTTACTTTAACAGTTTGGTGTTTAACTTTGACACTTTGGCTATTTAGCGTGACAGGTTGGTGATTATATTTAACAATTTGGCTATTTAGTTTGACACTTTCACTATTTAGTTGGACAGTTTGGGGATTAAATTTGACAGACAGTTTTAGATTTACTTTGACAGTTTGGTGATTAAATTTGACACTTTGACAATTTACTTTGACGGTTTGGTGATTAAATTTGACACTTTGGTTATTTAGTTTGACAGTTTGGTGATTAAATGTGAGAGTTTGGGGATTTATTTTGACAGTTTGGTGATTAAATTTGACACTTTGGTGATTAAATTCGACACTGGATATTTACTTCCACAGTTTAGTGATTAAATTTGACACTTTAACTATTTAGTTTGACAGTTTGGTGATTAAATTTAACAGTTTTGGATTTACTTTGACAGTTTGGTGATTAAATTTGACTCTTTGGCTATTTAGTTTGATAGTTTGGTGATTAAATTTTACAGGTTGGGGATTTACTTTGACAGTTTGGTGTTTAACTCTGACACTTTGGCTATTTAGCTTGATAGGCTGGTGATTATATTTAACAATTTGGCTATTTAGTTTGACAGTTTGGTGATTAAATTTGACAGTTTTGGATTTAATTTGACAGTTTGGTGATTAAATTTGTCACTTTGGCTATTTAGTTTGACAGACTGGTGACTAAATTTGACAGTTTGGGGATTTACTTTCACAGTTTAGTGTTTAAATTTGACAATTTAACTATTTCGTTTGATAGTTTGGTGATTAAATTTGACAGACAGTTTGGATTTACTTTGACAGTTTGGTGATTAAATTTGACACTTTGCCTATTTAGTTTGACAGTTTGGTTATTAAATTTGAGAGTTAGGGGATTTAGTTTAGGAAATCGAAGAGCTGAAAACGGTTTTCTAGTTTATTTCACTCTAAAGTTACAAATAAACAAGTTTTATATATTTTTTCGCTGTACACCATCTCGCATTTCCGACTGATTTCACGCTGTCATAACTTTTGAACGGCTCACCACAGAGACTTCTAGTCTTCATCAATCGATTTAGCGTCCCAAAATTAGTCGGAAAGCGTATATCATATTCCATAGGAGGTTTTCAGTTAAGAAATTCCATCCACACGGGGAGTCTAGACCGCGGAATCGACGAAATGCGAGAAAATCGATTTTGTCTAAATCGTTATTTTTTGAGTTACAGCAAAATTTAAAAAAGTTTCTGAAAGAATTTTTGCTGCTGATAACAGATATACAAATTATATTTCGCTACCTTTTTCCGTTCACTATCGCCTTCTAGAATTTAAGAAATTTTTAAGAAATTTCCGCGCTCGAGTAGAGATCTCGTATAGTCGCGAATTTTACGCAGACAATCTTAAGGTTCTCCCAGACCGGAGCGAAAGTTTCGCTGCCGCCACCGGTGCGATATCGCGGCGAACCGTCTGACACGGCGGCTTATGTACATGTTCAGATCAAAAAGCGCGATTTCCTCCATAGTCGCGGTAGTGCAACGTTGCACGACAAGGACGCTTCATGCGCGGTTAATTTCGCTGCCGCTGTGTTTTGAAATGGTGATCGCTGTAATCACATTGATTTTATGAACCCATGTGTAATTCTGAAGTGAGTTTTATCTACTCGCACACCATATTGAACACATTAATAAATACATTATTGTATGTGAAGCCATTACATTATAGTCGTGTGTAATAGTATCCAATTCGTGCGTAAAAGTCCAATGTAAATCAAATGCAGTTTCATTATTAAACGATTTCTGTTTGTTGTTACTATGGCAACGTAACCATAATCCAATCTAGATTATATCTAGGTTAGGTTAACCTAGATTACAACGAAGTAGGGGAAAGATGGTTCCTTCTAGGCCCTCCACCTCCATTAACCTTGAAACTTCCGGTTCCGACCTCCGATCTCGACTTCCGTTTACGGTTACCCACTTCCGGCTTTTCACACATCGGAGTGTGAGGTCTATGTAGCCACACGCGCGAGGTCTATGTAACCCCACGCTGGGTGTGAGGTCTATGTAGTCCCACGTGTGAGGCCTATGTAACCCCACGCTGGGTGTGAGGTCTGGTTTCGACGTCCGTTTCCGGTCTCTCACTTCCGGTTTCCTATTTCCGGTTTTCCACATCCGGTCGTTCATTTCCGGTTCCTGCACTGTGCGCGAGAAAATTAAAATTTCGGCGCAGGCGGGAAAATATAAAATCGGAACCGGAAGTGTCAAGGTCAAAATCAGTGCAGGTGGAGGGCGTAGAGTCATCGACAACGACTAAATAGTGTTCCCGTTACTATGTACTTTTACTAGTTAGAAATTTATTCCATGGAGGCGCTGAACGTTCTACCCTTATTGGAGTTATTGGTCAGTGATTTGAGGTATGTTGTCTGTCAAAATTACAATTTTTACAATATTATCGGTAGGAAACAATATTTTTTTTGTAGATTCAACAGTATTTTCGTGCGTGAAAGGCTTCTCTGCACTCATTGCGATTAAACGAATCGCCTTCGGCTCGTGCTTTAAACTTAGCAACTCATGCACAAAAGCCCTTCTTCACACACTTATATTATAAACTACTATTACGTGTTTTAGAAATTCAAAATAAATACAAGATAACAAATTTTATCTTATGCAATCAATGCTTAACATAGCATTGTTTCTTGCTCTGAGGACATCATGACTACTATATGCACGTAAAAATCGCGTTTTGATGTGGGCATTGCCATCTCGTTGCCAATTTTTCGTTGCGGAAATTTCGCGACGCATACGTCCCGCGCCGGTCTGAAGAAGCCTTTAGTGTATCTATAGGAAAATGACGTTCTGAAAACGATCCCGTAATCAGTTTTTGATTATCTGCAACCGTTCCCGAGACATCTACTTAGAAAATCGAGAATCGGGTAAATTTCAGTTTGAAATTTCGCGACGAATTATTGCATCTATCCTGACAATTTACACATCCGACTAGTTCATCTTGTCGTGTAGTTTCTGTGCGCCGAAAATGATTTTGCTGTTTTTTACCGTTCTCGAGGAAATCGAAAAAAAAAACAAAAAAGCACAATTTTTTCGAACAAAGTGATTTTTTGGATTTTTTTTTCGTGATTTTTTTTTTGGTTACCCGAAGGAAGTCGAAGAGCTGAAAACGGTTTTCCAGTTTATTTCGCTCTAAAGTTACAAATAAACAAGTTTTATATATTTTTTTGCTGTTCACCATCTCGCATTTCCGACTGATTTGACACTGTCATAACTTTTGAACGGCTCACCATAGAGACTTCTAGTCTTCACCAATCGATCCAGCGTCCAAAAATTAGTCAGAAAGCGTATATCATATTCCATAGGAAGCTTTCAGTTAAGAAATACCATCGACACGGTGAGTCTAGACAGCGGAAACGACGAAATGCGAGAAAATCGATTTGGTCAAAATCGTTAGTTTTTCAGTAACAGCAAAATTTAAAAACGTTTCTGAAAGCATTTTTGCTGCTGATTATAGATATGCAAATTATATTTCGCTACCTCTTTCCGTTCACTATCGCCTTCAAGAATTTAAGAAATTTTTAAGAAATTTCGGCGCTCGAGTAGAGATCTTGGAAAGTCGTTAATTTCACGCGGACAATCTTAGTGTATTATTTGGAAAATAACCCTCTGAAAACGATGCCGCAATCCGCTTTTGATTATCTGCAACCGTTTTCGAGATATCTACTTAGAAAATCGAGAATCTGGTAAATTTCAGTTTGAAATTTCGCGACTAATTATTGAATCTATTCGGACAATTTACACATCGACGTATTCGTCTTGTCGTGTAGTTTCTGTGCGCCGAAAATGATTTCGCTGCTTTTTACCGTTCTCGAGAAAATCGAAATATAAAACGAAAAAGCACATATTTTTCGAACGAAATTATTTTTCAACAAAAATTTTTTAGAAAATTTTCTCGTGATTTTTGCTGGTTACCCTAGTCGAAGGGTAAGTCGAAGGGCAAGTCGAAGTGCTGAAAACAGTTTTCCAGTTTATTTCGCTCTAAAGTTACAAATAAACAAGTTTCATCTATTTTTTCGCTGTACACCATCTCGCATTTCCGACTGATGTGGTAAGTCATAAGTCACGCTGTCATAACTTTTGAACGGCTCACAACAGAGACTTCTAGTCTTCACCAATCGATTCTGCGTCCCAAAATTAGTCAAAAAACGTAAATAATATTCCCTAGAAGACTTTCAGTTGAGAAATACCATCGACACGGAGAGTCTAGACTAGGGGTCGGCAAACCCTATTAACTTAAGAGCCAAATTCTTATTTAAAATGATTTCAAACTGAATCAAGAGCCACGGATGATTTTTTTCCATAAAGTCATATTTTTGTATTTTATTCATATTAAGATTAAGCGCCTTTGCGATAATAGCCTTGACTACCAAATCCATCCAACATTACCAATATCTTCTGGAAATGTTTGTGCACAAAGTTCTTCCTGGTGAATTATGCAATGGAAAGATAACACGTCATTGTTCTCGGAATAATTATTGGCACACCCATTCCAAGCTTCCGTAGGTTTTTAAGCCACGACATCCGACTTCTACCAATATTCTTTCTTCTCACAATCTTCCCTTGTATTTTCAGTTGTAGCAGTGGATATTTAGGTCCTCTCATTATGTGACCTAAGTGTTGTAATGAGTAGGATGGTTGCGACCGTTACCGCGTGGTAATACATACTTATACTGGATTTATAAATTGCTAAATATTTTAACCACACTTAATATGTAACTATTTGTGCACAAATTTGGATACTTACCACGACTCGAATTTAGTTTTTTTGGTTCGAGTGTCCAAACCTCCATTCCATGCAATAAATTGGAAAATATATAGTTTTTTAGCGTCCTGGTTCTCAGTTCGAATCTTATATCCCGGCAGCAGAGTATTTTATTAATTTTTATAAAAGTGTGTCGAGCTACTTCAATTGAAATCGAGCATCGAGATAAGTTAAGGACCTGCAGTACATTATGGGCTGGACTGTCACTGGACACCGTATTGGACGTCATCAACAAAGTGCGCGAAAATAGCGGCGTTTAAACAACCCAAGCTCAAAATTATTCTCTATTTTAAATATTTTTTAAAACTTAATTACAGCATACCAATTTATTAAAGCTGAATATAGCTTGAATATATGCAACCTTTCATTTAACGTCCTCAACTTGTTGGCACAGATTTAAATAAATTTTGTTGTCCTGTCTGTTACAGTTTTGGCAGGCAATAGTAAGCTTTTCATTTTATTCACAATATCTGCTCAATTGTTAAAATTGTGAAAAAGTGAAATGAAAAACCATCAGTGAATGGTTTTCCGTTTTTGACGATTTCGTGACTCTTGACAAAGCTTACAAAGCCGCGGTCCGAATTGCGCTCACAGGGCTTACGACGTACAAAGTGCTAAGGTACCGTCTGGTTTAATGAGCGCGCTAACGGCTGTTCGCAGTACCACGATAGGTTATGTCACGGAACTTCGTCACTTCTTACATAATAACGTTTGTAGCACAAACGTTGAGCGTTGAAAGCACGAATCGGAGCGAACATTGGTATGATATGAACGCTGTGAGCGGACCACGGCCCAAGTTAGCATTAGGTATATGCAGACTGCAACAGTTAAAAGAGGAACTTCTCTTTTTAAAATGTATCTGAAGTTCTTCAATTGTTTTCTTTCTTACATCACCGAAGGGATAATTCTTTGCAAATGCGGCATGTTTATTTTCGAAATGTCTCTCGACATTAGACTTTTTGTTGTTTGCTAGTTTTTACAAACGCAAACGGTTCAGTCCGTTTAGTTTAGAATTCACGATGTCGATCGGCTATTTTTAATTTTTTTTTTCTTTAAAGCTATTTTGAGAGGAATTTAGAGTTTCTGCATTATATGTCCAAAAAAGTACAATTTTGAATTATGCACTGACTTGACTGCGAGACACAATAACTAAAGCAACCGAGATCTGAGATAATATGTACGAGCCGCGCTGTGATTGTGAGTTATGAACTTGGCGGCGGCGGTTGTAAGTCTAAATACCCGAAAAGGTACAGTTCTGTATCTTTTTTTATATTTTTTTTATAATCCAATATATTTCTGAAGAGCCATAAGCTCACACCAAAAGAGCCATATGTGACTCGCGAGCCGACCCCTGCTCTAGACCGCGGAAACGACGAAATGCGAGAAAATCGATTTTGTCAAAATCGTTATTTTTTGAGTTACAGCAAAATTTAAAAACGTTTCTGAAAGCATTTTTGCTGCTGATTACAAATATGCAAAGTATATTTCGCTACCTCTTTCCGTTCACTATCGCCAGCAATAATTTCCTAAATTTTTAAGAAATTTCGGCGCTCGAGTAGAGATCTCGGATAGTCGCGAATTTCACGCGGACAATCTTAGTGTATCAATAGGAAAATGACCTTCTGAAAACGATGCCGTAATCCGTTTTTGATTATCTGCAACCGTTTCCGAGACATCTACTTAGAAAATCGAGAATCGGGTAAATTTCAGTTTGAAATTTCGCGACGAATTATTGCATCTATCCTGACAATTTACACATCCACTTGTTCATCTTGTCGTGTAGTTTCTGTGCGCCGAAAATGATTTCGCTGCTTTTTACCGCTCTCGAGGAAATCGAAAAATTTTTTCGAACGAAATGATGGAAAATTTGTGTTGAAAATTTTTTTGGAAATTTTTTTCGTGATTTTTTTTTGGTTGCCAGAAGGAAGTCGAAATGCTGAAAACGGTTTTCCAGTTTATTTCGCTTTAAAGTTACAAATAAACAAGTTTTATATATTTTTTCGCTGTACACCATTTCGCATTTCCGACTGAATTCACGCTGTCATAACTTTTGAACGGCTCACCATAGAGACTTCTAGGCTTCGTCAATCGATTTAGCGTCCCAAAATTAGTTGGAAAGCGTATATCACATTCCATAGGAGGCTTTCAGTTAAGAAATACCATCGACACGGGGAACATTCCCCGCGGAAACGACGAAATGCGAGAAAATCGATTTTGTCAATTACGAGATTCCTTGTAACAATACGAGATAACTCGTCTTAATCTTAAAAGTAGTTTAGTAAATAGATAGTAAGTCAGACGAGACTTACTATCTATTTACTAAACTACCTTTAAGATTCTTGTCTAATCTTGTCTATATACGCTGATGGGGAGCTACAGGTCTACCTCGAAGACAACCTTCTTCACCACAACCCTAATACCAAGGAATTACCCTCTACAGAACGCAGTTGCAGAAAAGTGAGTTTTTCAAAATGTGAAGCAGCAGTTTCCTATAGAAAGCACTGCTGCTAAACTGCGAACAAAAAATAGCATCCTACACAAGCTCTGTGGAACTTCATGCGGATCCTCTGCTGACACCTTACGCCTACTCAGCTTCAGAATATGATGGCCCGGTCTGGCTCAACAGTGCACACACACACAAAGTTGACGTACAGCTTAACGTAGCAATGATGTACACTAAAATCTGCTCCAACCCCTTGGCTGCGTGTCCTGAGCCACATATCGCATGAGCCACATATCGAACACCCTCGTTCGAGAATTCAATAGAAATCAAGACAACCCCCAACTGCCCATACATAGTGACCTAGATAGAAGAAGACTGCGCTCCAGAAAACTGCCAGGGAACTGCGAACATTCGATTTCAACCTAACAGATTTATGGGAACATGAATGGAGAGAAGCCTGTCCAGCCGAATGCCAGAATCTACCATGCATAAGCAAAAATCCACCTGCTTACTAACAGGCCGCAAAATATAGTCGTCTATTAACAGAATGCGCACCGGACATTGAAGGTGTGCAGACTCGCTCCACAGGTGGGATAAAATACCATCTGCAAGATGTGACGATGATGACAAATTTTGTTTGTTAATTTAGTTTTTGCGCTGGTTTGTCTGCAATTACACAATTAGTCCAAGTAGGTCACAAACACTAATTAATTTGTAGCTACGTCCAAAAATGTTTTACATCTTCCGCCTTATTTTCAGTACTAGATAGAATAGACAGGTAAAACTAGACAGACAAGACTAGACAGACAAGACTAGACAGACAAGACTAGACAGACAAGACTAGACAGACAAGACTAGACAGACAAGACTAGACAGACAAGACTAGACAGACAAGACTAGACAGACAAGACTAGACAGACAAGACTAGACAGACAAGACTAGACAGACAAGACTAGACAGACAAGACTAGACAGACAAGACTAGACAGACAAGACTAGACAGACAAGACTAGACAGACAAGACTAGACAGACAAGACTAGACAGACAAGACTAGACAGACAAGACTAGACAGACAAGACAAGACAGACAAGACTAGACAGACAAGACTAGACAGACAAGACTAGACAGACAAGACTAGACAGACAAGACTAGACAGACAAGACTAGACAGACAAGACTAGACAGACAAGACTAGACAGACTAGACTAGACAGACAAGACTAGACAGACAAGACTAGACAGACAAGACTAGACAGACAAGACTAGACAGACAAGACTAGACAGACAAGACTAGACAGACAAGACTAGACAGACAAGACTAGACAGACAAGACTAGACAGACAAGACTAGACAGACAAGGCTAGACAGACAAGACTAGACAGACAAGACTAGACAGACAAGACAAGACAGACAAGACTAGACAGACAAGACTAGACAGACAAGACTAGACAGACAAGACTAGACAGACAAGACTAGACAGACAAGACTAGACAGACAAGACTAGACAGACAAGACTAGACAGACAAGACTAGACAGACAAGACTAGACAGACAAGACTAGACAGACAAGACTAGACAGACAAGACTAGACAGACAAGACTAGACAGACAAGACTAGACAGACAAGACTAGACAGACAAGACTAGACAGACAAGACTAGACAGACAAGACTAGACAGACAAGACTAGACAGACAAGACTAGACAGACAAGACTAGACAGACAAGACTAGACAGACAAGACTAGACAGACAAGACTAGACAGACAAGACTAGACAGACAAGACTAGACAGACAAGACTAGACAGACAAGACTAGACAGACAAGACTAGACAGACAAGACTAGGCAGACAAGACTAGACAGACAAGACTAGACAGACAAGACTAGACAGACAAGACTAGACAGACAAGACTAGACAGACAAGACTAGACAGACAAGACTAGACAGACAAGACTAGACAGACAAGACTAGACAGACAAGACTAGACAGACAAGACTAGACAGACAAGACTAGACAGACAAGACTAGACAGACAAGACTAGACAGACAAGACTAGACAGACAAGACTAGACAGACAAGACTAGACAGACAAGACTAGACAGACAAGACTAGACAGACAAGACTAGACAGACAAGACTAGACAGACAAGACTAGACAGACAAGACTAGACAGACTAGACTAGACAGACAAGACTAGACAGACAAGACTAGACAGACAAGACTAGACAGACAAGACTAGACAGACAAGACTAGACAGACAAGACTAGACAGACAAGACTAGACAGACAAGACTAGACAGACAAGACTAGACAGACAAGACTAGACAGACAAGACTAGACAGACAAGACTAGACAGACTAGACTAGACAGACAAGACTAGACAGACAAGACTAGACAGACAAGACTAGACAGACAAGACTAGACAGACAAGACTAGACAGACAAGACTAGACAGACAAGACTAGACAGACAAGACTAGACAGACAAGACTAGACAGACAAGACTAGACAGACAAGACTAGACAGACATGACTAGACAGACAAGACTAGACAGACAAGACTAGACAGACAAGACTAGACAGACAAGACTAGACAGACAAGACCAGACAGACAAGACTAGACAGACAAAAGTAGACATACAAAACTAGACAGACAAGACTATAAAGACTATACTAAACAGATACGATTAGAACAACAAGAATAATATAATCCAGTTAAACTCGAATATATGTTGTTCAGTGTTTCAGTTCGCTCGGTATTTTCTTGCATTGTAAACCGTTACAAGCAAACACACGGCGAGTCGCGACGGCACAGGGGCCGTTACCCGCACGCATGTTCGAGAATTATGTAAATTATCTTAAAAGCAAAACTGGAATGGCATTTTTCATTTCGCTGCAAACAATTCTATCAGCGGAAACGCGACGATAACTAACTTATCACTATCTAGTCTGATTAAACAGTAATGCACGAATTAATAAATTAAAACTACATCAGTTTAGTCTAATTCCAGCGCTATAACTTGACTAACTTGCTTGGTTTTATGGGAAAACTGTTACTTGGGCTTTGGGTCTGGTCCGAAGCCTAAGTAACAGTTTTCCCATAGAACCAAGCAAGTTAGTCAAGTTATAGCGCTGGAATTAGACTAGACAGATGTAGTTTTAATTTATTAATTCCCAGTTTTCCCGAAAATCGAGGAAAACCCTTAAATATTAAACTAAAGATTTCTGTTGCAAACTTTCCAAACCGAAGATATCTCAAAATCCCAGGAAACCAAACCGATTTTCCAAATCTTTTCCTTTAAACGATTCGAGCAGGAAACTGAAAACCAAGAATCGCAGAGCTGTCTGAGTAATTTTGATATTAAAATGTGTCTTTGGACTTCTCCTTAAAGTAGAACTCATAGGCACAAGATGGCGAGTGAGAGATGGCCCATAGGCACAAGAAGGCCAAAGCTGCGCTGCAAGGATGGTGTAAGCGAAGACTCACGAAAGATAGCTGCACCAAACTGGAGGATGCAGACCAGAGACAGGAATGAAAGAAGCTGGAGAAGGTCGAGACCCTGCTATAGGGTTATATGGCCATTGATGATGCTATTAATTGTGGAAATTCGTGCCTCTAATTAGTCTTGTTGTTATCAGTGCGTTTGCTTTCAATGTTAGTTTCTCGGAAACGGATTGAAATCGAAAACCTGAAATAATCTAAACGCGCTCAAACTAAATATTTATTCGAATTGTTTGTCGAGGGGCTTATCAATTAATGCGAGCGAATTCCAGGAGCTTTGGTGTCAACGCGAAGTAATTCGATACGCGTTTGATATTCGCAAATATTTCTCGAACTGTGCGAGAAATATTGGCCGTGTTTCAGGCGGAGGAGCAGCGTCCAGTCGCGTAAACATTTCGACGAGCCGATAAGATAAAATCGTAAGTTTTCGCAATAAACAACGCGGTTTATCGCAATGTTTTGCAAGTTGTGTGTTTCGCACTTGATTTGTGTTTCCGGAAAAAAACAGAAATTCTCGCACAAACAGGATCAATCGCGAATCGCGATAATAATGAATCGGGCAGGTAGACAAAGGATTTTCTTTAGTTATCGAAACCGCGCACGAGTTCGCCGAACTTGTAAACAGTTTTTTTATTCAAACTTAGCGTTGTTTGCGAATACACGAGCATACATTAATTTCAACACCTAGACCCAACCATTTAAACTCATGTAAATTGAGAAACGTAATTCAAAGAAAAATTGGGGGTGCCCATTGAAAAATTTTGCAATTCATATATTTTACTTTCGTGGCTAAACCGAATGATTTAACTAAATTTGCAAAGAATACTTTTTTGTAGACAGCGACGTATTACATACGGTGATTTGGGTTATAATTTTCTATTTTGAAGCGTTGACGAGATATTTGCAAAAAGCCTTTGAAGCAAAAATAATTCCCCACGCCGTCCCCATTGGAGGCGGGGCGTTCAAATTTGGTCAAAGGGCACTTCTTCTGTATACCCACATTCAGTAAAAGTTTCATTGAAATATTTCTACGGTAAATACATTTTCTCATTGTTTTTTAATATTTTGAAATTTTTCGGTTTTGGTCGGAATTCATGATGTTGAACTGGTCGGGTCTCTGTGTTGTAATTAATGTGTGTTGAATTCACGTCTTTAGTCTTTCGCACTCGCGGAATTATCAGGTTTGTGCCGCATTCGTCCTCTTCGATTTACAACCTTATTTTCCACAAGAAATGGTTCTACTAAATTCATGAAACTTTGTCAGTCTGTAACTCTGCTATTAGATTAACCAGACACATAAATTTAGTTTTAGTTTGTTAATTTATATCTCAGGAACCAACTAATCGAGTACAGAAATATTTGTGTCTGTTCGTCTGTCTGTAAATTCAAAATTAGTCCAACCAGTCCAAACACTATGTTTAGCTTAGCTCATCAGCAACTCATGAAACTTTGTCCATCTGTAATTTTGGAATTAGTCTAAATAGACTCACAAATTTAGTTTTAGTTTGTTAATTTATATCTCAGGAACCAACTAATCTATTGCAGATATATTTATGTCTGTTCGTCTGTCTGTAATTACAAAATTAGTTCAACAAGTCCAAACGCTATGTTTAGCTTATCTCATCAGCAACTCATGAAAGTTTGAGCATCTGTAACTCTGGTATTACTCTAACTAGACTCACAAATTTAGTTTTAGTTTGTTAATTTATATCTCAAGAACCAACTAATCCAGTACATAAATATTTGTGTCTGTTGGTCTGTCTGCAATATCAAAATTAGTCCAACTAGTCCAAACACTACATTTGGCTTATCTCATCAACAACTCATGAAAGTTTGTCCATCTGTAACTCTACTATTAGTTCAATTAGACTCACAAATTCAGTTTTAGTTTGTTAACTTATATCTCAAGAACTAACTAATCTATTGCAGATATATTTATGTCTGTCTGTAATTTCAAAAATTAGCCACTAACTGTATATTAAGCAGCACTCAATTAATAAGTTATTAGCGTTTGAGACAGTCATCAACTCAATCCGTCCCATGGAGATTTAACGACGCAAGAAGAGAGAGCAGTAGCGTCGGTCAATCGGGCGAATGCCCGGGGCCCACGGACTAGGCCCCCCCACAGTGGCTGCAGATAGATTCTGAGACGACTGACGTGTGGCGTTTCGCGAATTTCACATGGGGGACCGCACCACGTGGGTTTTAAAAAGGCTCAAATTTGACATTTTTATGCCTCCGGAGGCGGCAGATCTTGGGTATTTTAACCGCGCGTCTTCGATGACTTAACTGTGAATGTCCGTCCGCACGTTGCGCATCCCCAAGTTTCGCCCTCCGTCGTGCCGCGCCCCTCCGGGGATCCAAAACCCACCCTAAAATCGTGGTTTTTGCGGAAACGGCCCGACGGAAGCGGCGGCGGCGGTGCAAAACGGTAATGTACATTTTTCCGGTGTAGAACCATCGAGCGGTGCCGTTTTCGCGACTCAACTCCCCCAGGTTCGGACGCACCAGACCGAAAACTAAAATCACGATATTTTACTTTTGAGGAGCATTTTTGGTTGGATCCCAATTTTTTGAATCCTCTAGCCGCCGCCGCGCCACGTTTTTGGAGCCCTCGCTCGCCGTCCTGCGACGTCCCGTTCACCTGATGCAAGAGCAAATAAATTATTTTTTTGCCGATTTTGCAATCACTTCCACGGACGCCCAGGATTTATTTGATGGGCTCCAGGTCGCCGGTTGGGTTCGTTCTCTTCAGAACACTCGCGCGCAACCATTCCGGTAAGAATTTTTAAACTGCGATGACTTTTTGCGAATCTGCGGCAGTTTGAAGAGAGAAATGCGCAAAAATTGAGAAAAACCAGAGGCGTTTTGCGGGGGTATATAGAACTTCGGAACCAATTGACGGATCGGAACCGGACCGGTGCCGTTCGATCGGCCATAGAACCTTTTAGTTTGTTTGGGAGTTTAATTCCTATTGTGCGAATCCTCTAGCCGCTGCCGCGCCACGTTTTTTAGAGCCTTCGCTCGCCATCCTGCGACGTCCTGTTCACCTGATGCAAGAGCAAATAAATTATTTTTTTGCCGATTTTGCAGTCACTTCCACGGACGCCCCGGACTTATTTGATGGGCGCCAGCTTTTAAACTGCGACGACTTTTTGCAAATCTGCTGCAGTTTGAAGAGAAAAATGCGCAAAAAGTGAGAAAAACCAAAGGCGTTTTGCGGGGGTACATAGAACTTCGGAACCAATTGACGGATCGGAACCGGACCGGTGCCGTTCGATCGGCCATAGAACCTTTTAGTTTGTTTGGGAGTTTAATTCCTATTGTGTGAATCCTCTAGCCGCTGCCGCGCCACGTTTTTAGAGCCCTCGCTCGCCGTCCTGCGACGTCCCATTCACCTGGTGCAAGAGCAAATAAATATTTTTTTTTGCCGATTTTGCAATCACTTCCACGGACGCCCCGGACTTATTTGATGGGCTCCAGGTCGCCGGTTGGGTTCGTTCTCTTCAGAACACCCGCGCGCAACCATTCCGGCAAGAATTTTTAAACAGCGACGACTTTTTGCAAATCTGCTGCAGTTTGAAGAGAAAAATGCGCAAAAAGTGAGAAAAACCAAAGGCGTTTTGCGGGGATACATAGAACTTCGGGACCAATTGACGGATCGGAACCGGACCGGTGCCGTTCGATCGGCCATAGAACCTTTTAGTTTGTTTGGGAGTTTAATCCCGATTGTGCCCAAGATGGCGTCGCGACGCCATTAAAACGACGTTTTTTGGACATCCAGGAAAAGTCCCACGGAACCGCCAACTTGAACTCTGCGGGAACGGTTTCGTGCGATTCCCGCAGGGAATTGAACGTTTCATCCTTTACTGCAAGCGGCATCGCGCTGCGTCGTTTGCAACCGTCGCGACGCCCGCCCAAACTCGCCGTATTTTATTTACTGGGGGTCCCACCTCAATATATATGCCCGGTGCCTCCAAATCCAAACGACGGCGCTGAGAGAGACTCAAACACGATGACTATATCCGTCTCCAGCTCTTCATCGATCCGATAAAATTGATGAAAACTTGAAAATTTCACCGGTCTTAGCTAAATAATTGTCGAATATTGTCGTAAGTTTTTCCTTGATTTAATTTTCCTGCGTTTTTTTATGGCAAAACATAGATTTTCCTAAATATTTTATACTTCGAGTTGAAATTCGACTTGAAATATGCTTAGGCGAACGTTTCCAGACCTTTTCCCCCTATTCACCGCTTTATTGACTTTTCCCATATTCCATTCAGTTCACTCAAATTTATACAACCTAAATTATATTAGACTAAATAGATTCAATTTATCCGTCCAGCTACATAAAATCCAGAGTATGGTTCAACTCTGTATTTTATGTAGCTGGACGATTTTATGATATAAAGTTAGACTCGTCTTAATCTGTGCAACTAGACTAACTAGAATCTCTGCAACTAGACTAACTAGACACACAAATTTAGTTTTAATTCTAGAAATCGATTAATCTAATCTAGAAAGATTTCGGCGCGTTCGTCTGTCTATAAAACCAGATTAACTTTCACCTTGTTCTCAAGTTTCTCAGATTCCCAGCAAATTTGTTCCTCCTTCGCCGGTTTGCGCAACATCCTTTCCACGTTCCGTCCTTACTATTGCCAAATGCCAATTACAATAATTAACGCGAAATATATAAATATTGATTAATTGTTGAAGCGCAAGGAACCTTGAGAGTCTCATCAACATTTCAATCGAAATTAAACAACACAGAAATAATTAGACAAGATTATATACATGCCTAAATAGACTTACAAGACAGTGTAGTTGTCTATACCAGATTAGACAGACAAGATTTACTATCTATACAGTAAACTACCTTTAAGATTAGACGAGTTATCTCGTAAGACAAGTTATCTCGTAAGACGAGTTATCTCGTAAGACGAGTTATCTCGTAAGACAAGTTATCTCGAAAGACGAGTTATCTCGTAAGACAAGTTATCTCGTAAGACGAGTTATCTCATAAGACGAGTTATCTCGTATTTTTACAAGGAATCTCGTAATTGCCTATGAGGTATCTAGTAGCTGGCTATGATTTATCTCGTAGTTAGCTTATCTCGTATTTGGTTAGTCAACATGTTACAAAACTCGTTATTTCGTAGTTGGTAGTCAACATATTAGCAAACTGTTTGCAGCTTATCGAAGCTAAAGTTTGTAGGAAACTAATAAAAGTTAAGTTCTTTATATATGTTGGACGATAGCCTTATTATTGTCTATCAAACATAGGAGTAGTTTTTGGACGTTTCTAGTAAGAACTCACGAACTAGAAGCGATTTTAAGATTTTGATTTCAGAATTATCATCTGCACTAATCGCTAAGTCTAATAAGTTTAAATGTAAATTTATGTTGTTTTTAAATTTATTTTATTTTGGTTTTGGAAATTGGAAATTTTCAAAATTTAGTTTTTGACTAATTGCAATTTTGCGACAGCTTTACCAATTAGTAGGTTCAGTGCAAAAACAATGCAGATTCAAATTCTTGAAGTTTTATCAAAATTAGTCTGTTCGTCTTTCTGTGACAAATTTTTAAATTTATTGCAAATTTAGATCTCAAAAAAAAAATTAGTTTTCGAAGTGTCCCTAGTAAGTATTAAGGGTAGAACTAAGTTATTTAGAGCAGGCTCAATAGGGAATAAGGCTAGACAAGGTTAGGTTTGCTGAGATTGAATTGGGTAGACAGACTAGACGAACTGGACGGACTTGACGGACTAGACAGACTAGACTAGACAGACAAAACTAGATAAACAAGACTAGACAGACAACATTAGACAGACAAGACTAGATAGACAAGGCTAGACAGACAAGACTAGACAGACAAGACTACACAGACAAGACTAGACAGACAAGACTAGACAGACAAGACTAGACAGACAAGACTAGACAGACAAGACTAGACAGAGAACACTAGACAGACAAGACTAGACAGTCAAGACTAAACAGACAAGTCTAGACAGACAAGACCAGACAGACAAGACTAGACATACAAGACTAGAAAGACAAGACTAGACAGACATGACTAGACAGACAAGACTAGATAGACAAGACTAGACAGACAAGACTAGACAGACAAGACTAGACAGACAAGACTAGACAGACAAGATTAGACAGACAAGACTAGACAGACAAGACTAGACAGACAAGACTAGACAGACAAGACTAGACAGACAAGACTAGACAGACAAGACTAGACAGAGAAAACTAGACAGACAAGACTTGACAGACAAGACTAGACAGACAAGACTAGACAGACGAGACTAGACAGACAAGACCAGAAAGACAAGACTAGACAAACAAGACTAGACAGACAAGACTAGACAGACAAGACTAGACAGATAAGACTAGATAGACAAGATTAGACAGACAAGACTAGACAGACAAGACTAGACAGACAAGACTGGACAGACAAGACTAGACAGACAAGACTAGACAGACGAGACTAGACAGACAAGACCAGAAAGACAAGACTAGACAGACAAGACTAGACAAACAAGACTAGACAGACAAGACTAGACAGACAAGACTAGACAGACAAGACTAGACAGATAAGACTAGATAGACAAGACTAGACAGACAAGACTAGACAGACAAGACTAGACAGACAAGACTAGACAGACAAGACTAGACAGAGAAGACTAGACAGACAAGACTAGACAGACAAGATTAGACAAACAAGACTAGACAGACAAGACTAGACAGACAAGACTAGACAGACAAGACTAGACAGACAAGACTATGACAGACAAGACTAGACAGACAAGACTAGACAGACAAGATTAGACAGACAAGACTAGACAGACAAGACTAGACAGACAAGACTAGACAGACAAGACTAGACAGACAAGACTAGACAGAGAAGACTAGACAGACAAGACTTGACAGACAAGACTAGACAGACAAGATTAGACAGACAAGACTAGACAGACAAGACTAGACAGACAAGACTAGACAGACAAGACTAGACAGACAAGACTAGACAGACAAGACTAGACAGACAAGACTAGACAGAGAAGACTAGACAGACAAGACTAGACAGACAAGATTAGACAAAGACTAGACAGACAAGACTAGACAGACAAGACTAGACAGACAAGACTATGACAGACAAGACTAGACAGACAAGACTAGACAGACAAGACTAGACAGTCAAGACTAGACAGACAAGACTAGACAGACAAGACTAGACAGACAAGACTAGACAGACAAGACTAGACGGACAAGACTAGACAGACAAGACTAGACAGACAAGACTAGACAGACACGACTAGACAGACAAGACTAGACAGACAAGACTAGACAGACAAGACTAGACAGACAAGACTAGACAGACAAGACTAGACAGAGAAGACTAGACAGACAAGACTAGACAGACAAGATTAGACAGACAAGACTAGACAGACAAGACTAGACAGACAAGACTAGACAGACAAGACTAGACAGACAAGACTTGACAGACAAGACTAGACAGACAAGACTAGACAGACGAGACTAGACAGACAAGATTAGACAGACAAAACTAGACAGACAAGACTAGACAGACAAGACTAGACAGACAAGACTAGACAGACAAGACTAGACAGACAAGACTAGACAGACAAGACTAGACAGACAAGACTAGACAGACAAGACTAGACAGACAAGACTAGACAGACAAGACTAGACAGACAAGACTAGACAGACAAGACTAGACAGGCAAGACTAGACAGAAAACACTAGACAGAAAAGACTAGTCAGACAACATTTCACAGGCAAGACTAGACATATAAAACTTGATAGACAAGACTAGACTGTTTACTAATTAGCTCTAGTCGAACTAATTGTTGAGATATCATCATTTAAACATAGTTTAAAAAATTTACAATGTTCTGAAAGTTGAAAATGTTTGCAGTTACAATTGTGTCTGCTACAACTAAACCAGCTGGAATGGATAAACCAAATTCAGTGAGAATATAGCTAATTAAATTATCGACAAGCTGGTGTTTACTAATTACTGCCACTTGAAGTAGTTCTTGAGATATTTTCGTTTAAACTTGGTCTTCAAAATTTACAATGTTCGGTAAGTTCAAATGTGTTCAAAAATGTATGTAGATACATTTGTATCTACTGCAACTAAACCAGTTGGACTAGCTAAACCAAATTCAGAATGGACAAAGCTATTTAATTTATCTACAAGCTGATGTTTACTAATTAGCGCTAGTCGAACTAGTTCTTGAGATATCTTAGCTTAAAGTTAATCTACAAAATTTTCAATGTTCTGAAAATTTGAAAATGTTTGCAGATACATTTGTGTCTACTGCAACTAAACCAATTGGACTAGCTAAACCAAATTCCGAATGGACAAAGCTATTTAATTTATCTACAAGCTGGTGTTTACTAATTAGCGCTATTCGAACTAGTTCTTGAAATATCTTAGCTTAAAGTTAATCTACAAAATTTTCAATGTTCTGAAAATTTGAAAATGTTTGCAGATACATTTGTGTCTGCTGAAACTAAACCAGTTGGACTAGCTAAACCAAATTCAGAATGGACAAAGCTATTTAATTTATCTACAAGCTGGTGTTTACTAATTAGCGCTAGTCGAACTATTTCTTGAGATATCATGGCTTAAAGTTAGTCTACAAAATTTGCTATGTTCTGAAAGTTTGAAAATGTTTGCAGATACATTTGTGTCTACTGCAACTAAACCAGTTGGACTAGCTAAACCAAGTTCCGAATGGACAAAGCTATTTAATTTATCTACAAGCTGGTGTTTACTAATTAGCGCTAGTCGAACTATTTCTTGAGATATCTTGGCTTAAAGTTAGTCTACAAAATTTGCTATGTTCTGAAAGTTTGAAAATGTCTGCAGATACATTTGTGTCTACTGCAACTAAACCAGTTGGACTAGCTAAACCAAATTCAGAATGGACAAAGCTATTTAATTTATCTACAAGCTGGTGTTTACTAATTAGCGCTAGTCGAACTAGTTCTTGAGATATCTTAGCTTAAAGTTAATCTACAAAATTTTAAATGTTCTGAAAATTTGAAAATGTTTGCAGATACATTTGTGTCTGCTGCAACTAAACCAGTTGGACTAGCTAAACCAAATTCAGAATGGACAAAGCTATTTAATTTATCTACAAGCTGGTGTTTACTAATTAGCGCTAGTCGAACTAGTTCTTGAGATATTTTAGCTTAAAGTTAATCTACAAAATTTTCAATGTTCTGAAAATTTGAAAATGTTTGCAGATACATTTGTGTCTACTGCAACTAAACCAGTTGGACTAGCTAAACCAAATTCAGAATGGACAAAGCTATTTAATTTATCTACAAGCTGGTGTTTACTAATTAGCGCTAGTCGAACTATTTCTTGAGATATCTTGGCTTAAAGTTAGTCTACAAAATTTGCTATGTTCTGAAAGTTTGAAATTGTTTGCAGATACATTTGTGTCTACTGCAACTAAACCAGTTGGACTAGCTAAACCAAATTCAGAATGGACAAAGCTATTTAATTTATCTACAAGCTGGTGTTTACTAATTAGCGCTAGTCGAACTATTTCTTGAGATATCTTGGCTTAAAGTTAGTCTACAAAATTTGCTATGTTCTGAAAGTTTGAAAATGTTTGCAGATACATTTGTGTCTATTGCAACTAAACCAGTTGGACTAGCTAAACCAAATTCAGACTGCACAAAGTTAATTAAATTATCTACCAGCTGGTGTTTATTAATTAGCGCTAGTCGAACTAGTTTTTGAGATATCTTCGCTTAAACTTTGTCTATAAAATTTGCAATGTTCTGAAAGTTAAAAATGTTTGCAGGACAGCCTCCACGGACTGCAAGGACTGCACGGACTGCAAAGACTACACGGACTGCAAGGACTGCACGGACTGCACGGACTGCAAGGACTACACGGACTGCACGGACTGCAAGGACTGCAAGGACTTCACGGACTGCAAGGACTGCACGGACTACACGGACTGCAAGTACTGCACGGACTGCACGGATTGCAAGGACTTCAAGGACTGCAAGGACTGCACGGACTGCACGGACTGCACGAACTGCACGGACTGGACCGACTGAGCCGTCTGGATCGACTGGACCGACTAGACGGACTACTCTTGTCACTGCAGTCTTGCCTGTCTAGTCTTGTCTATCTCTTGTATGTCTATTTAATCTTGTCCGCTTAGTTTTGCCTGTATGACTATCCAGCCTTGTCGCTTTAATCCCGTCTGTATTGTCTTGTATGACTACTATTCAATACAATCTTGTCTGTGTTCTCTAGTCGGTTCCATTGTAATTGAAACGTTTGTGTTAGTAACAATCTGCTTTCACGCGGTCGACGAGAAAGTTTAATAGTTTTAATATAATATTTTAGTGTAATTTAACGCCGAGTTTACGTAACACGATCGCCGTCGCCACTTTCCCCTAATTTCTTTTTGCAACTTATTGTCGTCGGTTTTATTAGCGGATAAACGTAGGAATTGGCTCGTTCCGGTCTTATCTCGCCTTGTTTTTCAAATTCGCAAATATTCGCGTTGTTAATTGAAAGTTTGCGAAGAGAAATTGAGATAACGAATTGCGGTTTCTAAAATTGGCAAATTCTGATAAAGAAAAATTGTAATAAAATTTCTGTATCAACGCACTAATTATTTAAACAAAAATATTAATATTAACATAGAAATATTATTATTATCGCAAAAACATGAATTTTCACACTGCAATATAAATATTAAACACAGAAAAACCCTAACAAAAGTCAAAGTCAAAGTCAAAAGTCAAAAATACAAAGTCAAAGGTAAAATTTATGAGTGAGATATCAAAACCTTTTAGCCTGTAGGAGGAAGAGACTGGAGGAAGAGAATGGAGGAAGAGAATGGAGGAAGAGAATGGAGGAAGAGAATGGAGGAAGAGAATGGAGGAAGAGAATGGAGGAAGAGAATGTAGGAAGAGAATGGAGAAAGAAAATGGAGGAAGAGAATAGAGGAAGAGAATGGAGGAAGAGAATGGAGGAAGACGATGGAGGAAGAGAATGGAGGAAGAGAATGGAGGAAGAGAATGGAGGAAGAGAATGTAGGAAGAGAATGTAGAAAGAAAATGGAAGAAGAGAATGGAGGAAGAGAATGAAAGAAAATAATTGAGGAAGATAATTGAGGAATAGAATGGAGGAAGATAATAGAAGAAAATAATAAAGGAAGAGAATGGAGGAAGAGAATGGAGGAAAAGATTGGAGGAAGAGAATGGAGGAATAGAATGGAGGAATAGAATGAAGGAAGAGAATGGAGGAAGAGAATGGAGGAAGAGAATGGAGGTAGAGAATGGAGGAAGAGAATGTAAGAAGAGAATGGAGAAAGATAATGGAGGAAGAGAATAGAGGAAGAGAATGGAGGAAGAGAATGGGGGAAGACGATGGAGGAAGAGAATGGAGGAAGAGAATGGAGGAAGAGAATGGAGGAAGAGAATGTAGGAAGAGAATGTAGAAAGAAAATGGAAGAAGAGAATAGAGGAAGAGAATGGAGAAAGAGAATGCAGGAAGAGATTGGAGGAAGAGAATGGAGGAAGAGAATGCAGGAAGAGATTGGAGGAAGAGAATGTAGGAAGAGAATGGAGGAAGAGAATGGAGGAAGAGAATGGAAGAAAATAATTGAGGAAGATAATTGAGGAATAGAATGGAGGACGATAATAGAGAAAAATAATGGAGGAAGAGAATGGAGGAAGAGAATGGAGGAAGAGAATGGAGGAACAGAATGGAGGAATAGAAAGGAGGAAGGGAATGGAGGAAGACGATGTAGGAAAAGAATGGAGGAAGAGAATGGAGGAAGAGAATGGTGGAAGAGAATGTAGGAAGAGAATGGAGAAAGAAAATGGAGGAAGAGAATAGAGGAAGAGAATGGAGAAAGAGAATGCAGGAAGAGATTGGAGGAAGAGAATGGAGGAAGAGAATGCAGGAAGAGATTGGAGAAAGAGAATGTAGGAAGAGAATGGAGGAAGAGAATGTAGGAAGAGAATGGAGGAAAATAATGGAGGAAGAGAATGGAGGAAGAGAATGGAGGAAGAGAATGGAGGAATAGAATGGAGGAAGAGAATGGAGGAAGACGATGTAGGAAGAGAATGGAGGAAGAGAATGAAGGAAGAGAATGGTGGAAAAGAATGTAGGAAGAGAATGGAGAAAGAAAATGGAGGAAGAGAATAGAGGAAGAGAATGGAGAAAGAGAATGCAGGAAGAGATTGGAGGAAGAGAATGGAGGAAGAAAATGGATAAGGAAGTAATTCCCAAATTAAAAATAGGAAGAAAGATGGATAACCTTGAAATAGACTGTCTGGCTTTTGCAGACGACCTGGCCGTGCTAGCACAAAACATGGAAGACGCTAGAAGACAAATCAATATACCAAAAGAGACGGCAGAGAAGAAAAAAACGGCCAAGTGCGAGTTGTGACTCGCGCACCGAGGGTTCCGTACAAACTTGTAAGTAATTTATCTTTTTTTGTGGAGGACGTAACTGTACGCAACCCATATGCTTCTGCTGCCTGACAATACCACGCAACACATTAGTGTATTTTCATAAGTTTTCAAAATGCGAATTTACTATTAGAAGTAAATTCGCATTTTTCTTGTAATTAAACTACATATTTACGGTTTTCAGATTTTTCAATCTACATGTGCTGTAAGACACCGCTGCTTGCCAAATTTCATGATTCTAGGTCAACGGGAAGTACGCTATAGGTTTTGATTCCCTTGTGAAATCGCAAAATATACGACATAAACGGTCATATCTTTTGATCGCGTTGACTTACAAGTTTGATTTTTTCACAGCTGAAGGAGACCGCAGACCCGAGTATTTGATACAAATTTCAACTTGTTACCTCTACGCGTTCCTGAGAAAAATGGTCTTGACAGACAGACAGACGGACGGACAGACGGACAGACAGACAGACGGACAGGCAGACGGACAACAAAGTGATCCTATAAGGGTTGCGTTTTCGGTACGGAACCCTCAAAATGATACCGGCCTCTGATGATGTTCACATTTGTAATCGCGCTGTCTGTATAGTGTTAATATTATCGCAAAAATATGAATAATATCACATACATTTTGATATTAACACAGAAAAAGAATTTGTGCAAACTGGTGCAATTTCTCAAAATTTGTTCAAAGAAAAACAAAAGACTACTGGGTTTTTGTTAAAGTTTTGTTGAAACAAAAATATAAACTTGCGTTTTACGTGTCAAAATAATTTATTGCAAAAAAAATTAGTTTAATGTTTGCAATTTTAGCTTTTTGCAAACACAAACAAAATTGGCACCGATTCCCTACAAACAACATTTGCAAGTTTTATTAATTCCAACTTTGTCGATTTCACCTTTCCAACAGCGACTAAAATAAACCTCGCCTGTAGACTGGGTTGCCAAGCAACCAATCTCAATTCGCTATTGCGAAATATTTATCAAGTAATTGCAACAAAAAAAAAAACAAATTCCACCAAGGAAAAGTTGATATTATAGCCAATAAAACAAGAGAGTTTATTGTTCCGGGCAGATTTTTTCGAATTTTTTGCATTCTTTATCAAAACGGGTTTCTAGCAACAAATCCAATCTGAATTCGCAATTGCGAAATATTTATAAACAAATTGCAACGAAAAAAAAACAAAATCCACCAAGAAACAGTTGATAATATAACCAATAAAACACAAATTAGTTAATTTTTTCGGGGTGGATTTTTGCGAATATTTTGCATTCTCTGTCAAGGTGGGTTTCTAGCAACAGATCCAATATGATTTCGCAATTGCGAAATATTTATCAACAAATTCCAACAAAAATTAAACAAAATCCACCAAGAAACAGTTGATAATATAACCAATAAAACACAAATTAGTTAATTTTTTCGGGGTGGATTTTTGCGAATATTTTGCATTCTCTGTCAAGGTGGGTTTCTATTAACAGATACAATCTGAATTCGCAATTGCGAAATATTTATCAAAAAATTCCAACAAAAAAAAAACAAAATCCACCAAGAAACAGTTGATAATATAACCAATAAAACACAAATTAGTTAATTTTTTCGGGAAGATTTTTGCGAATTTTTGCGTTCTCTGTCAAGGTTCCAGGTGGGTTTCTATCAACAGATACAATCTGAATTCGCTATTGCGAAAAATTTATCAACAAATTGCAAAAAAAAACAAAATCCACCAAGGAAACTTGAGAATATAACCAATAAAACACAAATTATTTAATTTTTCCTGCGAGATTTTTGCGATTTTTTTGCATTCTCTGTCAAGGTGGGTTTCTATCAACGGATACAATCTAAATTCGCTATTGCAAAATATTTATCAACAAATTGCAACAAAAAAAAAACAAATTGCACCAAGGAAAACTTGATAATATAACAAATAAAACACTAATTAGTTAATTTTTCCGATTAAATTTTTGCGAATTTGTTTTGCAGTCTTTCTCGGGGGTGCGTTTTTAGCAACAAATCCAATCTGCATTGCCAAATATTTATCAACTAATTGCAACAACAAAAAAAACAACAAAATCCTTCAGGAAAAAAGTTGCAAATTTAAAAACAATTTTATTTTTGTTTTGCGATTTTTGCAAGGATTTGGGGGTAGATGTTTCGCTTACCATATGTAATGTTGTGGGTGACGGTCTCGTTGAGGGAGACGATCACGGTTCGCGTCATCGTCCTTATCGACGGCGAATTGTTTTGCGATTTCGAAATTGGCACGGGCGTCTTCTCGAAATTCGCACAATCAAAACTACCCCCATCCATGTTCAACAAACAATCCAGAAATAAACAACAACAAAAAAAAAACGCGAAAAATCAACGCACACTGAAAACTATTTACGCGATTTTCCGCAGGAAAATTTTCAGTGAAATTCGCAACATTTTATTGCAAACTTAACCTTAATATCTCAATCTTTGTAAAGCCATATTTTCACGGGCTTGGCCGGGAGTCGCGGTTTGCTCACTCCAAACAGCTTTCCCCACTCAACGCCTCCTTGATTAGAAATTATACAATGTTTTATCGCTCTCTCACGGCGTTTTTAATCCACGAAATTCCGCTGGAAAAAAAAACTCGCGATTTTTTTCGCAACAACTACATCGCAATCTGCATCCGAGCTCTCCTTTACATCATCAATTTATTTATAAGACTTGTCCGTGACATTGAGAACGAGATCGGCTCGCTGCGAAAACAAACCGCAAATTCGCAAACTTTAAAGAAGGGCCGTTTCGAATCACCGATGCGAATCTCGCGTGGAATTTCCCCCGTGGAAACTCTTATTTACGTTCTGGAAAATTGTTCGGTTGGTTGTATAAGTTTGCTTTTCTGGGCATTTTCCGGGAAGTATCGAGCGACAACTTTTCCCAGTAGTTTTCCACACGCTAGTTGCAACTAGGCTCAGCTAGATGGCGACAGAATACTTCCCCACCACTTTTCAAACCAAATCTATGATTGTCTCAAGACTGGATAGACAACACTAGACAGACAAGACTAGACAGACAAGACTATACATACAAGACTAGACATACAAGACTAGACAGACAAGACTAGACAGACAAGACTAGACACACAAGACTAGACAGACAAGACTAGACAGACAAGACTAGACAGACAAGACTAGACAGACAAGACTAGACAGACAAGACTAGACAGACAAGACTAGACAGACAAGACTAGACAGACAAGACTAGACAGACAAGACTAGACAGACAAGACTAGACAGACAAGACTAGACAGACAAGACTAGACAGACAAGACTAGACAGACAAGACTAGACAGACAAGACTAGACAGACAAGACTAGACAGACAAGACTAGATATACAAGGCTAGACAGACAAGACTAGACAGACAAGACTAGACAGACAAGACTAGACAGACAAGACTAGACAGACAAGACCAGACAGACAAGACCAGACAGACAAGACTAGACAGACATTGACATCAATCTTTGGTTGATTTAACTGCGAATATCTGTCCGCACGTTGCGCATCCCCAGGGTTCGTCCTCCGTCCTGCCGCGAGGATCCAGGGGATCAAAACACCCCGAAAATTGAGGTTTTTGCGGAAACGGCCCGACGGAAGCGGAGGCGGCGGCGCAAAACGTGATTTTACATTTTTCTGGAGTAAAAACGAGATATCCTTCGAGTGGTATGATTTTTGGGACAGAACTCCCCCAGGTTCGGACGCAGCAGACCGAAACCTAAAATCGCGATTTTGTTACCTTGGAGGCGCATTTTTCGTGGCATCTCTAAATTTGTGCTTAGATCCTTTAGCTGCCGCCGTGCCACGTTTTTAGAGCCTTCGCCCGCGGTCCTGCGAGGCCCCGTTCACCTGGTGCAAGAGAAAATGCATTTTGACCTTCGAGGCGCATTTTTCTATGGATCTCATAATTTCTTCCATGGTCCTTTAGCTACCGCTGCGCCATGTTTTTAGAGCCTTAGTTCGCCGTGCGGCGACGTCCCGTTCACCTGGTGCAAGGGAAAGTGCATTTTTACCTTCGAGGCGCATTTTCCGTCGGATCTCAAAATTTCCCGGATCCTTTAGTTGCCGCCGTGTTCTGTTTTTAGACCCCTCACTCGCCGTCCTGTGACGTCCCGTTCACTTGGTAAAAGAAAAAATACAACTTTTTTTTGCCGATTTTGCAATCACTTCCACGGACGCCCCACATTTATTTAAAGGGCTTCAGGTCGCTGGTTGGGTTCGTTCTCTTCAGAACACTTGACCGCAAATTTTGTGACGTCCCATTCACCTGGTGCAAGAGAAAATGCACTTTTACCTTCGAGGCGCATTTTCCGTCGGATCTCAAAATTTCTTCCGGGATCCTTTTGCTACCGCCGCGCCTCGTTTTTAACACCAGCTCGCCGTCCTGCGACGTCCCGTTCACCTGGTGCAAGGAAAAGTGCATTTTTACCTTCGAGGCGCATTTTTCATCGGATCTCAAAAAATCTTCCCGGTTCCTTTAGCTGCCGCCGTGTCCTGTTTATGGAGCCCTCACTCGCCGTCTTGCGACGTCCCGTTCACCTGGTACAAGAGAAAATACAACTTTTTAGCTGACTGCAATTACTTCCTCGGACGCCCTATACTTATTTAAAGGGCTCCAGGTCGTTGCTTGGGTTCGTTCTCTTCAGAACACTTGCCCGCAACTATTCGACGTCCCGTTCACCTGGTGGCTCGCCATCCTGCGACGTTCCATTCACATGATTCAAGAGAAAATGCATTTTTACCTTCGAGGCGAATTTTTCGTCGGATTTCAAAAATTCTTGATTCCCGGATCCTTTAGCTGTCGCCGCGCCACGTTTTTAGAGCCCTCGCTCGTCGTCTAGCGACATCCCGTTTACCTGGTGCAAGAGAAAATACAACTTTTTTGCCGATTTTGCAATTACTTCTACGAACGCCCCACAATTATTTAAAGGGCTCCAGGTCGCTGGTTGGGTTCGTACTCTTCAGAACACTTGCCCGCAACTATTGCGACGTCTCGTTCATCTGGTGCAAGAGAAAATGCATTTTTACCTTCGTTGAGCATTTTTCGTCAGATCTCAAAAGTTCTTCCCGGATCCGTTAGCTACCACCGCGCTACGATTTTAGAGCCCTCGCTCGCCGTCCTACGACTTCCCGTTCAACTGGTGCAAGAGAAAATGCATTTTTACTTTTGAGCCGCATTTTTCGTCGTTTCTTGCCGATTTTGCAATCACTTCCAAGTACGCCCCACACTTATTTAAGGGGCTCCAGGTCGCTGGGTGAGTTCGCTCTCTGCAGAACACTTGCCCGCAACTATTGCGGCAAGAATTTTTACACTGTGACTACTTTTTGCGAATCTGCGGCAGTTTAAAGAGAAATGTGCGCAAAATTTTTTGGCGTTTTGCGTTTGTACCCAGAACGTCCGAACCAATTGACGTATCGGAAAGGGACCGTTCGATCGAGCATAGAACCTTTTAATTTGTTTGGGAGTTTAATCCCGATTGCGTTGAAGACGACGTCGCGACGCTATAGAAACGACGTTTTTTGGACTTCTAGGAAAACTCGCCAACTTAAGCTGTGCGTTAACGGTTTCGCGCCATTCCTGCAGAGAATTGAACGTTTTATCACTGCGTCGTTTGAAGCCGTCGCGACACCCGCCGAAACTCGCCCTATTACAAGAAAACTAATGAGGAAAGTAAAATGTCCATATTTTTGCAGCCCCAGGGTGAATGTTATGGATTTTTCAGTGGATTGTAGAATGGTCCTCTGGCTTTCCGCACCTATAATTGGACGTCGCGGAATCGCGTCGCTGCGCCCAGTTATAACAGTTAAGGTGTTCGCAGACCGGAGCGAAAGTTTCGCTACCGCGACCGGTGCGTTATCGCGGCGGATCGATTGACGTGGCGGCTTATGCAAATGTTCAAATCAACAGGCACGATTCGCTGTCGCTGTCGCTGTCGCCGTGTTTTGAAATGGCGATTACACAGAAGTTGATTCATGATTTTAGAAAATACCATATATTGTATAACCTGGATGATGAAAACTATAAAAATATAACGAGAAAAGACAAAATTTGTAAGCAGATAGTATTAGAATTGGAAGAAAATGCCGAGATTTGAAAATGTTGAAAATTAAGTTTGTTGATTTTATGAACCCACATCATTTTTCTTTTATTTCATAAATGAGTTTTAGGTGTTTTAGAAATCAAAAACAAATAAAAAATAAAAAACTGACCGATTTTCTTCTTCTGCTGTTTTGGAATATATTTTTTTTGGCACAACTATAATTCATTTGTTTTTGCAGTGAGACAAAGAAATAATATATCAGATTTTTGCAAATTTATTAAGCTATAATAGTCTGTTAAAACTATTTTTGTAGCTTTTGTGGTTTTCCAGTTACAGCCAAAAATGTAACGACAGCTTTGGAATTCATTTTATTTTGGTAAAACTGTAATTCATTTGTTTTTGCAGTGAGACAAAGAAGTTATATAACAAATTTTTGCAAATTTATTAAGCTTTAATGATCTGTTGAAACCATTTTTGTAGCTTTTGTGGTTTTAGAGTTACAACCAAAAATATAATCACAGTTTTAGAATCCATATTTTTGGAAAAACTTGTAATTCATTTGTTTTTGCAGCGAGACAGAGAAGTTATATATCAGATTTTTGTAGGTTTATTAAGCTTTAATAATCTGTTAAAACCATTTTTGTAGCTTGTTTCGTTTTGATGTTACAACCAAAAATGTAAAGACTGTTTTGGCATCAATTTTTTTTGCAAAACTGTACAGTTTGCAATACTAATATTAGCAGAGCTTTTTCCTATGAGGAACTCATGACTATACACCTAAAAATCGCGTTTTGGTGTGGGCATGACCATTTCGCTGCCGCGCAGCTAGCGAATTTTTCGCTGCGTAAATTTCGCGACGCAAACGCTTCGCATCGATCTGAAGGAACCTTTAATCTGCAGAGAGATAACTTGTATGTCGATTTTTATGTATGTTGACATTCCGAGTTGACTGGCACGTGGGCCTTGCAGAGACGCCCATTTTGGTACCGGCGCCATGTCGCTGTAACCACGGAGTCGCCCGCCACAGTTCAAAACGTATCGGCCCCAGTTCGCCGGAAGGTGCGGTCAGTCTGACCGCTGCAGACTCAAAACTTGACAGACTCTAATCTTGTCTCAGACATTAAGATTAGGATCTTTGATCTTTGCTTTGACTGTGAATATCTGTCCGCACGTTGCGCATCCCCAGGTCTCGTCATTCGTCCTGCCGCACCTCTCCAGAGGGTCAAACCCCCCCCTCCCCCCCCGAAAATCTAGGTTTTTGCGGAAATGGTCCGACGGACGCGGAGGTGGCGGCGCAAAACGGGAGTTTATATTTTTCTGGTGTAGAACCGAGATCACCGTCGAGTAGTGCGATTTTCGTGACTCAACGCCCCAGGTTCGAATGCACCAGACCGAAACCTAAAATCGCGATTTTTTTCGCTACGAGGCGCATTTTTCGTCGGATCTCAAAAATTATTTGCGGAAGCTTCAGCTACCACCATGTCACGTTTTTAGAGCCCTAGCTCGCCGTCCTGCGACGTCCCGTTCATCTGGTGCAAGAAAAAATGCAACTTTTTTTGGATGATTCTGCAATCACTTCCACGGACGCCCCAAACTTATTTAAAGGGCTCCTGGTCTCGGGTTGGGTTCGTTCTCTTCAGAACACATGCCCGCAGGTTCTGTTCGTTTTCTTGTCTGTCTGTTCTCTTGTCCCTTCGTTTTTCTAGTCCAGTAAATTTCTTGTCTGTTCGCTTTCTCGTCTGTCTGTTCTCTTGTCCTTTCATTTTTCTTGTCCAGGAAATTTCTGGTCTGTTCGTTTTCTTGTCTGTTCGCCTTCTTTCGTTTTTCTTGTCCAGGAAATTTCTTGTCTGTTCGTTTTCTTGTCTGTCTGTTCTCTTGTCCGTTCGGTTTTTCTAGTCTAGGAAATTTCTTGTCTGTTCGTTTTCTTGTCTGTTCGCTTTCTTGTCTGTCTGTTCTCTTGTCCTTTCGTTTTTCTTGTCCAGGAAATTTCTTGTTTGTTGGATTTATTTTCTGTTTGTTCTCTTATCCGTTCGTTTATCTTGTCCAGGAAATTTCTTGCCTGTTCGTTTTCTTGTTTGCTTGTTCTCTTGTCCGCTCGTTTTTTCTTGTCCAGGATATTTCTTGTTTATTCGGTTTCTAGTCTGTCTGTTCTCTTGTCCTTTCATTTTTCTTGTCCGGGAAATTTATTTTCTGTTCGATTTCTTGTCTGTCTGTTCTTTTGTCCGTTCGTTTTTCTTGTACAGGAAATTTCTTGTCTGTTCGTTTTCTTGTGTGTTCGCTTTCTTGTTTGCCTGTTCTCTTGTCCGTTCGTTTATCTTGTCCAGGAAATTTATTGTCTGTTCGTTTTCTTGTCTGTCTGTTCTCTTGTCCGCTCGTTTTTCTTGTCCAGGATATTTCTTGTTTATTCGCTTTCTAGTCTGTCTGTTCTCTTGTCCTTTAATTTTTCTTGTCCAGGACATTTCTTGTCCGTTCGTTTTCTTGTCTGTTCACTTTCTTGTCTGTCTGTTCTCTTGTACGTTCGTTTTTCTTGTCCAGGAAATTTCTTTTCGGTTCGTTTTCTTGTCTGTCTGACTTTTTTTGGACGTCCAGGAAAACTCCCAAAGAATCGCCAACTTAAGCTGTACGGTAACGCTTTCGCACGATTCCCGCAGAGAATTGAACGTTTTATCTTTTAGTGCAAGCGACATCGCCCTGCGTCGTTTGCAGGCGTCGCGACGCCCGCCGAAACTCGCCCTATTGCAAGACACAAATGACGAAAGTAAAACGTCCATATTTTTGCAACTCCACGGTGAATGTTTCCAGTGGATTGCAGAATGGTGCCTTTCCGCACCCATAATTGGATGTCGCGGAATCGCGTCGCGACACCCAGTTATAACTGTTAATCTGCACAGAGAAAAACTTCAATGTCGATTTGGTACACCAGGATGTGGGGTTTTTGACATTCCAAGACCGACACGTGGGCCCCGCAGAGACGCGCATTTTAGTACCGGCGCTACGTTGCTGCGACCAAGGAGTCGCCCGCCACAGTTCGAAACCTATAGGCCCCCGTTCGCCGGAATGTGCGGTCAATTTGACCGCTGCAGTTTCGCCATTTCTATGCGCAGCGACTCAAAACTAGACATTCAGATTAAGATCTTTGATTGCTTGAACTACGAATGTCTGTCCGCACGTTGCGCATCCCCAGGTTTCGTCCTCCGTCCTGCCGCGCCCCTCCAGAGGGTCAACACCTCCTCCAAAATCGAGGTTTTTGCGGAAACCACCCGATGGAAGCGGACGCGGCGGCGCAAAACGGGAGTTTACATTTTTCGAGTGATGCAATTTTCGCCACTCAACCCCCCCAAGTACGGACGCACCAGACCGAAAACTAAAATCACGATTTTTTTACATGCGAGGCGCATTTTTCGTGGGATCTGAAAATTTTCTTTTAGCTGCCGCCGCACCACGTTTCTAGAGCCCTCGCTCGCCGTCCTGCGACGCCCCGTTCATCTGGTGCCAGAAAAAATGCATTTTTACCTTTGAGGCGCATTTTTCGTTGGATATTAAAAATTCTTCCCGGATTCTTTAGTTGTCGCCGCGCTACGTTTTTAGAGCCCTCGCTCGCCATCCTGCGACGCCCTGTTCACCTGGTGCAACAGAAAATGCATTTGTACCTCTGAGGCGCATTTTTCGTTGGATCTTAAAAATTCTTCCCGGATTCTTTAGTTGTCGCCGCGCTACGTTTTTAGAGCCCTCGCTCGCCGTCCTACGACATCCCGTTCACCTGGTGCAAGAGAAAATGCATTTTTACCTTTGAAGCGCATTTTTCGTCGTATTTCAAAAATTATTCCGAGATCCTTTAGCCGCCGCAGAGCCACGTTTTTAGAGCCCTCGCTCGCCCCGTTCACCTGGTGCAATAGAAAAGGCAATTTTACCTACGAGGCTCATTTTTGTCGGATCTCAAAAATTCTTCCAGAACCCTTTAGCTGCCGCGCGCTACGTTTTTAGAGCTAACGCTCGCCGTCCTGTGACGTCCCGTTCACCTGGTGCAAGAGAAAATGCATTTTTACCTTCGGGGCGCATCTTTCGTCGGATCTCAAAAATTCTTCCCGGGTGCTTTAACTGCCGCCGCGCCATGTGTTTAGAGCCCTCGTTCGCCGTCCTGCGACTTCTCGTTCACCTGGTGCAAGAAAAAATGCAACTTTTTTTTGCCGATTTTGCAATCACTTCCACGGATGCCCCAAACTTATTTAAAGGACTCCAGGTCGCTGGTTGGGATCCTTCTCTTCAGAACACTTGCCCGCAACTATTCTGGCAAGAATTTCTGAACTGCGCCGACTTTTTGCGAATCTGCGGCAGTTTTAACTTTTTAACGATTTTGCAATCACTTCTACAGACGCCCTATAATTATTTAAAGGGCTTCAGGTCCCTAGTTGGGTTCGTTCTCCTCCGAATACTTGCCCGCAACTATTCAGGCAAGAATTTTTAAACTGCGACGACTTTTTGCAAATCTGCGGCAGTTTAAAGAGAAAATTGCGCAAAAAGTGAAAAATACCTGAGGCGTTTTGCCCAGAACGTACGAACCAATTGACGGATCGGAACGGGACAGCCGTCATTGGATAGGGCATAGAACCTGCTAGTTTGTTTGAGAGTTTAATCCCGATTGCGTTGAAGACGGCGTCGCGACATCATAAAAACTAGTTTTTTTGGACGTCCAGGAAAACTCCCACAGAATCGCAAACTTAAGATCTGCGGAAACGCTTTCGCGCGATTCCCACAGAGAATTGAAAGTTTTATCTTTTATTGAAAGCGGCATCGCACTGCGTCGTTTGCAGCCGTCGCGACGCCCACCTAAACTCGCCCTATTGCAAGACACAAATGACGAAAGTAAAACGTCCATAATTTTGCAGCTCCCTCGTGAATGTTCAGAATTTTTCAGTGGATTATAGAAAGGTCCTCTGGCTTTCCGCATCCGTAATTGGACGTCGCGGAATCGCGTCGCGACGCCCAATTATAACAGTCAATCTGCCCAGAGAACTTAAAATGTGGCCCGTCCTCAAATTTTCATACGTAATGAGGTCCGACAGCCACAAAATTTGCCCACCCCTGATCTACATTCTTCAATGTCTTCTCATATCAATGTCTTGATCTTTAGATTAGGTTAGGTTAGGTTACAAGAAAACGAACAGACAAGAAATTTCGTGGACAAAGAACTTGAATGTGGATTTGGGGCACCAGGATGTTGCGTTTTTGACATTCCAAGTGACTGGCACGTGGGCACCGTCGAGACGCGCACTTTGGTACTGACGCCACGTCGCTGCGACCACGGAGTCGCCCACCACAGTTCGAAACGTATCGGCCTCCGTTTGCCGGAAGGTGCGGTCAGTTAGACCGCTGCAGTTTCGCCGTTTCTGGGCGCTGCGACTCAAAACTAGGCGGAAAAGACTAGACAGACAAGACCAGACACACATTAAGATCTTTGATTGCTTTATCTGCGAATGTCTGTCCGCACGTTGCGCATTCTCAGGTTTTCATCCTCCGTCCTGCCGTGTCTGTCCAGAGGGTCAAGCGACTCGAAGACTAAACAGACAAGACTATACCTAACAATAAATGTTTTTAAGGTTATTTAAGCGCAAGCGCGTCCGCCATGTTTAAAAGGCGGGAATATGAAAGTTTCGGGCACATTTTGATATTTTCACTGGTTATACGTCAAAAATTGCCCGAAAAACATGGCGGAAATTGGCGTATGCGCGCAAAAAAATCTGATCTCTCCAATAAAACAATTTTTAGTCGTCTGTCCGTCTCCATTCAACAATTACTCAACAATTTAAATCACGCTCGCTATCGTTATTTTTTTATTTGTTGTGTTTGTATAAAACATGTGAGTGTCAACACAGATTAACGTTGATAGCGAGTCAATAATAAATGAGAGAATCGATTGGCCACACCATTCGCGGCAAACATTTCCATCTCCAAGTTGCCCTAATTCATTGACCTCTTGTCACCGCGTATAAAACCCTGCTCTCATTTCAGCATTGGCAGTAAAACCGCTCAACATGTTCTTTCAACTTTACTCTTATTACATCTTCTACGGATTGTTGATTTACATAACCGCCAGAATCGCTTACTTCTTTTACAAAACCGACAGGGAGACACAAAGTCAAGATGAACAAATCAAGACTATGGATCAAGGTAATTAATAGCTAGGTTTTATAGATATGAGAGGTGTAATTGAGATCAATTTCAAGCTTGATAATAGACAAACAAATAAGTGTTTAAACTTCTAATCCACTTAGTCTAGTTTGCGAGTTATAGACGGACAAAGTTATTCAAGTTTCAGTTTGTTTTGACTGAAATTGCAACTGAAAATCTTGGTTTAACGCATCAAATCTAACAATTCTCAAGTTATAAACTGTTTGTATCCATTCAAAAAGGTCTAAGATTGGTGTTCGCTCCAATTTTAATAAATCTATAGTATTTTTATTTCAATTTTATTTAATTCAACATTTGAATCGATTTCGGCAGCGATTAACAGAAGGTGGAAGGTGTTTCGACCTGGGCCGAAATCGCGCGATTTACATATCAATTTACTTCGCGAATTTATCTATTTGCGGGCAGTATGCTTCGAGTGCGACCGACACGTGCACGCATCTTTAAGTTTCTCGTTTTAAGTCAAATTAACCAGGGGTGTAATCACGATCCCAAAGGGCTGAAGCGGCATCCAACGTCTGGAAGACAACAATTTTAAGGGAATCCCTCCACTTACTATCCCCATTCCTCCCTTAAAAAAGGCGCCGGAAGGACGATCACACGTGGCGGAGACGCGAACAGGTAAGTGATTAGACCAGCCCTGTTTCAAACTGGAAAATGTGATTTTCGTGAGACACGGTCCAAAGAATTGGAGATTATCGATTAGAGATTAACGAACTAGAAAAGAGATTAACAATTTTAAGCTTGTCGGTGTTTTCTTCTTGTTCTCAGTGGCCGAAGTTAAGGAGGAAAACTGCGCCGAAGAGGAGGGGGAAGATTGGCAGCCCAGTCTGGAAAATGTCGATCACGTTCCGTTGAACTTCCAACGGTGTTCCGTCGAGGAAACTCTGCGAAAGTCCGAGGAGTTTTACCAGCTCTTGAACACGCGAAGAACTGTCAGATACTTCAGTCCTGAGCCAATCCCCAAAGAAGTTTTGCACAACATCATCAAATCTGCTGGTAAGCGAATTTGATTAAGGCTGGTTTTCTTCTTCTTCTTCTTCCTAGGGCCGTGTTAATCCACTCCTGAATGTAGGCCTCCTCTAACGTTTTCATACATTGTGCAGTCTTGCACCAGATTTTCTCGTCTCGCCATCTTTTCGCGTGTCTGCCCACGCTCCCTTTCGTTGTTCTTAGTCTCCAATCTACGATTCTCTTGGTCCATTTGGATCCGTCTTGCCTCACCACGTGGGCCGCCCATCTCCAATTTAATTGCCCTATTCTTATAATGACATCTTGGATCTTTGTGCTTCTCCTGATTTCCTCATTTCTGACGTGGTTTCTAAGGCTGGTTTTGCTTGTCTGTAATTTTGAAGATGGCGAAGCTGGTTCAAACACGTTGGAATCGATTCTAAATCGTTAATTTAGACGTTCAAGTTGAAGAAAGTGTTCTTGAGATAGCCAGGAGGAACTTCGGACATCCAGGACACGCGCAAGGTGGACCGATAACGTAGGCCAAAATACCCTGGAACTCTTAGATACTAGAAACTGGAGCAAGAGAGCTAATGACCAAGGACGTTCGAAGCAAGTCTCGCTTTGGGCCGTAGCGCCATTCAAGAAGAAGAAGACTGATTCCTTGATTTCCTGATTTCCTCGTTTCTGACGTGGTTTCTGAGACCTGGCTGGTTTTGCTTGTCTGTAATTACGAAGATGTTGAAGCTGGATCAAACATGTTGGAATCGATTATAAATCGTTAATTTAGACGTTCAGGTTGAAGAAAGTGTTCTTGAGATAGCCAGGAGGAACTTCGGACATCCAGGACACGCGCAAGGTGGACCGATAACGTAGGCCAAAATACCCTGGAACTCCTAGATACAAGAAACTGGAGCAGGAGAGCTAATGACCAAGGACGTTCGAAGCAAGGCTCGCTTTGGGCCGTAGCGCCATTCAAGAAGAAGAAGACTTGCTTCTCCTGATTTCCTCATTTCTGTCGTGGTTTCTGAGACCAAGCTGGTTTTGCTTGTCTGTAATTTCGAAGATGGTGAAGCTGGTTCAAACACGTTGGAATCAATTATAAATCGTTAATTTAGACGTTCAGGTTGAAGAAAGTGTTCTTGAGATAGCCAGAAGGAACTTCGGACATCCAGGACACGCGCAAGGTGGACCGATAACGTAGGCCAAAATACCCTGGAAGTCCTAGATACAAGAAACTGGAGCAAGAGAGCTAATGACCAAGGACGTTCGAAGCAAGGCTCGCTTTGGCCCGTAGCGCCATTCAAGAAGAAGAAGACTTGCTTCTCCTGATTTCCTCGTTTCTGACGTGGTTTCTGAGACCTGGCTGGTTTAGCTTGTCTGTAATTTCGAAGATGCTGAAGCTGGTTCAAACACGTTGGAATCGATTATAAATCGTTAATTTAGACGTTCAGGTTGAAGAAAGTGTTCTTGGGATAGCCAGGAAGAACTTCGGACAAACAGGACACACGCAAGGTGGACCGGTAACGTAGGCCAAAATACCCTGGAACTCCTAGATACAAGAAACTGGAGAAGGAGAGCTAATGTCCGAGTACATTGGAGGCAAGGCTCGCTTTGGGCCGTAGCGCCATTCAAGAAGAAGAAGACTTGCTTCTCCTGATTTCCTCGTTTCTGACGTGGTTTCTGCGACCTGGCCGGTTTTGCTTGTTTGTAATTTCGAAGATGTTGAAGCTGGATCAAACATGTTGGAATCGATTATAAATCGTTAATTTAGACGTTCAGGTTGAAGAAAGTGTTCTTGGGATAGCCAGGAGGAACTTCGGACAGACAGGACACGCGCAAGGTGGACCGATAACGTAGGCCAAAATACCCTGGAACTCCTAGATACAAGAAACTGGAGCAAGAGAGCTAATGACCAAGGACGTTCGAAGCAAGGCTCACTTTGGCCCGTAGCGCCATTCAAGAAGAAGAAGACTTGCTTCTCTTGATCTCCTCGTTTCTGACGTTGTTTCTGAGACCTGGCTGGATTTGCTTGTCTGTAATTTCGAAGATGATGAAGCTGGTTCAAACACGTTGGAATCGATTATAAATCGCTAGTTTAGACTTTCAGTTCAAAGAAAGTGTTCTTGGGATAGCCAGGAGGAACTTTTGATAGCCAGGACACGCGCAAGGTGGACCGATAACATAGGCCAAAATGCCCTGAAACTCCTAGATACAAGAAACTGGAGAAGGAGAGCTAATGACCGAGTACGTTGGAGGCAAGGCTCGCTTTGGGCCGTAGCGCCATTCAAGAAGAAGAAGACTTACTTCTCCTGATTTCCTCGTTTCTGACGTAGTTTCTGAGATCTGGCTGGTTTTACTCGTCTGTAATTTCGAAGGTGGTGAAGCTGGTTCAAACACGTTGGAATCGGTTATAAATCGCTAGTTTAGACGTTCAGGTTAAAGAAAGTGTCCTTAGGATATCCAGGAGGAACTTAGGGCAGCCAGGACACGCGCAAGGTGGACCGATAACGTAGGCCAAAATACCCTGGAACTCCTAGATACAAGAAACTGGAGCAGGAGAGCTAATGACCAAGGACGTTCGAAGCAAGTCTCGCTTTGGGCCGTAGCGCCATTCAAGAAGAAGAAGACTTGCTTCTCCTGATTTCTTCGTTTCTGGCGTGCTTTCTGAGACCCGGCTGGTTTTGCTTGTCTGTAATTTCGAAGATGTTGAAGCTGGATCAAACACGTTGGAATCGATTATAAATCGTTAATTTAGACGTTCAGGTTGAAGAAAGTGTTCTTGGGATAGCCAGCAGGAACTTCTGACAGCCAGGACACGCGCAAGGTGGACTGACAACGTAGGCCAAAATAACCTGGAACTCCTAGATACAAGAAACTGGAGAAGGAGAGCTAATGACCGAGGACGTTGGAGGCCAGCATCTCTTTGGGCCGTAGAGCTATTCTAGAAGAAGAAGTCGACCTGGATCCATACACCATTCTCTAATGGTGCTACAGTCCTATGCAAGACCTGGGACCTCCTCCCAAAGAAAAAGTAGACATTGAACTATTAACTAACCTAACCTAACCTTAATTTAAAGATCAAGAAATTGATCTGAGAAGACATTGAACCAAAACGATTAATCTAGATAGACACTTAATTTAAGCAAGAGTTAAATCAGATTAATCTGTTTCAGGAACATCTCCAAGTGGGGCGCACACCGAGCCGTGGACGTACGTGCTCGTCAGTTCCGCGGAATACAAGCAAAGAATTCGCAAGATCATCGAAGAAGAGGAGGAGATCAACTATTGCAAGCGCATGGGCAAAGTGTGGACCACGGACTTGAAGCCGTTCAAGACGAACTGGATCAAGGAGTATTTGACGCAAGCTCCCTACCTGATCCTGGTCTTCAAGCAGACTTACAGCTGGAGGAGCGACGGCAAGAAGAAGATGCATTATTACAACGAGCAAAGCATTTGTATCGCGACTGGGTTACTAATCGCCGCGATTCACGTAAGTTCCTTAACTATTCCGCGTTGCAATTTAACCACACTTGCAATTTAAGACTGCAATAGGCATGAGCACTTTTTTTGGGCTAGAGATAACTAGCGCCTAACTTCCATTATTCCTTAGAGTACAGAGCCTACATGAAGTAGGGCAAGCATATTGGTCGCGTTGTTGCTTCTTCTTCTTCTTCTTCAGCCTTTCAGCCTTCTTCTTCTGTTTTGATGCACACCGCTCAAAACAGATCGACCTGGAAAAAGATGAAGGAAGCCTATGTTCAGCAGTGGACGTTTAAAGGCTGAAGAAGAAGAAGCAAAATTACTGCCCTGTCCCAAATTTTATTAAACGCGTCCAATATGCTTGCCCTACTCTATGTAACCTCTGTACTCGAAGGAAGCACTTTTTTTGGGCTAGAGATATCTAGCGCCTAACTACCATTATTCCTTCGAGTAGTCTACATTGAGTAGCGCAAGCATTTTGGTTGCGTTTAATAAAATTTGGAAGAGGACAGTAATTTTCATAGCGAAGCGCAAGTTGCTTCTTCTTCTTCAGCCTTTCAGCCTTCTTCTTCTGTTGCACACCGCTCAAAACAGATCGACCTGGAAGAAGATGAACGAGGCCTATGTTGAGCAGTGGACGTTTAAAGGCTGAAGAAGAACTATTAAACGCGACCAATATGCTTGCCCTACTCTTGTAGCACCTGCACTCGAAGGAATAACGGTACTTAGGTGCTAGTTATCTCTCGCCCAAAAAAAAGTGCTCATGCCTGTTCTAATCTAAGTTTGGTTTGAATTGCAAAACTAATAAATAACTTTGCTAATGTCCTTGATTTTTGCACGTTTTTGCATTGACCTGAATGCTTGGGTTGGCTAGTCAACTAGTGCTGCTTGTTTTTAGTATGCTGGATTGGTGTCGTTGACTTCGACGCCTTTAAACTGCGGTCCAGCCTTGAGGAGCTTGTTGGGGCGGCCGCAATCGGAGAAGTTGGTGGTTTTGCTGCCGGTTGGATACCCGACGGACGACTGCCAAATTCCCGACCTCACAAGGAAGAGTTTGGACGAAATTATGGTAGAGTTTTAAAAGAGCCAACATGGAGATAACTTGAAAAGTTTTTGTAATTTTTTGAAAGTGGCGTAAATTTGGTGTAAATTATGTTTGAAAATTTTGTGTTTAATGTAAGAATTTTTTGCAAATTTTATCAAAAAACTTTTAACCCGCCATTACTACGGACAAATAAATAAGACGCAAGTACTACTTATGGGTCGAAAAGAACTCTTTTATTAATTATTCAAAAATAATTATTTTGTCACTAAGGCTGTAAGTTGTCAATTGGTCACGAGCGCGAAATTCACTTCGCTCGAAATTGCGATTGATAATACAATCCGTGTTGCAAAAAATATTTTTCATTACTCATGCGTGCGGACGTATCTTACAAGTTTGGGATCCAGGGGCCTTCCAAAATAATAATTGGACGTCGCGGAATCGCGTCTCGACGCCCATTTGCCGCCCGTGTTGCAAATAATATTTTTTATTACTCATGCACAGAAAGCACTATTTTAAAGGCCATTTTTTAGGTCAGAAAATGACTGTTTGCAAATCTAGAGCGGAAAATTTACTTTCCGCCCCAGATTTAGGGCGGAAAGTTTACTTTCCGCACTAGATTTGTGAACATGTGTGACATGCAGCGTTGCCAATCATACGATAATTATCATACACATACAATAATTTCGTTAGTTTAACACTGTTGTCATTACATTACCCGGATACTTTTTGTCAACACATGTAGAAACGACAACCGTGTGAAACAAAATGACATCTCAAATGTTTTTCAAATGACGCATCAAAAATAACAATAATAGAAATTTGTGGTTATGATGTATAATTTATTGTCATTATGAGTTGTCAAATAGAGAGTTCAGATTCAGAAAATGATTCTACACCGCCTGAATTCAAACAAATTGCGACTGAAATGATTGAAAAATTAACACCAACGAAATCCAGAAGTAGATATGAAGCTGCGTATGAAAAATTCATGAAATGGCGATCAATAAAAAAAATTTAAAGTTTTTCTGAATCGATAGTTTTATCATACTTCAATGAACTGGCCAAAACTCATAAGCCGTCAAGTTTGTGGGGAACTTATTCGATGCTGTGAAGCTTGATTCACATCAAGCACAGAATTAATATTTGTAATTATTCGAGTGCTTTTTTAAAACAAAAAAATAAAGGTTATCATGCAAGAAAGCTCAAACACTAAGTGCAGAACAATTTATTCAATTTCTTCGAGAAGCTCCAGACAATCAATTCCTGACTGTGAAGGTTAATAAATTTTCTAATAATTTCAATACAATATATAAATAAATACACAAATTTATTTACATGTATTTAATTTTAGGTAGCTTTAATTTTTGGGGTACAAGGTGCATGTAGACATCATGAGCTGTGTAACTTAACTGTGAACGATATAGAAGATAAAGATAACATGCTTTTGGTAAAAATTCCAAAAACTAAAAATGATAAGCTGAGATCATTTGTAGTTACGGATGATTTTTACCATATATATAAAAAGTATGCCATATTGCGTCCTGCCAACATGACCATAACAAGATTTTTCACAAATTATCGACACGGAAAATGTACTAAACAAGTCATTGGCATCAATACTTTTGGCAGTATTCCTAAAACAGTAGCAGCATATTTAAATTTGAAAGATCCGAAGTCTTATACTGGACATACGTTCAGAAGAACATCAGCTACTCTGTTAGCTGATTCTGGTGCCCCTTCAGATGACCATTCTGCTGACCCTTAAGAGACGGAGGATGGAAATCTAATACAGTCGCTGAAGGCTACGTTGAAGACTCGGTCCACAACAAAAAGCGAATCGGCAAAGCAAATTGCAGATACTATATCAAACAGACCGTCTAAGACCGTTCAAAAGAAAATATACCAATAAATCCTGTGCCAATTGAAATTCAGAACAAAGAAAATATAAATTTTGAAACGAACACAATTTCAACATCAACCTCAAAACACATGTTTTAATTTTTCAAATTGTTGAAATATTTCAATATATAATAATGAAAAAAAATGATTAATAACTTTTTCAACTATTGTTGAAAAAAATATGTGTAAAAATAATGTTTCTCTTTTTTTTTTTTTCATTTCAGTAGGTACATAATTTTACTTTTTTTATATTGTCATTCTCAAATTCATAATAAAAAATAGTAAAACTCGTTAATTTAGCACTGTAATCATTACATTACACAAACACTTTTTGTCAACACATGTAGAAACGACAGACTTGAAACACAATGACATCTCAAAATCAATATTAAAAAAAGTGAGGTTAAGTTAAAAGTGAACTGGCCGAAGGTTAGGTTTTTTAAGCTGTCAGATAGAATGACATTATAAATAATAATGTCGCGTTTAGAATCGCCTGATTCTTTTTAAAATTTAACTCTTCGTCTTTCTGGCATTCGTAATAAAAAATAATATCCGCAACTCGTGCGGCATTGTCAATTGCCCCCTCGAGCGAATGAGCGCACTCACTTCGTTCGTGCGCTCATCTTCGCTCTCGTGTGCAATCGACAACTTTCCGCACTTGTTGCGAAATATACTATTTTATTACTCATGCGTGCGGACGTATCTTACATGTTTGGGATCCAGGGGCCTTCCAAAATAATAATTGGACGTCGCGGAATCGCGTCGCGACGCCCTGTAATAGCTGTTAATCTGCACAAAGAAAAACTTGATTGTCGATTTGGGGCACCAGGATGTCGCGTTTGACATTCAAACTGGCACGTGGGCCTCGCCGAGACGCGTACCGGCGCCATATCTCTGCGACCACGGAGTTGCCCGCCACAGTTCGAAACGTTTCGGCCGGAATGTGCGGTCAGTTTGACCGCTGCAGTTTCGCCGTTTCTGGGCGCAGCGACTCATAGTCTAAACAGACAAGACTATACCCAACATAATCTAACAATAGATCTTTTTACGGTTAGTTAAGCGCATGCGCGTCCGCCATAGAATCAAAATTGAAGAATTTGCTTTTTCAATTGTCTCCGGTGGTGTGTTCTCACCTCAGTCTCCGCTATCACTCATAGAATTTACACTCAATTTAAAACGTTTCCTTTAATTTTTATTTTGTAATGAACAAAAATTTCTGTCACTTTCACGTCACTTTTTTAATATTTAGGTCTTGATTGTGTTTATTTTATTTATTTCCTTGTTTATTTTTTAATGTAACTTAGCGATATTAAATATTTTCGTGTTTTCATTGCATATTTGCCCAAGTTATGTGGTAATACAGCCAAAATAGCTTTTTTCGCACTTAAAAATGTGCGCCAAGATAGTACTTTTAACGCATGAGTGATAAAAATATATTTTTTTCAATAAAAGCAGATCATTTCTTCATTTAACGAATTTAACATCATTTAAAATTGATTTGTAAATTTTGAAAATAATTACATTTTTCGCATTAAACAACGTGCGCGAAGATATTACTTTTAACGCATGAGTGATAAAAATATATTTTTTTCAATAAAAGCAGATTATTTCTTCATTTAACGAATTTAACATCATTTAAAATTGATTTTAGCCATTTTGCGCACTAAAAAACGTGCGCCAAGGTATTACTTTTAACGCATGAGTGATAAAAATATATTTTTTTTCCAATAGAAACAGATTATTTCTTCATTTAACGAATTTAACATCATTTTAAATTAATTTTAGCCATTTTTTGCACTAAAAAAACGTGCGCGAAGATATTACTTTTAACACATGAGTGATAAAAATATAGTTTTTTTCAATAAAAGCAGATTCTTTCTTCATTTAAGGAATTTAACATCATTTAAAATTGATTTTAGCCATTTTTCGCACTAAAAAACGTGCGTCAAAATATTACTTTTAACGCATGACTGATAAAAATATATATTTTTTCAATAAAAGCAGATTATTTCTTCATTTAACGAATTTAACATCATTTAAAATTGATTTTAGCCATTTTTCGCACTAAAAAACGTGCGCCAAGATATTACTTTTAACGCATGAGTAATAAAAATATATATTTTTTCAATAAAAGCAGATTATTTCTTCATTTAACGCATTTAACATCATTTAAAATTGATTTTAGCCATTTTCGCACTAAAAAACGTGCGTCAAGATATTACTTTTAACGCATGACTGACAAAAATATATATTTTTTCAATAAAAACGCTTTTTTAACTTTTTTTCAATTTTCTCCGGTGGTGGGGATTCGTCATAAGAACTCTCCTCAGTCTCCGGTATCACTCATAGAATTTACATTCAATTTAAAACGTTTTCTTTAATTTTTATTTTGTACTGAACAAAAATTTCATTTTCACGTCACTTTTTTAATATTTAGGTCTTGATTGAGTTTATTTTATTTATTTGCTTGTTTTTTTTTTTAATGTAACTTAGCGATATTGAATATTTGCGTGTTTTCATTGCATATTTACCCAAGTTATATGGTAATACAGCCAAAAATAGCATTTTCGCACTAAAAAAACGTGCGCCAAAAAATTACTTTTAACGCATGTCCACGATGTTATCGCATAAATTTTTTTTTTTCAATAAAAGCAGATTATTTCCTCATTTAACGAATTTAACAACATTTTAAATTGAGTTTAACCATTTTTCGCACTAAAAAAACGTGCGTCAAGATATTACTTTTAACGCATGAGTGATAAAAATTTATATTTTTTAAAATATAAATTAAAATAAAAGCAGATTATTTCTTCATTTAACGAATTTAACATCATTTAAAATTGATTTTAGCCATTTTTCGCACTAAAAAACGTGCGCCACGATATTACTTTTAACGCATGAGTGACAAAAACATATTTTTTTCAATAAAAGCAGATTATTTCTTCATTTAACGAATATAACATCATTTAAAATTGATTTTAGCTATCAAGATATATCTCTATATTTTAGCTATCAAGATATATCTCAAGATATTACTTTTAACGCATGAGTGATAGAAATATATTTTTTTCAATAAAAGCAGATTATTTCTTTATTTAACGAATTTAACATCATTTAAAATTGATTTTATCCATTTTCCGTACTAAAACAAGGGCGCCAAGATATTACTTTTAACGCATGAGTGATTAAAATATATTTTCCTCAATAAAAGCAGATTATTTCTTCATTTAACGAATTTAACATCATTTAAAATTGATTTTAGCCATTTTTCGCACTAAAAAACGTGCGTCAAGATATTACTTTTAACGCATGACTGATAAAAATATATATTTTTTCAATAAAAGCAGATTATTTCTCCATTTAACGCATTTAACATCATTTAAAATTGATTTTAGCCATTTTTTGCACTAAAAAACGTGCGCCAAGATATTACTTTTAACGCATGAGGGATATATATTTTTTTCAATAAAAGCAGATTATTTCTTCATTTAACGAATTTAATATCAATTAAAATTGATTCTAGCCATTTTTCGCACTAAAAAAAGTGCGCCAAGATTTTACTTTTAACGCATGAGTAATAAAAATATTTTTTTTTTCAATAAAAGCAGACCATTTATTCATTTAACGAATTTAACAACATTTCAAATTGATTTGAAAATTTTGAAAATTATTACATTTTTCGCACTAAAAAACGTGCGCGAAGATATTACTTTTAACGCATGAGTAATAAAAAAATATTTTTTTCAATAAAAGCAGATTATTTCTTCATTTAACGCATTTAACATCATTAATAAAATTGATTTTAGCCATTTTTCGCACTAAAAAACGTGCGTCAAGATATTACTTTTAACGCATGACTGATAAAAATATATATTTTTTCAATAAAAGCAGATTATTTCTTCATTTAACGAATTTAACATCATTTAAAATTGATTTTAGCCATTTTTCGCACTAAAAAACGTGCGCCAAGATATTACTTTTAACGCATGAGTAATAAAAATATATATTTTTTCAATAAAAGCAGATTATTTCTTCATTTAACGCATTTAACATCATTTAAAATTGATTTTAGCCATTTTTCGCACTAAAAAACGTGCGTCAAGATATTACTTTTAACGCATGACTGATAAAAATATATATTTTTTCAATAAAAACACTTTTTTAACTTTTTTTCAATTTTCTCCGGTGGTGGGGATTCGTCATAAGAACTCTCCTCAGTCTCCGGTATCACTCATAGAATTTACATTCAATTTAAAACGTTTTCTTTAATTTTTATTTTGTACTGAACAAAAATTTCTGTTATTTTCACGTCACTTTTTTAATATTTAGGTCTTGATTGAGTTTATTTTATTTATTTGCATGTTTTTTTTTTAATGTAACTTAGCGATATTGAATGTTTCCGTGTTTTCATTGCATATTTACGCAAGTTATGTGGTAATACAGCCAAAAATAGCATATTCGCACTAAAAAACGTGCGCAAAAAAATTACTTTTAACGCATGTCCACGATGTTAACGCATAAATTTTTTTTTTTTCAATAAAAGCAGATTATTTCCTCATTTAACGAATTTAACACCATTTAAAATTGAGTTTAACCATTTTTCGCACTAAAAAAACGTGCGTCAAGATATTACTTTTAACGCATGAGTGATAAAAAATTATATTTTTTCCAATAAAAGCAGATTATTTCTTCATTTAACGAATTTAACATCATTTAAAATTGATTTTAGCCATTTTTCGCACTAAAAAACGTGCGCCACGATATTACTTTTAACGCATGAGTGACAAAAATATATTTTTTTCAATAAAAGCAGATTATTTCTTCATATAACGAATTTAACATCATTGATTTTAGCCATTTTTCGTACTAAAAAACGTGCGCCAAGATATTAGTTTTAACGCATGTGATAAAAACATGTTTTTTTCAATAAAAGCAGATTATTTCTACATTTAACGAATTTAACATCATTTAAAATTGACTTTAGCCATTTTTCGCGCTAAAAAACGTACGCCAATGTATTATTTTTAACGCATGAGTAATAAAAATATATTTTTTTCAATAAAAGCAGATTATTTCTTCATTTAACGAATTTAACATCATTTAAAATTGATTTTAGCCATTTTTCGCACTAAAAACCGTGCGCCACGATATTACTTTTATCGTATGAGTAATAAAAATGTATTCGTTTTCATCATTATATTTTTTTTCATCCAGGGCAGCTTATATATACATACATATATATATATATATATATATATATATATATATATATATATATATATATATATATATATATATATATTTATATATTTGCGCAGCGGTCATCCAGTTGGTGCGGATGCGTTTTAAATCATTTGACCATCTCCCTCTGCTTCAGAATGCCTCATTTTGCAGCCTCCATTCCCTTATTCTTCCGATCCATCTGTTGTCCATTAATCTGGCTATATGGTCTGCCCAACTCCACTGCTGCTATGTAATTCTTTCAATAGCATCCGCAACACCGCTCCTTCTCCTGATACTTATGTTGGATACGTTGTCCCTTAGAGATATATGTAGCATTGCGTGCGCATCTAACCTGCCCAGTCGTGTTTTTCCACTGACTTCCTCCGACTTCCTTTGATTTACCTTGATTTCCCACGATTTCTCCTGACTTCCTTCGACTTCCTCTGACTTCCTGCAGGTTGTAAACTACAACTTCCCCTGCGGTTTACCCCTTGTAAGTACATAATTGTATGTGAAAGATGCCATTGTTATAATCGTGTGTAAAAGCATCAAAATCGTGCTTAAAAGTCGAATGTAAATCAAGTGGAGTTTCATTATTAAACGATTTTAGCCCTCGCCTTTGGCTCGTGTTTTAAACCTCGCAACTCATGCACAAAAGCCCTTTTTCACACACTTGTATCATAAACTACTATTAATTCGATGTACTCGTTGCGAAGTTTAAAACACGAGCCGAAGGCGAGTAGATAAAATTCGTAAATAAAATAATGTATGTGACGTGTGTGAAAAAGGGCTTTTGTGCATGAGTTGCGATTAAAGCACTCGTCTTCGTCTCGTGTTTTAAACTTCTCAAGTCGTGCACAAAAGCCCTTCTTCACACACTTGTATCATAAACTACTATTAATTCGATGTACGCGTTTCGAAGTTTAAAACACGAGCCGAAGTCGATTAGATAAAATTCGCAGATAACATATTGTATGTTACACGTGTGTGAAGAAGGGCTTTTGTGCACTCGTTGCGATTAAAACACTCGCCTTCGTCTCGTGTTTTCAACTTCGCAACTAAACTTTTAAACTAGGCCGGCGTTGTCTAGAGGTAAGGCTCTATACTACAAATCCAGCGGTCGTGGGTTCGATCCCCACACCAAGCCAAATTTATCAGGCAATTTTTCAGCCAAGGTTCACTTAGCCTTAGAAAATGAGGAGCTGGCGTTAAACCTGGCGTTATAATAAGCGGCGTAGGAGCGTAGGGCCCAGCCACCATATCTCTAACATAAGCCGATGCTGAAAAATAGATATCCTTGCTTAGCTATCCCCCATAAGGCATCTAAATGCTAGGAAGAAAAAGGGACTATTATTATTATAAATCGTGCACAAAAATCCTTCTTCACACACTTGCATCATAAACAACTATTAATTCGATGTACTCGTTGCGAAGTTTAAAACACGAGCCAAAGGAGAGTAGATAAAATTCGTAGATAAAATAATGCATGTTACACGTGTGTGAAGAAGTGCTTTTGTGCATGAGTTGCGATTAAAGCACTCAACTTCGTCTCGTGTTTTAAACTTCGCAACTCGTGCACAAAAGTCGTTCTTCGCACACTTGTATCATAAACTACTCTTAATTCGATGTACGCGTTTGGAAGTTTAACACACGAGCCGAAGGCGAGTAGATAAAATTCGTAGTTAAAATAATGTATGTTACACGTGTGTGAAGAAGGGCTTTTGTGCACTCGTTGCGATTAAAGCACTCGCCTTCGTCTCGTGTTTTAAACCTAGCAACTCGTGCACAAAAGTCCTTCTTCACACACTTGTATCATAAACTACCAATAATTCGATGTACTCGTTGCGAAGTTTAAAACACGAGTCGAAAGCGAGTAGTTAAAATTCGTAGATAAAATAATGTATGATACACGTGTGTGAAGAAAGGCTTTTGTGCACGAGTTGCGAATTTAAAACACGAGACGAAGGCGAGTGTTTTAATCGCAACTCGAGCACAAAAGCCCTTCTTCACACACTTGTATCATAAACTATTATTAATTGGATGTACTCGTTGCGATTAAAACACTCGCCTTCGTCTCGTGTTTTAAACTTCGCAACACATGCACAAAAGTTCTTGTTCACACACTTGTATCATAAACTACTATTAATTCGATGTACTCGTTGTGAAGTTTAACACACGACTCGAAGGCGAGTAGTTAAAATTCGTAGCTAAAATAATGTGTGATACACGTGTGTGAAGAAGGACTTTTGTGCACTCGTTGCGATTAAGCACTCGCGTTCGTCTCGTATATTAAACCTTGCAACAAAACTTTTAAACTAGGCCGGCCTTGTCTAGAAGTAAGGCTCTAGACTACGTGGGATCGATCCCCATACCTTGCCAAGGTTCACTCAGCCTTAGAAAATGAGGAGCTGACGTTAAACCTGGCGTAATAATAGGAGCGTATGGCCAGCCACCCTATCTCTAACATAAGCCGAGGCTGAAAAAACCTACCCTTGCTTAGCTATCCCCCTTAAGGCATCTAAGTGCTAGGAGGAAAGGGACTATTATTATTATAAATCGTGCACAAAAGTCCTTCTTCACACACTTGCATAATAAACTACTATTAATTCGATGTATTCGTTGCGAAGTTTAACGCACGAGTCGAAGGCGAGTAGTTAAAATTCGTAGCTAAAATATATATGATAATACACGTATGATAATACTGTACAATAATGTATGATACACGTGTGTGAAGAAGGGCTTTTGTGCACAAACTTGTATGATAAACTACTATTAATTCGATGTTCTCGATGCGATTAAAACACTCGCCTTCGGTTTGTGCTCGTGCACAAAAGTCCTTCTTCACACACTTGTATCATAAACTACTATTAATTCAATGTACAAAACTTTATTAGCTTAAAGAGTGTGTAATAAATGGACTGTAATAAAAAGTGTGTAATAAAAAAAACATTTTTTCTTCAATATTTGTTATTATTATTTTTACATAGATACATATATTAAATTTTGTATTATAATTATATTTGTTTTTAAAATATAAATAGCGAAAATAATGGAGAAAATGTGAGAAAATGCGCTTGGAAATTCCAGATATGTGTTGGAAAGGAGATTTGTACTGAACACTTGGAAATTTATGAATAGGATGATTGCGACAGTTACTACGTGGTAATACATACTTACATTGAATTGAAAAATTCACTTTGTTTTTTATAAGTGTGGTAAAAAACAAAGTGAATTTTTCAATTCAATACTCGGAAATTTGTGTGGAATCTCCTTGCGATTTTCTCCGCCAAAAATGTCCATAAAATTTCCATAACGAACGAAATAATTTAAGCGGAAAACTTTTATAAATGTTTTGTATAAATATTTTTATAAATTTACATTTTTGTAAAGGCAACCTGAATTTTCAGTACTCAAGACATTTATTTCTTGCAAAAAACATATTTTTTACAATCCTAGCTTACAATTACCTCGAATAGTTAACAGTTTATAAGAAAATAGGGGATGATTTGTGGTTTAATTTTCTCTTGTTAGGCATTTTTCGGTGTACAGATATTTTTTTCTAAGAAAAAACGGTTTTAAATCAAAAAACGAAAATTTTAAATATAAATTACATCCAAATCACACAAAAAAATATTTACATTTATCTACGGACTAAATAGATTCGACTTAAAATTTATATAAATAATTAATATAAAAACAAAATTTCTTTCAGCTTCAATTGGAAATCAAAGAAATTTGGGGCTTTTCACCTAAAGCAAAATAACATCAGATTTTGAATTTTGTTCCTATTTGGATTAATTGTACACTTACATTATACTTATATCAATACATACATTAAAATTATACTTATACGACGTGAATTAACTTCAGTCACGTCGTATATGTACAATTTTAATGTATGTATTGATATAAGTATAATGTAAGTAATGTAAGTATATCATTAATTTTTTTTCAAGAAGCCTAGTTTCTAATTTATAAGCCTTTAAAGAACGAAAGCCTTGACGAAATTTGAGGCACAGATTTTTTGAAAGCTCCTTGCTTTTATCCAAAAAGTTGAGAAAAAATGTTTGTTTTTTGAGAAAGTTCTTCTTGGACATTCCAAATTTGATTTATTTTTTCGTATAAAAAGCCGGTAGCAAACATTTCAAATCACATTTCACTTAACTTAAGTTGAGTGAAATAAAAGTTAAGTGTAATGAAAATTAAGTGAAATTAGAAAATTCTAATGTTTATCTAAAACTGTAACTTGTAGTGTATAAATAATACGTGGCAAGTTTTAGAATGGGATCTGAATTCGTTTCCGAGATAAACTAACGGAGAGATAAACTAAAGTACGAAGGCGCCGTACTGAGCCCCGCATTTGGGGCTCAGTTGGCTTGTACACCAGTCGATCTAAGACTGGTGTACAAGCCAACGGTTTACAAAATACTGCAAAGTCACTATTAATGCGTATTAGAGGGCAGAAGGACCTTGTGGTCGATAGCCCTTTGTATAAAGTATACAATAAATATATTCTCTCTCTTTACGTATTAGAAACATATAGTCGAAAAGGCGCAAGCTTACAGTTTGCCAACGAATAGGGCAATCTCTATCCCTGAAAGGTTGTATGGATGAACAAAATCAGCTTTAATCAAACAAAAAATGTTTTTTTGAGAAAGTTCTTTTTGGAAATTCCAAATTTGATTTATTTTTTCGTATAAAAAACCGGAAGCAAACATTTCAAATCAGATTTTACTTAACTTCGGTATTTTTTTATTTTTATCTAAAAATGTAGCTTGTAGAGTATAAATAACACGTGTCCAAATGGGTTTAAACGTTCAAAACGTTGGGTCAAATGGGTAAAAACGTTTTAAAATGGGATCTGAATTCGTTTCGGAGATAAACTAAAGTGCGAAGGCACCGTATTGAGCCTCGCATTTAGGGCTCAGTTGGCTCTCAACAAACTGTTGGCTTGTACACCAGTCTTAGATCGACTGGTGTACAAGCAAACGGTTTACAAAATACAGCAACGTCACTATTAATGCGTATCACAAATATGTAGTCGAAAAGTTTGCCACAGAATAGGGCAATCACTATCCCTGAAAGGTTGTACGGATGAGCAAAATCAGCTTGAATCGAAACGATTGTTTATTACAGCTCCAAGGAAGAACTTCGTTTTAAAATGTTTGAGAAAATTTAAATAATTTTAGGAACAAATTTTGCTTTCAAAAATCAATAACTTGGAAATAATTTTTAATTTGTGAGAATTTTTTTCCAAAAAAAAAAAAATTTTTTTTTCTAAATTTGAACAAAATCTAAATATTTTTGAATAAGAGCAAAAAATTTTGAACGATTTTTGCGATTTTTTTTTTTAAATTTTTTATTTCCAAATAATTTTCATTTCTTTGTGAGGAAAAGAAAATTATATGAAAATCAAAAATTTAAAAAAAAAATCACAAAAATTGTTCAAAATTTGTGAAAACATTGTTTATTGCTCTTATTGAATAATATTTGGATTAAAAAAAAAGAAATTAAATCGCAACATTTTTTTAAAAAAATCGCAAAAATTGTTAAATTTTTTTAAAAACATTTTGTAGCTAACTTGCCTATTCGTTTCGAATATTGGGATCTGAATTCGTTTCGGAGATAGATAAACTAAAGTGCGAAGGCGCCATATTGAGCCCCGCATTTGGGGATCAGTTGGCTCTCAACAAACCGTTGGCTTGTACACCAGTCTTAGATCGACTGGTGTACAAGCCAATGGTTTACAAAATACAGCAACGTCACTATTAATGCGTATCACAAATACGTAGTCGAAAAGTTTGCCACATAATGGGGCAATCACTATCCCTGAAAGCTTGTACGGATGAGCAAAATCAGCTTGAATCGAAACGATTGTTTATTACAGCTCCAAGGAAGAACTTCGTTTTAAAATGTTTGAGAAAATTTAAATAATTTTAGGAACAAATTTTGCTTTAAAAAATCAATCAATGACTGGAAATAATTTTTAATTTGTGAGAATTTTTTTCCAAAAAAAAAAAACCATTTTTTTTTCTAAATTTGAACAAAATCTAAATATTTTTGAATTTGAGCAAAAAATTTTGAACGATTTTTGCGATTTTTTTTTAAATTTTTTATTTCCAAATAATTTTCATTTCTTTGTGAGGAAAAGAAAATTATATGAAAATCAAAAATTTTAAAAAGAAATCGCAAAAATTGTTCAAAATTTGTGAAAAGATTGTTTATTGCTCTTATTCAATAATATTTGGATTAAAAAAATAAAAAATTTAAATCACAACAATTTTTTTTAAAAAAATCTCAAAAATTGTTAAATTTTTTTAAAAACATTTTGTAGCTAACTTGCCTATTCGTTTCGAATATTGGTCGTCAATTTTGGTCATTGTTCGCCAATATTCGAAACTAATAGGCACTAGAAGAAGAAGAAGCTAACATTTACTTATTATGAAAACTTTTCCATTTCCTGATTTAAAGTAAACGAAAATATTTTCCCAAAACTTCTCTGAATTTCCAACCTGATGGCGTCCAGAAACTTCAACTTAAATAAAAATCAGTTAATCAATACATAAAAAAATACATTTACAACTTAATCTAAGACAGCTAAACCTAGCTTAAACAATAAATAAGCGAAACCTTTTCGTATCAACTTGTTTTTAAAAAATAATTACAGAAAATATTTTAAGTTAAACATAATAGAAATACTGACTTAATTTCAAGACACAAAAAAATAAAACGCGGAAGAAACTAAGTTGGGTAACTAAAACTTTGTTTTTTTTTTTAGTTTTTTTCTTTATATCTCTATACACTGTAACTTTTAACTATTTACATGAAAATAAATTCGAAAGAAAATTTTTTTTCCTTTTGTAATGCCCCGGATTTTTTTCAAAATATTTAAAAAAAAAGTTTTGCACGAAGCATGTGTTTGTTTATCGCAGAAATTAAATTAAAGAAATTATTTACAAAAAGATTTTTCCCAAAAATTCTTTTCCAACTAAAAAAATTAAAATGAGTAACGTGAAATATTTTTCCCAAAAAAAAAAAAAAAAAATTTTTTTTTTCCAAAAAATTTTTTTTTCAATAAAAAAAATTTTTTTTTTTTTAGTGAAAGTACTTTCCCATTAATTTAAACTTTAAAATTAATTAAAACTTTAAAAATTACCTTTAAAATTTTTTTTTCAAAAAAAAAAAATTTTTTTTTGAGTGAAAATACTTTCCCATTAATCTGAACTTTAAAATTAATTAAAACTTTAAAAATTAACTTTAAATTTAAAATTTAATTTAAAATTTAATTCTTTAAAATTAAATTTAAAAATTTTTTTTCAAAATAAAAAAAAATTTCATGAAATTTTTTTTTTTTGAGAAAATACTTTCCCATTAATTTTAACTTTTCCTCATAATTTACTTAAGACCTACACAAAAAAATTAATCAAAAAAAAAAACAAATCTAAATACTTTGGTATGTTTTTTTTTTACTTCTGCGACGAGGATTAGTGCCTGAAAGCCAGCACCGACGCGACCAATCCCACCAAACAACTCGGCACCAAACTCGATGTTCCAGACGGCGACATTTCTACAAAAAACAAAACGTTATCACCTTAAATCCAGCGCACATCCAACAACTTCTACTACCTTTAGCTTGTGTTTCTGGTGCAGTTTCGTGTTCTGTTAAAACATAAATTAAACACAAATTAAACAAAAATTAAAAAGAAAAATATTTAAAGTTGAATTTAAAAAGAATTTTGAGTTATAGCTCTGTTTAGTTGTTTCATCAATATCTCACTTAGTTGACTAAATAAAAGTAAAGAAATTTGCAGACTAATTAGACAACATTTTGACGAGAACTAAACAGAATAGGATGAACTACGTGCTAATTTATACTTACATTGCATTAAAATATTCACTGTAAAAAAAAAAAAAAAAAAAACGTGAATTTTTCAACTCAATGTAAGTATAATTTACCACGTAGTCCATCCTATTCTGTTTAGTTTTCATTAAAATGTTGTCATTTCATGTTCATAATCATCAAATTAGAAGAGTTTTTATCTGCAAATTTTTCTTACTTTTATCTAGTCAACTAGCTGAGACATTGATGAAAGCTCGTAGATCCACTTACATTTAAGAAACTGTCTTACGTTTGAAAATTTTCTCAACTTTGGAAAGCTGTTGTTTCTTAGACAGTCTAGATTCTAGATTAGTCTAGTTTTTAGTGAAATATAGTCTACATAGTTTAGGATATTTCTGTAAATTTTCTAAGTTTTATCTAGTCAACTAAGCGAGATATTGTTGAAAGTTCGAAGATCTAGCTAGATTTAAGAAACTGTCTCACGTCTGGAAATTGCCTCAAATTTGGAAAGCTGTAGATTTTTAGACAGTCTAGATAGATTAGTCTAGTTGTTAGTCAAATGTAGTCTACATAGTTTAGGATATTTCTCTAAATTTTCTTAGTTTTATCTAGTCAACTAAGCGAAATATTGATGAAAGTTCGTATATCTAGCTAGATATAAGAAACTGTCTCACGTCTGGAAATTGCCTCAAATTTGGAAAGCTGTAGATTCTTAGACAGTCTAGATAGCGTATTCTAGTTTTTAGTGAAATATAGTCTACATAGTTTAAGATATTTCTGTAAATTTTCTTAGTTTTATCTAGTCAACTAAGCGAGATATTGATGAAAGTTCGTAGATCTAGCTAGATTTAAGAAACTGTCTCATATCTGGAAATTGCCTCAAATTTGGAAAGCTGTAGATTCTTAGACAGTCTAGATAGCGTAGTCTAGTTTTTAGTGAAATGTAGTCTACATAGTTTAAGATATTTCTGTAAATTTTCTTAGTTTTATCTAGTCAACTAAGCGAGATATTGATGAAAGTTCGTAGATCTAGCCAGATTTAAGAAACTGTCTCAAGTCTGGAAATTGCCTCAAATTTGGAAAGCTGTAGATTCTTAGACAGTCTAGATAGCGTAGTCTAGTTTTTTGTGAAATGTAGTCTACATAGTTTAAGATATTTCTGTAAATTTTTATAGTTTGATCTAGTCAACTAAGCGAGATATTGTTGAAAGTTCGAAGATCTAGCTAGATTTAAGAAACTGTCTCACGTCTGGAAATTGCCTCAAATTTGGAAAGTTGTAGATTTTTAGACAGTCTAGATAGATTAGTCTAGTTGTTAGTGAAATGTAGTCTACATAGTTTAGGATATTTCTCTAAATTTTCTTAGTTTTATCTAGTCAACTAAGCGAGATATTGATGAAAGTTCGTAGATCTAGCTAGATTTAAGAAACTGCCTCACGTCTGGAAATTGTCTAAAATTTGGAAAGCTGTAGATTCTTAGACAGTCTAGATAGCGTAGTCTAGTTTTTAGTGAAATGTAGTCTACATAGTTTAAGATATTTCTGTAAATTTTCTTAGTTTTATCTAGTCAACTAAGCGAGATATTGATGAAAGTTCGTAGATCTAGCCAGATTTAAGAAACTGTCTCAAGTCTGGAAATTGCCTCAAATTTGGAAAGCTGTAGATTCTTAGACAGTCTAGATAGCGTAGTCTAGTTTTTTGTGAAATGTAGTCTACATAGTTTAAGATATTTCTGTAAATTTTCATAGTTTGATCTAGTCAACTAAGCGAGATATTGTTGAAAGTTCGAAGATCTAGCTAGATTTAAGAAACTGTCTCAAGTCTGGAAATTGCCTCAAATTGGGAAAGCTGTAGATTCTTAGACAGTCTAGATAGCGTAGTCTAGTTTTTAGTGAAATGTAGTCTACATAGATTAAGATATTTCTGTAAATTTTCTTAGTTTGATCTAGTCAACTAAGCGAGATATTGATGAAAGTTCGTAGATCTAGCTAGATTTAAGAAACTGTCTCAAGTCTGGAAATTGCCTCAAATTTGGAAAGCTGTAGATTCTTAGACAGTCTAGATAGCGTAGTCTAGTTTTTAGTGAAATGTAGTCTACATAGTTTAAGATATTTCTGTAAATTTTCTTAGTTTTATCTAGTCAACTAAGCGAGATATTGATGAAAGTTCGTAGATCTAGCTAGATTTAAGAAACTGTCTCACGTCTGGAAATTGCCTCAAATTTGGAAAGCTGTAGATTCTTAGACACTCTAGATAGCGTAGTCTAGTTTTTAGTGAAATGTAGTCTACATAGTTTAAGATATTTCTGTAAATTTTCTTAGTTTTATCTAGTCAACTAAGCGAGATATTGATGAAAGTTCGTAGATCTAGCTAGATTTAAGAAACTGTCTCATATCTGGAAATTGCCTCAAATTTGGAAAGCTGTAGATTCTTAGACAGTCTAGATAGCGTAGTCTAGTTTTTAGTGAAATGTAGTCTACATAGTTTAAGATATTTCTGTAAATTGTCTTAGTTTTATCTAGTCAACTAAGCGAGATATTGATGAAAGTTCGTAGATCTAGCTAGATTTAAGAAACTGTCTCACGTCTGGAAATTGCCTCAAATTTGGAAAGCTGTAGATTCTTAGACACTCTAGATAGCGTAGTCTAGTTTTTAGTGAAATGTAGTCTACATAGTTTAAGATATTTCTGTAAATTTTCTTAGTTTGATCTAGTCAACTAAGCGAGATATTGATGAAAGTTCGTAGATCTAGCTAAATTTAAGAAACTGTCTCACGTCTGGAAATTGCCTCAAATTTGGAAAGCTGTAGATTCTTGGACAGTCTAGATAGCTTAGTCTAGTTTTTAGTGAAATGTAGTCTACATAGTTTAAGATATTTCTGTAAATTTTCTTAGTTTTATCTAGTCAACTAAGCGAGATATTGATGAAAGTTCGTAGATCTAGCTAAATTTAAGAAACTGTCTCACGTCTGGAAATTGCCTCAAATTTGGAAAGCTGTAGATTCTTGGACAGTCTAGATAGCTTAGTCTAGTTTTTAGTGAAATGTAGTCTACATAGTTTAAGATATTTCTGTAAATTTTCTTAGTTTTATCTAGTCAACTAAGCGAGATATTGATGAAAGTTCGTAGATCTAGCTAGATTTAAGAAACTGTCTCACGTCTGGAAATTGCCTCAAATTTGGAAAGCTGTAGATTCTTAGACACTCTAGATAGCGTAGTCTAGTTTTTAGTGAAATGTAGTCTACATAGTTTAAGATATTTCTGTAAATTTTCTTAGTTTTATCTAGTCAACTACGCGAGATATTGATGAAAGTTCGTAGATCTAGCTAGATTTAAGAAACTGTCTCACGTCTGGAAATTGCCTCAAATTTGGAAAGCTGTAGATTCTTGGACAGTCTAGATAGCTTAGTCTAGTTTTTAGTGAAATGTAGTCTACATAGTTTAAGATATTTCTGTAAATTTTCTTAGTTTTATCTAGTCAACTAAGCGAGATATTGATGAAAGTTCGTAGATCTAGCTAGATTTAAGAAACTGTCTCACGTCTGGAAATTGCCTCAAATTTGGAAAGCTGTAGATTCTTAGACACTCTAGATAGCGTAGTCTAGTTTTTAGTGAAATGTAGTCTACATAGTTTAAGATATTTCTGTAAATTTTCTTAGTTTTATCTAGTCAACTAAGCGAGATATTGATGAAAGTTCGTAGATCTAGCTAAATTTAAGAAACTGTCTCACGTCTGGAAATTGCCTCAAATTTGGAAAGCTGTAGATTCTTGGACAGTCTAGATAGCTTAGTCTAGTTTTTAGTGAAATGTAGTCTACATAGTTTAAGATATTTCTGTAAATTTTCTTAGTTTTATCTAGTCAACTAAGCGAGATATTGATGAAAGTTCGTAGATCTAGCTAGATTTAAGAAACTGTCTCACGTCTGGAAATTGCCTCAAATTTGGAAAGCTGTAGATTCTTAGACACTCTAGATAGCGTAGTCTAGTTTTTAGTGAAATGTAGTCTACATAGTTTAAGATATTTCTGTAAATTTTCTTAGTTTTATCTAGTCAACTAAGCGAGATATTGATGAAAGTTCGTAGATCTAGCTAGATTTAAGAAACTGTCTCATATCTGGAAATTGCCTCAAATTTGGAAAGCTGTAGATTCTTAGACAGTCTAGATAGCGTAGTCTAGTTTTTAGTGAAATGTAGTCTACATAGTTTAAGATATTTCTGTAAATTGTCTTAGTTTTATCTAGTCAACTAAGCGAGATATTGATGAAAGTTCGTAGATCTAGCTAGATTTAAGAAACTGTCTCACGTCTGGAAATTGCCTCAAATTTGGAAAGCTGTAGATTCTTAGACACTCTAGATAGCGTAGTCTAGTTTTTAGTGAAATGTAGTCTACATAGTTTAAGATATTTCTGTAAATTTTCTTAGTTTGATCTAGTCAACTAAGCGAGATATTGATGAAAGTTCGTAGATCTAGCTAAATTTAAGAAACTGTCTCACGTCTGGAAATTGCCTCAAATTTGGAAAGCTGTAGATTCTTGGACAGTCTAGATAGCTTAGTCTAGTTTTTAGTGAAATGTAGTCTACATAGTTTAAGATATTTCTGTAAATTTTCTTAGTTTTATCTAGTCAACTAAGCGAGATATTGATGAAAGTTCGTAGATCTAGCTAGATTTAAGAAACTGTCTCACGTCTGGAAATTGCCTCAAATTTGGAAAGCTGTAGATTCTTGGACAGTCTAGATAGCTTAGTCTAGTTTTTAGTGAAATGTAGTCTACATAGTTTAAGATATTTCTGTAAATTTTCTTAGTTTTATCTAGTCAACTACGCGAGATATTGATGAAAGTTCGTAGATCTAGCTAGATTTAAGAAACTGTCTCAAGTCTGGAAATTGCCTCAAATTTGGAAAGCTGTAGATTCTTAGACAGTCTAGATAACGTAGTCTAGTTTTTAGTGAAATGTAGTCTACATAGTTTAAGATATTTCTGTAAATTTTCTTAGTTTTATCTAGTCAACTAAGCGAGATATTGATGAAAGTTCGTAGATCTAGCTAGATTTAAGAAACTGTCTCACGTCTGGAAATTGCCTCAAATTTGGAAAGCTGTAGATTCTTAGACACTCTAGATAGCGTAGTCTAGTTTTTAGTGAAATGTAGTCTACATAGTTTAAGATATTTCTGTAAATTTTCTTAGTTTTATCTAGTCAACTAAGCGAGATATTGATGAAAGTTCGTAGATCTAGCTAGATTTAAGAAACTGTCTCACGTCTGGAAATTGCCTCAAATTTGGAAAGCTGTAGATTCTTAGACACTCTAGATAGCGTAGTCTAGTTTTTAGTGAAATGTAGTCTACATAGTTTAAGATATTTCTGTAAATTTTCTTAGTTTTATCTAGTCAACTAAGTGAGATATTGATGAAAGTTCGTAGATCTAACAAGATTTAAGAACCTGTCTCACGTCTGGAAATTGCCTCAAATTTGGAAAGCTGTAGATTCTTAGACAGTCTAGATAGCGTAGTCTAGTTTTTAGTGAAATGTAGTCTACATAGTTTAAGATATTTCTGTAAATTTTCTTAGTTTTATCTAGTCAACTAAGCGAGATATTGATGAAAGTTCGTAGATCTAGCTAGATTTAAGAAACTGTCTCACGTCTGGAAATTGCCTCAAATTTGTAAAGCTGCAGATTCTTAGACAGTCTAGATAGATTAGTCTAGTTTTTAGTGATATGTAGTCTACATAGTTTAGGATATTTCTCTAAATTTTCTTAGTTTTATCTAGTCAACTAAGCGAGATATTGATAAAAGTTCGTAGATCTAGCAAGATTTAAGAAACTGTCTCACGTCTGGAAATTGCCTCAAATTTGGAAAGCTGTAGATTCTTAGACAGTCTAGATAGATTAGTCTAGTTTTTAGTGATATGTAGTCTACATAGTTTAGGATATTTCTGTAAATTTTCATAGTTTGATCTAGTCAACTAAGCGAGATATTGTTGAAAATTCGAAGATCTAGCTAGATTTAAGAAACTGTCTCACGTCTGGAAATTGCCTCAAATTTGGAAAACTGTAGATTTTTAGACAGTCTAGATAAATTAGTCTAGTTGTTAGTGAAATGTAGTCTACATAGTTTAGGATATTTCTCTAAATTTTCTTAGTTTTATCTAGTCAACTAAGCGAGATATTGATGAAAGTTCGTGAGATCCACCTAGATTTAAGGAACTATCTCACGTCTGGAAATTGCCTCAAATTTGGAAAGCTGTAGCTTCTTAGACAGTCTAGATAGATTAGTCTAGTTTTTAGTGAAATATAGTCCATATAGTTGAGGCTATTTCTGTAAATTTTCTTAGTTTTATCTAGTCAACTAAGCAAGATATTGATGAAAGCTCGTAGATCTACCAAGATTTAAGAAACTGTCTCATGTCTGGAAATTGCCTCAAATTTGGAAAGCTGTAGATTCTTAGACAGTCTAGATAGATTAGTCTAGTTTTTAGTGAAATGTAGTCTACATAGTTTAGGATATTTCTGTAGATTTTCTTAGTTTTATCTAGTCAACTAAGCGAGATATTGATGAAAGTTCGTAGATCCACCTAGATTTAAGGAACTATCTCACGTCTGGAAATTGCCTCAAATTTGGAAAACTGTAGATTCTTAGACAGTCTAGATAGATTAGTCTAGTTTTTAGTGAAATATAGTCTACATAGTTTAGGACATTTCTGTAAATTTTCTAATTTTTATCTAGTCAACTAAACAAAATATTGATGAAAGTTCGTAGATCTAGTTAGATTTAAGAAACTGTTTCACGTCTGGAAATTGCCTCAAATTTGGAAAGCTGTAGATTCTTAGACAGTCTAGATAGATTAGTCTAGTTTTTAGTGAAATGTAGTTCATATAGTTGAGGATATTTCTGTAAATTTTCTTAGTTTGATCTAGTCAACTAAGCGAGATATTGATGAAAGTTCGTAGATCTAGCAAGATTTAAGAAACTGTCTCACGTCTGGAAATTGCCTCAAAATTGGAAAGCTGTAGATTCTTAGACAGTCTAGATAGATTAGTCTAGTTTTTAGTGATATGTAGTCTACATAGTTTAGGATATTTCTGTAAATTTTCATAGTTTGATCTAGTCAACTAAGCGAGATATTGTTGAAAGTTCGAAGATCTAGCTAGATTTAAGAAACTGTCTCACGTCTGGAAATTGCCTCAAATTTGGAAAGCTGTAGATTTTTAGACAGTCTAGATAGATTAGTCTAGTTGTTAGTGAAATGTAGTCTACATAGTTTGCGATATTTCTCTAAATTTTCTTAGTTTTATCTAGTCAACTAAGCGAGATATTGATGAAAGTTCGTAGATCTAGCTAGATTTAAGAAACTGTCTCACGTCTGGAAATTGCCTCAAATTTGGAAAGCTGCAGATTCTTAGACAGTCTAGATAGATTAGTCTAGTTTTTAGTGATATGTAGTCTACATAGTTTAGGATATTTCTGTAAATTTTCTTAGTTTTATCTAGTCAACTAAGCGAGATATTGATGAAAGTTCGTAGATCTAGCTAGATTTAAGAAACTGTCTCATATCTGGAAATTGCCTCAAATTTGGAAAGCTGTAGATTCTTAGACAGTCTAGATAGCTTAGTCTAGTTTTTAGTAAAATGTAGTCTACATAGTTTAGGATTTTTCTATAAATTTTCTAAGTTTTATCTAGTCAACTAAGCGAGATATTGATAAAAGTTCGTAGATCTAGCAAGATTTAAGAAACTGTCTCATATCTGGAAATTGCCTCAAATTTGTAAAGCTGCAGATTCTTAGACAGTCTAGATAGATTAGTCTAGTTTTTAGTGATATGTAGTCTACATAGTTTAGGATATTTCTCTAAATTTTCTTAGTTTTATCTAGTCAACTAAGCGAGATATTAATAAAAGTTCGTAGATCTAGCAAGATTTAAGAAACTGTCTCACGTCTGGAAATTGCCTCAAATTTGGAAAGCTGTAGATTTTTAGACAGTCTAGATAGATTAGTGTAGTTGTTAGTGATATATAGTCTACATAGTTTAGGATAATTCTGTAAATTTTCATAGTTTGATCTAGTCAACTAAGCGAGATATTGTTGAAAGTTCGTAGATCTAGCTAGATTTAAGAAACTGTCTCACGTCTGGAAATTGCCTCAAATTTGTAAAGCTGCAGATTCTTAGACAGTCTAGATAGATTAGTCTAGTTTTTAGTGATTTGTAGTCTACATAGTTTAGGATATTTCTCTAAATTTTCTTAGTTTTATCTAGTCAACTAAGCGAGATATTGATAAAAGTTCGTAGATCTAGCAAGATTTAAGAAACTGTCTCACGTCTGGAAATTGCCTCAAATTTGGAAAGCTGTAGATTCTTAGACAGTCTAGATAGATTAGTCTAGTTTTTAGTGATATGTAGTCTACATAGTTTAGGATATTTCTGTAAATTTTCATAGTTTGATCTAGTCAACTAAGCGAGATATTGTTGAAAATTCGAAGATCTAGCTAGATTTAAGAAACTGTCTCACGTCTGGAAATTGCCTCAAATTTGGAAAACTGTAGATTTTTAGACAGTCTAGATAGATTAGTCTAGTTGTTAGTGAAATGTAGTCTACATAGTTTAGGATATTTCTCTAAATTCTCTTAGTTTTATCTAGTCAACTAAGCGAGATATTGATGAAAGTTCGTAGATCTAGCTAGATTTAAGAAACTGTCTCACGTCTGGAAATTGCCTCAAATTTGTAAAGCTGCAGATTCTTAGACAGTCTAGATAGATTAGTCTAGTTTTTAGTGATATGTAGTCTACATAGTTTAGGATATTTCTCTAAATTTTCTTAGTTTTATCTAGTCAACTAAGCGAGATATTAATAAAAGTTCGTAGATCTAGCAAGATTTAAGAAACTGTCTCACGTCTGGAAATTGCCTCAAATTTGGAAAGCTGTAGATTTTTAGACAGTCTAGATAGATTAGTGTAGTTGTTAGTGATATATAGTCTACATAGTTTAGGATAATTCTGTAAATTTTCATAGTTTGATCTAGTCAACTAAGCGAGATATTGTTGAAAGTTCGTAGATCTAGCTAGATTTAAGAAACTGTCTCACGTCTGGAAATTGCCTCAAATTTGTAAAGCTGCAGATTCTTAGACAGTCTAGATAGATTAGTCTAGTTTTTAGTGATTTGTAGTCTACATAGTTTAGGATATTTCTCTAAATTTTCTTAGTTTTATCTAGTCAACTAAGCGAGATATTGATAAAAGTTCGTAGATCTAGCAAGATTTAAGAAACTGTCTCACGTCTGGAAATTGCCTCAAATTTGGAAAGCTGTAGATTCTTAGACAGTCTAGATAGATTAGTCTAGTTTTTAGTGATATGTAGTCTACATAGTTTAGGATATTTCTGTAAATTTTCATAGTTTGATCTAGTCAACTAAGCGAGATATTGTTGAAAATTCGAAGATCTAGCTAGATTTAAGAAACTGTCTCACGTCTGGAAATTGCCTCAAATTTGGAAAACTGTAGATTTTTAGACAGTCTAGATAGATTAGTCTAGTTGTTAGTGAAATGTAGTCTACATAGTTTAGGATATTTCTCTAAATTCTCTTAGTTTTATCTAGTCAACTAAGCGAGATATTGATGAAAGTTCGTAGATCTAGCTAGATTTAAGAAACTGTCTCACGTCTGGAAATTGTCTAAAATTTGGAAAGCTGTAGATTCTTAGACAGTCTAGATAGCGTAGTCTAGTTTTTAGTGAAATGTAGTCTACATAGTTTAAGATATTTCTGTAAATTTTCTTAGTTTTATCTAGTCAACTAAGTGAGATATTGATGAAAGTTCGTAGATCTAACAAGATTTAAGAAACTGTCTCACGTCTGGAAATTGCCTCATATTTGGAAAGCTGCAGATTCTTAGACAGTCTAGATAGATTAGTCTAGTTTTTAGTGAAATGTAGTTCATATAGTTGAGGATATTTCTGTAAATTTTCTTAGTTTGATCTAGTCAACTAAGCGAGATATTGATGAAAGTTCGTAGATCTAGCTAGATTTCAGAAACTGTCTCACGTCTGGAAATTGCCTCAAATTTGAAAAGCTGCAGATTCTTAGACAGTCTAGATAGATTAGTCTAGTTTTTAGTGAAATGTAGTTACATTGTTTAGGATATTTCTGTAGATTTTCTTTGTTTAATCTAGTCAACTAAGCGAGATATAGATAAAAGTTCGCAGTTCTAGCTAGATTTGTTAAATTGCAATGACTAGACAATAAAATTGTTGGTCTAGTTGAACTTAAACAAAGTTCTAATGGTTTTTCTAATGGAACCTGCTGTTAAAATTATATTTTTGCAAAAAATTGCAATTTTGTTTGCAAAATTTTGCTTTTTTTTTTTGGGTGCAAATAAAGAAAAAACAAAAAACAAAATACCTTGGTGATGAGGTTTGTGTTGTTTTTGGTGGCCGTGGTGCGGTTTGTGGGAAACTGTGATTACAAAACAATAAATTGCAAAAATATGTACAAACAAAAAATCGACAAAAAAAAAATATGCAAAATTAACCAAAGATTTACCAAAACAATGTGCATTGAGATTCAAAAATAATAAAGTCTTAAGCCAAATAAATTTGGCCACAATTTTGACTATATAGTGTCAAACTAAGTCTAAGTTGTCTAGCCTAGTCTAGGCTAGTAAGGATGATTCGTTCTGGACCCTCCACCTTAACTTCCAGTCCCCCATCTTTTAATCAGCTTTTAATAAGCTTTAATCAGTCTTTAATCAGCTTTCCAACAGCTTTAGCCCTTTGGGTACCGATTTATTTAAGGATTTTTTTACATATGAAACGTATTTAATTTGTAGCTATATGGAGTCATATATAAGTTTAATTCATTTTAAGTAAGAATTAAATTATTTTAGTTATTATGAATACCAATTATCTATGTATAACGTGTGGCCTTTATATAGAATAGGTTGGGCCACTTCCATGACTACACTCTCAGAAGCAGGTGTAGCAATTCCCTGAATTTTATCCTTACCAACATAGATTTTGAAGTGAATACAATAACCCGAAGGAGATTCACAAAGTTTCTAGAATTTTATGCCAAATCGTGCTCGTTTAGAGGGGTTGAATTAAATATAACTCAATCGTCCTCTGAATTTCATCAGTGATTCATCAACAGATACTTCACTCTCTGGAGTATAAATATGAGAGAATGTATTATTTAGATAATCCACTATATTTCGTATCTTCTTTATCTGTTCTTTCGTTATTTGTAAAATGAAGGAAACTTGAAATATCAAAAAATCTATTCTGGGGCATAGTGTTTGCAAAAACTGGAGTATTTATAATATTTCTTTTAGACCAATACATATATGCAGTTTAGATTTTTTCACTTGTGACATCAAAATGCATAGTGCAATATATGCTTTTATTTCATCTGATGTTACAGGAAACCATCTTTGGTTTATTTTTTTGGAAAAACCTTCTTTTTCTATCATTTGTCTGGCATATCTATTTGTCTCTTCTGTTATAATATCCCAAAAATCTTCAGTTAGAACTTGTTTCAACACTTTCAAAGGCGAAGGATTATAACTTACTCTTCGCAGGCACAAAGGATTGATTCCGGCGATTTCTGAAAAATGTTTTATATCCGCTAGATTTTCTTTTTCTTCCCATATCCATTCTTCTTCCAATGGTTCATCAGAAGATTCACTATCACTACTTGATAAGACTCTCGCGCGTCTGCGTCAGCTTTCAATCAGCTTTAATACAGCTACAAGAGTGTGAGGTCTATGTAACCCCACGCTAAACTGCGTGTGAGGTCCATGTAGCCCCATGTAGCCACAAGTTTTAATCAAGTGGAGGTGGAGGGTCCAGAACGAATCATCTTTCCCTACTTAGGCTATATGCTAATCTTACCTCCGCCCTTGAAGTGAGTAATAGCCGAAGTGTCCGACCACCCGTATTTATTCATAGCCTTGACTGTGACCTCGTACTCGGCCGCCACCAAGTTGCTCAAGCTGTGCTTGATCTTGAACACGTTTCCCTCCCTGTTCGTTACCACTGGTTTCTCCTCAATCCAGGCTTCATCCTAAAAACACGAAACTTGCTAAACTTTGCTTTAAATATTCAGGCAGTCTAAGTTTTCTACAGTTTTCAAAAATTGAAGACTAGCTCTAATGATTTTTGGAGTTTTTAGTGAAAGTTTTCCCGTTTTCTGACTGGTTTTGATGTGTTGAATCTAATGGTGGAAACCGGAAGTTTCTAGATTGAACCGTGCAAAAGTTAGCCTATCAAGAAACTTACGGAAATTTGTTAATTTTGCGAATTTTAAAGCTAGAAGTACGTTCGTTACACCAAATTAAAGCAATTTTGGTCTTCTTTAACAATCCGGAAACCTAATTTGAAATTAGCGAACATATTCTGAGATATATCCAATTTTTTTGTTAAAAACCTCGGTGGAATTAGCAAAAACTTCGGCTAAAGATTGTAGCTCTCCTTGGAGATGTTCGACGGAAGTTTCTGGATAGTCACGAACGGTTTATCTAAACGGATACATGTTTAAGACTAAAATCATTCAATTTTCAAAAAATGAAGACTAGCTCTAAATAATTTTTGTGGGTTTTAGTAAAAGTTTTAATGTTTTCCGATTAGTTTTGATGTGTTGAACCTAATGCTGAAAACCGGAAGTTTCTAGGTTGAACCGTGCAAAAGTTAGCCCGTCAAGAAACTTACGGAAATTTGCTAATTTCGCAAATTTTTGAGCTACAAGTACGTTCGCTACACCAAATTAAAGCAATTTTGGTCTTCTTTAACAATCCGGAAACCAAATTTGAAATTTGCCTAAGTTGCAAAAACCTCGGTGGAATTAGTAAAAACTTACAAATCGCCCTAATCAAAGAGTTTGACAAATCAAATCAAATAGCATTTTGTTCTCGTTCAAACACCTTAACTTGCAAAATCCATAGCTCAACATTTACGCATCACGACGATGATTTTCTCTTTGACTAATAGAGATATTGATAGAGATAAAGTATTAGACTTACCATTTTCTTCTTATATTGCAAGGAATATTCAAGTATTGGGAAGACGGATTCGACCTCCCACATCATCTCGACCCGGTCGCCTTGACTGTCTTGCGATCCCTTCCTGTAGATGGGCTGACTGGGCGCGTTGGACACGACGACGTGCTGCTGGGTTTTGCCGATCTGGTTCTGTGCCGAGCAGGTGTACTTACCGAAGTCCGCCTCGGTGACGCCCTTCAACGACAGAATGTAGTTGTCGTTCTTGTGGCGCAGCTTCGTCTTCACGTCCACTCCGTCCTTTTGCCACACCACGATGGACACCGGCACGGAATGCACCACGCATTTCAGCTCCAGATTGTAGCTCTCCTCGGAGATGTTCGACGGCAGCTTCTGGATAGTCACGAAGGGTTTATCTAAACGGATACATAAAGACCTAATTAGTCTATCCAGATTATTGTTATGGAACGTTTAAGACTAGAATTATTAAATGAAATTGCTGGAAGAACCAAGCAGGTTTTGGAATATTGAAGACTAGCTCAAAATGATTTTTGGAGCTTTTAGTAAAAGTTTTAGTGTTTTCTGACTGGTTTTGATGTGTTGAATCTAATGGTGAAAACCGGAAGTTTCTAGGTTGAACCGTGCAAAAGTTAGCCTATCAAGAAACTTACAGAAATTTGCTAATTTCGCGAATTTTAAAGCTACAAGTACGTTCGTTACACCAAATTAAAGCAATTTTGATCCTCTTTAACAATCCAGGATTCAACCAAACCAATTCAACCAAATTGAAGACTAGCTCTAAATAATATTTGTGGGTTTTAGTAAAAGTTTTAATGTTTTCTGATTAGTTTTGATGTGTTGAACCTAATGCTGAAAACTGGAAGTTTCTAGGTTGAACCGTGCAAAAGTTAGCCTGTCAAGAAACTTACAGAAATTTGCTAATTTCGCGAATTTTAAAGCTACAAGTACGTTAGTTACACCAAATTAAAGCAAATTTGGTCCTCTTTAACAATATGGAAACCCAATTTGAAATTTGCGAAAGTTTTGTGAGATATATCCATTTTTGTTAAAAACCTAGGTGAAATTATCAAAAACTTGCAAATCACACTAATCAAAGAGTTTGGCACATCAAATCAAAGAGCATTTCGTCCTCATTCAAACACCTAAACTTGCAAAATCTTAAGCTCAACACTTACGCATCACGACGATGTTGATGAACTGGTGGGCTGGAGTCCCAACCTTGTTGTCCGCCAAACACTGGTAACTCCCACTGTTGGAATGCTGAATATTCTCGATGATCAACGTCCTGTCGTGCGATTCAAAACTCACCCCCCTCAACGACCAAGTTATCTTTGGCTGAGGCAATCCCGTCGCATTACAAGTCAGCTTCAACGTATCCCCAGTCTGATACTAAAAGACAAACACATATATAGATATAATAGTTAGCACAGATAACAATGAGGTAACATTTAACGATAAGTCTTAGGTGTAGAACTAGATTCTAGATATAAATCTAGTTCCTAGATGTAGATCTAGTTCCTAGATGTAGATCTACATCCTAGATGTAGTTCTACGTTCTAGAAGAAGATCTACGTCCTAGATGTAGACCTACGTCCTAGATGTATATCTACGTCTTAGATGTAGATCTACGTCCTAGATATAGATTTAAATTTGGGTTCTAGGTGTAAACGTACAGAGGATGTAGATCTACATCCTAGATATAGTTCTACGTCCTAGAAGAAGATCTACGTCCTAGTTGTAGACCTACGTCCTAGATGTAGATCTACGTCCTAGATGTAGATCTACATCTGAGTTCTAGGTGTAAACCTTAGTCAAAGTTCATGTAATATTAGTTGATTTAGTGAAGCTAACACAGGCAATTTTCAAAAAATGAAGACTGGCTATAAATGATTTTTGTGGCCTTTAGTAAAAGTTTTAATGTTTTCTGATTAGTTCCGATGTGTTGAACCGAATGGTGAAAACCGGAAGTTTCTAGGTTGAACCGTGAAAAAGTTAGCCTGTCAGGATACTTACAGAAATTTGCTAATTTCGCGAATTTTAAAGCTACAAGTACGTTAGCTCCACCAAATTAAAGCAATTTTGGTCTTCTTTAACAATCCGGAAATACAATTTGAAATTTGCGAACATTTTCCGAGTTATATCCAATTTTTTTGTTAAAAACCTCGGTGGAATTAGCAAAAACTTCAGCTCAAGATTGTAGCTCTCTTTGGAGATGTTCGACGGAAGTTTCTGGATAGTCACGAACGGTTTATCTAAACGGATACATGTTTAAGACTAAAATCATGCAATTTTCATAAAATGAAGACTAGCTCTAAATAATTTTTGTGACTTTTAGTAAAAGTTTTAATGTTTTCTGATTAGTTCCGATGTGTTGAACCGAATGGTGAAAACCGGAAATTTCTAGGTTGAACCGTGCAAAAGTTAGCCTGTCAAGAAACTTACAGAAATTTGCGAATTTTAAAGCTACAAGTACGTTCATTACACCAAATTAAAGCAATTTTGGTCTCCTTTAACAATCCGGAAACCTAATTTGAAATTTGCGAATAAATTCTGAGTTATATCCAATTTTTTTATTAAAAACCTCGGCGGAATTAGCAAAAACTTCAGCTCAAGATAGTAGCTCTCCTTGGAGATTTTTGACGGAAGTTTCTGGATAGCCACGAACGGTTTATCTAAACGGATACATGTTTAAGACTAAAATCATGCGATTTTAAAAAAAGGAAGACTAGCTCTAAACGATTTTTGCGGCTTTTAGTAAAAGTTTTAATGTTTTCTGATTGGTTTCGATGTGTTGAACCTAACGTTGAAAACCGGAAATTTCTAGGTTGAACCGTGCAAAAGTTAGCTTGTCAAGAAACTTACAGAAATTTGCTAATTTCGCGAATTTTTAAGCTACAAGTACGTTTGTTACACCAAATTAAAGCAATTTTGGTCTTCTTTAACAATCCGGAAACCTAATTTGAAATTTGGCAACATTTTCTGAGTTATATCCAATTTTTTTGTTAAAAACCTCAGTGGAATTAGCTAAGATATAGGTAACATAGATTAAGTTCAGCAGAAAATTGTGTTGTTAGTTTACCTGAGCTGTTCCCTTTCGAGTTGGTCAGAAAATGAGAGATTAGAGTTAGTAAAACTTCAAAATGAGATTATCAGTTTTGTCAGTTTCTCTTACTTGATCGGTTTGCTTGTCGGCGAAGAGGTTGAGGATGGTGGGGCCGGTCTCCAGAGCGATGGTGTGCACCAGGCGGATGGGGTTGGAGGTGGCGACGATCTCGCAGCTGTACTCGCCCTCGTCCGTCTCGTCCACGTCCTTGATCAGCATCGTCTTGTTCTCGAACAGGTGGAACTTGGCGGAGCTGCTGCCCATCAAAATCTTGTCCTGGAAGATGATGCTCTTGTCCTTCTTCCACATGATCACGTACGAATCTAAAATTGATTCATCCATTTGGATATTACTTCATACCAGTGGTATCAAAAGATTACAAAGAAATCTCCTCCAAGTTGTTTGGAAGGCTATGAAGGCTATGAAGCGATTTCTTTAGATAGACTAGTTCACTTCTCATCAAATTTAATCCTGATTTTAGTTTTAGATGCTAAGACTTGGACGTAATTTGCTTACCTATGTTTCCTGTGGTCTCGCATGGAAGGTAGACGTCGCTGTGCGGTTTGAGGATGAAGTTCTTCTGCTCGCTCTCGATGGCGGGAATCTCTCCCGTCTGCTCGTCGTCCTCGTCGGCGGAGTCTCCGTACTCGTCGGCAAAGTCCTTCTGCATGTCGAGATCGTCGCCGTCTCCGAACGTCGGGTCGTAGTCATCGTCAGATGTTGGTTTCGCCGAAACTGCAAACAGAAAACGGCAAAATTGTAATTCACTTTAACACGAAAATTTTCGTAAAATTTTTGTGAAAAACTTCGGTGGGATTAGCAAAAACTTCAGCTCAAGATTGTAGCTCTCCTCGGAGATGTTCGACGGAAGTTTCTGGATAGTCACGAACGGTTTATCTAAACGGATACAGGTTTAAGACTACAATCATTCAATTTTCAAAAAAATGAAGACTAGCTCTAAATGATATTTGTGGTTTTTGGTAAAAGTTTAAATATTTTCAGATTGGTTTTAATGTGCTGTATCTCATGGTGAAAACCGGAACTTTTTAGGTTAAACCGTGCAAAAGTTAGCCTAGCAAGAAACTTTCAGAAATTTGATAATTTAGCGAATTTTAAAGCTACAAGTAAGAACGTTACACCAAATTAAAGAAATTTTGGTCCTCTTTGACAATCCGGAAACTTAAATTGGAATTTGCGAAAATTTTCTGATATATCCATTTTTTTGTTAAAAACCTCGGTGGAATTAACAAAAACTTCAGTTCAAGATTGTAGCTTTCCTCGGAGCTGTTCGACGGAAGTTTCTGGATAGTCGTGAATGGTTTATCTATACGGATACATATTTAAGACTAAAATCATTCAATTTTCAAAAAATGAAGACTAGCTCTAAATGATTTTTGTGGGTTTTAGTAAAAGTTTAAATGTTTTCTGATTAGTTTTGCTGTGCTGATTCTAATGGTGAAAATCGGAAGTTTCTAGGTTGAACGGTGGAAAAGTTAGCCTATCAAGAAACTTACAGAAATTTGATAATTTCGCGAACTTTAAAGCTACAACTGCGTACGTTACACCAAATTAAAGCAACTTTGGTCCTCTTTAACAATCCGTAAACCTAAATTGAAATTTGCGAAAATTTTCTGATATATTCATATTTTTGTTAAAAACCTCGGTGGAATTAACAAAAACTTCAGCTCTAGATTGTAGCTCTCCTCGGAGATGTTCGAAGGAAGTTTCTGAACAGTCACGAACGGTTTATCTAAACGGATACATGTTTAAGACTACAATCATTCAATTTTCAAAAAATGAAGACTAGCTGTAAATGATTTTTGTGGTTTTTAGTAAACGTTTTAATGTTTTCTGATTAGTTTTGATGTGCTGAAGCTAATGGTGAAAACCGGAAGTTTCTAGGTTGAACCGTGCAAAAGTTAACCTAGCAAGAAACTTACAGAAATTTGCAAATTTCGCGAATTTTAAAGCTACAGCTGCGTACGTTACACCAATTTTGGTCCTCTTTAACAATCCGGACACCTAAATTGAAATTTGCAAAAATTTTCAGAGAATTATCCATTTTTTTTGTTAAAAACCTCGGTGGAATTAGCAAAAACTTCAGGTCAAGATTGTAGCTCTCCGCGGAGATGTTCGACGGAAGTTTCTGGATAGTCACGAACGATTTATCTAAAGGGATGCATGTTTAAGACTAAAATCATTCTATTTTCAAAAAATGAAGACTACCTGTAAACGATTTTTGTGGTTTTTAGTAAAAGATTTAATGTTGTCTGATTAGTTTTGATGTGCTGAATCCAATGGTGAAAACCGCAAGTTTTTAGGTTGAACCTTGCAGAAGTTAGCCTAGCAAGAAACTTACCGAAATTCGATAATTTCGCGAATTTTAAAGCTACAATTGCGTACGTTACATCAAATTAAAGCAATTTTGGTCCTCTTTAACAATCAGGAAACCTAAATTAAAATTTGCGAAAATTTACTGAGATATATCCAATTTTTTTTTTGTTAAAAACCTTGGTGATATTAGCAAAAACTTCTGCTCAAGATTGTAGCTCTCCTCGGAGATGTTCTACGAAAGTTTCTGGATAGTCGTGAATGGTTTATCTAAACGGATACATGTTTAAGACTAAAATCATTCAAATTTCAAAAAATGAAGACTAGCTCTAAATGATTTTTGTGGTTTTTAGTAAGAGTTTAAATGTTTTCTGATTAGTTCTGATGTGCTGAATCTGATGGTGAAAACCGGAAGTTTCTAGGCTGAACCGTGCAAAAGTTAGCCTAGCAAGAAACTTACAGAAATTTGATAATTTCGTGAATTTTAAAGCTACAACTGCGCACGTTACACCAAATTAAAGCAATTTTGGTCCTCTTTAACAATCCGGAAACCGAAATTGAAATTTCCGAAATTTTTCGGAAATATATCCATTTTTTTTTTGGTAAAAACCTCGGTGGAATTAGCAAAAACTTCGGCTCAAGATTGTACCTCTCCTCGGAGATGTTCGAAGGTAGTTTTTGGATAGTCACGAACGGTATATCTAAACGGATATGAATCGTTTAAGACTAAAATTATTAGATCTTCAAAAAATTAAGATTAGCTCTAAATGATTTTTGTGGTTTTTAGTAAAAGTTTGAATGTTTTCTGATTAGTTTTGAAGTGCTGAATCTAATGGTGAAAACCGGAAGTTTCTAGGTTGAACCTTGCAAAAGTTAGCCTAGCAAGAAACTTACAGAAATTTGATAATTTCGCGAATTTTATAGCTACAACTGCGTACGTTACACCAAATTAAAGCAATTTTGGTTATATTTAACAATCCGGAAACCTAAAATTGAAATTTGCGAACATTTTCTGATATATCCATTTTTTGTTAAAAACCTCAGTGGAATTTGCAAAAACTTCAGCTCAAGATTGTGGCTCTCCTCCGAGATGTTGGACAAAAGTTTCTGGAGTCACGAATGGTTTATCTAAACGGATATGAATCGTTTAAGACTAAAATCATTCAATTTTCAAAAAATGAAGACAAGCTCTAGATGATTTTTGTGTTTTTTTTGTAAAAGTTTGAATGTTTTCTGATTGGTTTTGATGTGCTGAATCTAATGGTGAAAACCGGAAGTTTCTAGGTTGAACCGTGCAAAAGTTAGCCTAGCAAGAAACTTACAGAAATTTGATAATTTCGCGAATTTTAAAGTTACAAATGCGTACGTTACACCAAATTGAAGCAAAAATCTTCTTCAACTCACTTTAGGTTTGGAAACCTAATTAACTCAAATAATAATAAAGTTGTGTAGGTCTATCTAGTTTTATGGAAGTACAAAAATTGGGCAACTTTTAAGACAGATAAGATAGATAACTCTAATTTTCAATGAAATATAGTCCATATAGTCTAGTAAATTTCTGTAAATTTTCTTAGTCCTAGCTAGTAAACGAACTGAAATATAGCTAATAGTTTCAATTAATTCAATTCAAGATTGTTCAAGTTCAACGAGTTCAAGACTAGAAATGCCAATCTCCTTAATTTCGCAATTATCCAGTTTCCTTATGCTGTGCACAGTTAGCTAAATTGCGTCGCCTAGTCGAACTAGGTTAAGAGTTCCAACGGCGCGGCGTTTCGTTCCGTTCGTAGCGTTCGCGTTCGCCAGCACAATAAGGATATTAAATATTTGCGGAAGGAAGCGCCATTATTTTGCACTTCCGTTCGCCCTCAAACCGCCCCACAGACCCTGACCCAGTCGACAGTTGATAACTCAATTCACTTAAAAGCAAGACAAGACAACACATTTTGATTAGACATAGATTTTCAATTAGACTAGATAGAATGGTCAAGTTTCAAGTAGATTATAGACTATATAGTTTAGTATATCTGTGCAAATGTTCATGATTTTATTTAGTAGACTAACTGATATATTCATAAAAGTTAGAGACTTTCATTTTTGCAGCTCTGGGTGGATTAAAGAAAGCTCAAATATAGAAAGATAGAGCAACGTTTTAGGTTTTTATAGACATATATATTATATAGACTGCATTTTACTGAAAACTAGATGAAAATATCTAAACTGTCTCATAATCTATAGTCTTCAGAGAAGAAAAAAAAAGAAAAAAAAAAAAAACGCAATTTTTGCTATATATTTAAATTTATTTGCTCTATATGTTTTAAATATAGATTATGAGACAGTTTAGATAATTTCATCTAGTTTTCAGTAAAATGCAGTCTATATACAGTATAATCTCGGTAATTCGGCCTTTGGATAATCGGACGACACGTTCAGTAATCCGGCGGATGCACTGGAGACTGCTCGCGCTCTTCCCTCCTGCCATTCTTTCTGATAATCCGGCGGTTGTTTGGTTCCATATGTGCCGGATTATCGAGATTATACTGTACTCTAGTATATTTCTGCAAATTTTCTTAGTCCTACCTAATCTAACCACCTGTGATATAGGTAATAAATCAAAGATTACATTATGGGACTAAATCCTCACGTATGTATTAAGACTTAAACTATATATCAAAGATTAGAAAATCTAAACTAGATAAAAACCAGCAAATCCCAAATCAATTTCGAGTGAAAAAAACTCGACAATAACTCAGTGGTAATCTCACATTAAACTTGACACAGTTGAGTACGGATCGAGTGTAGGTTTCGCGTTGTCTAAATAGTAAGTAAACGAATGTGGTCGTCCCATATGGTGTGGTCTCAAACATTTGAATAAACGCGTTACGTCATCGCGCGTTACGCAACGCAGTAAGATAATATACATACTTCTAATATCGGCTTTCGAATACTAATCACTCGAGGTTTTTACCACCAACTTCTTATAATCGAGTGCTTTTTTCCATCTGGGTTTAAATTTATTCACGCATTTCGAACGCGACGTAATAATAGAATTCAGTTTTGTATTGTTCGGTCTGAATGGATTGCCGGAATTAGTTACAACTTCGTCACGCTCTCGCTGTATACTAGCTGATGTAACTCATATAACTTGTTCAGGCGCCCACGCCTGCAAATACTCAGAAAGCCAGAATCGTTCCAAACAGAATTACCTAATATTTATTAGCTTATTAGATAATAATAGACAAGACTAGACGGACAAGACTAGACGGACAAGACTAGACAGACAAGACTAGACAGACAAGACTAGACGGACAAGACTAGACGGACAAGACTAGATGGACAAGACTAGTCTAACTAAATAGTTAGAGTCACTATTGCAAATGTTTTAAATTTGTATAATATTGGACGAAAAATAAGAAACTTCAAATTTAGCTGTTGATATCTCTTGAAGTGCACTAGATAAACGAAATTTATTGATTTCATAGATAACACCAGAGAGGCAAAGACTAGACAGCAAATTGGGTTTGTTAAATGAGTATTGGATTGTGTTAACATTGTGGCGATTGAATCTGTGCAGCTGAACGCTATTTAAAATGTTGTTGTAATGTGAATGTAGTCGGCGTCGCGACGCCGGAACAGAGGAGGACTGTTTAGGTGGGTCGGATCAATCGGAGCACGCGCCCAACCGGAAACGGCCGGAGAATAATAGGGGCACTGTGCGGCCGGAAAAACCGGAAATCGGAGCGCGTTTGTGTTTTTGTTTATTCGACGTTAATGTTCGGATGGAAAGGATGGACGGTTTAGTTTTAGCTGCATTGCGATGGAGCAAGCTAATTGCTAATTAGTTGAGGAACGTCTGCGGAGGAAGTTACGCGATGATTGATTTTTATTAAGTTTTAATTGTTTCGAGTTTAATGTCGGGCGGGAACAGGGAGGGTTAAATTGGCGTAAAATTGGAAACTTTTGACCGTAATAAAAATAAAGTGGGAGACGCGTTTTCCGTTTACGATCCCATCGGGTTTGTACAATTGCCTGTGCTAATTTACCTTGATTGGCAGTAGCCAATCTTAAATTATCTATATCTCACTTAATCCACAAGTTAAGTTTAAACTATTTTAGAGCAAGATTCCTAACTATATAGACTATATATTACTGAAAACTAGACTAATTTATCTAGACAGTCTAAAAATCTACAACGTTTTTAACTTGATGCAATTGTTATATAATTATATCCATTTATCCCTTATAACTGCAGCTTTGCTTTTATTAATAAGCAAAGCTGCACTGATGAGAGATAAATCTCGAAACGCGTCTGCAGGTGTCTACTTACTTAAGTTATCGGAAAGATAAGATCATAAAAATCTACAACGTTTTAAACTTGATGCAATTATTATATAATTATACCGATTTATCTCTCATAAGTGCAGCTTTGCATTTATTAATAACAATTTTCAAGTGAGTGTTTTACAAATTGTTATTAATAAAAGCAAAGCTGCACTGATGAGAAATAAATCTCGAAACGCGTCTACAGATAGCTACTTACCTAAGTTATCGCAAAGACATGATCATAAAAATCTACAACGTTTTAAACTTGATGCAATTGTTATATAATTATACAGATTTATCTCTCATCAGTGCAGCTTTGCTTTTATTATTAACAATTTATTCAGGTGAGTGTTTTACAAATTGTTATTAATAAAAGCAAAGCTGCAGTGATGAGAGATAAATCTCGAAACGCGTCTGCAGATGGTTACTTACCTAAGTTATCGCAAAGACATAATCATAAAAATCTGCAACGTTTTAAACTTGATGCAATTGTTATAAAACTATACAGATTTATCTCTCATCAGTGCAGCTTTGCTTATCTTAATAACATTTTTCAGGTGAGTGTTTTACAAATCGCTATTAATAAAAGCAAACCTGCACTGATGAGAGATAAACATAGAAACGCCTCTGCAGATAGCCACTTACTTAAGTTATCGGAAAGACATGATCATAAAAATCTACACCGTTTTAAACTTGATGCAATTGTTATAAAACTATACAGATTTATCTCTCATCAGTGCAGTTTTGCTTATCTTAATAACAATTTTCAGGTGAGTGTTTGACAAATCGCTATTAATAAAAGCAAAGCTGCACTGATGAGAGATAAACCTAGAAACGCGTCTGCAGATAGCTACTTACTTAAGTTATCGGAAAGAAATGATCGTAAAAATCTACAACGTTTTAAACTTGATGCAATTGTTATATAAGTAAGTAGCTATCTGCAGACGCGTTTCGCGATTTATCTCTCATCACTGCAGCTTTGCTTTTATTAATAACGATATGTAAAACACTCACCTGAAAATTGTTATTAATAAAAGCAAAGCTGCACTGATGAGAGATAAATCTAAAATGAAACGCTTCTGCAGATGGCTACTTACTTAAGTTATCGCAAAGACATGATCATAAAAATCTGCAAAGTTTTAAACTTGATGCAATTGTTATATAATTATACAGATTTATCTCTCATCAGTGCAGCTTTGCTTTTATAAATAACAATTTTCAGGTGAGTGTTTTACAAAACGTTATTAATAAAAGCAAAGCTGCACTGATGTGAGATAAATCTCGAGATGCGCCTGCAGATGGCTACTTACTTAAGTTATCGGAAAAACATAATCATAAAAATCTACAACGTTTTAAACTTAATGCAATTGTTATATAATTATACAGATTTATATCTCATCAGTGCAGCTTTGCTTTTATTATTAACAATTTATTCAGGAGAGTGTTTTACAAATTGTTATTAATAAAAGCAAACCTGCACTGATGAGAGATAAACCTAGTAACGCGTCTGCAGATAGCTACTTACTTAAGTTATCGGAAAGACATGATCATAAAAATCTACAAAGTTTTAAACTTGATGCAATTGTTATATAATTATACAGAATTATCTCTCAGAAGTGCAGCTTTGCTTTTATTAATAACGATATGTAAAACACTCACCTAAAAATTGTTATTAATAAAAGCAAAGCTGCACTGATGAGAGATAAATCTAAAATGAAACGCTTCTGCAGATGGCTACTTACTTAAATCATCGCAAAGACATGATCATAAAAATCTACAACGTTTTAAACTTGATGCAATTGTTATATAATTAAACAGATTTATCTCTCATCGGTGCAGCTTAGCTTTTATTAATAACAATTTTCAGGTGAGTGTTTTACATATCGTTATTAATAAAAGCAAAGCTGCACTGATGAGAGAAAAATCTCGTAACGCGTCTGCATATGACTACTTACGTAAGTTATCGCAAAGACATGATCATAAAAATCTACAAAGTTTTAAACTTGATGCAATTGTTATATAATTATACAGATTTATCTCTCATCAGTGCAGCTTTGCTTTTATTATTAACAATTTTCAGGTGAGTGTTTTACAAATTGTTATTAATAAAAGCAAAGCTGCACTGATGCGAAATAAATCTCGAAACGCGTCTACAGATAGCTACTTACCTAAGTTATCGCAAAGACATGATCATAAAAATCTACAAAGTTTTAAACTTGATGCAATTGTTATATAATTATACAGATTTATCTCTCATAAGTGCAGCTTTGCTTTTATTAATAAAAAATTTCAGGTGAGTGTTTTACAAATCGTTATTAATAAAAGCAAAGCTGCACAGATGAGAGATAAATCTCGAAACGCGTCTGCAGATGGCTACTTACTTAAGTTATCGCAAAGGCATGATCATAAAAATCTACAAAGTTTTAAACTTGATGCAATTGTTATATAATTATACAGATTTATCTCTCATAAGTGCAGCTTTGCTTTTATTAATAAAGAATTTCAGGTGAGTGTTTTACAAATCGTTATTAATAAAAGCAAAGCTGTACTGATAAGAGATAAATCTCGAAACGCGTCTGCAGATGGCTACTTACTTAAGTTATCGCAAAGACATGATCATAAACATCTACAACATTTTAAGCTTGATGCAATTTGTTATACAATCATAGATTTATCTCTCATCAGCGCAGCTTTGCTTTTATTAATAACAATTTCAGTTGAGTGTTTTACAAATCGTTATTAATAAAAGCAAAGCTGCACAGATGAGAGATAAATCGAAACGCATCTGCAGATAGCTACTTACTTAAGTTATCGGAAAGACATGATCACAAAAATCTACAACGTTTTAAACTTGATGCAAGTGTTATATAAGTAAGTAGCTATCTGCAGACGCGTTTCGAGATTTATCTCTCATCACTGCAGCTTTGCTTTTATTAATAACGATATGTAAAATACTCACCTGAAGATTGTTATTAATAAAAGCAAAGCTGCACTGATGAGAGATAAATCTAAAATGAAACGCTTCTGCATATGACTACTTACTTAAGTTATCGCAAAGACATGATCATAAAAATCTGAAAGTTTTAAACTTGATGCAATTGTTATATAATTATAGAGATTTATCTCTCATCAGTGCAGCTTTGCTTTTATTAATAACAATTTTCAGGTGTGTTTTACAAATCGTTATTAATAAAAGCAAAGCTGCACTGATGAGAGATAAATCTCGAGACGCGTCTGCAAATGTCTACTTACTTAAGTTATCGGAAAGATAAGATCATAAAAATCTACAACGTTTTAAATCTGATGCAATTGTTATATAATTATACAGATTTATCTCTCATAAGTGCAGCTTTCCTTTTATTAATAACAATTTTCCGGTGAGTGTTTTACAAATCGTTATTTATAAAAGCAAAGCTGCACAGATGAGAAATAAATCTCGAAACGCGTCTGCAGATGGCTACTTACTTAAGTTATCGCAAAGACATGATCATAAAAATCTACAACCTGTTAAACTTGATGCAATTGTTATATAATTATACAGATTTATCTCTCATCGGTGCAGCTTTGCTTTTATTAATAACAATTTTCAGGTGAGTCTTTAACAAATTGTTATTAATATAAGCAAAGCTGCCGTGATGAGAGGTAAATCTCGAAACGCGTCAGCAGATAGCTACTTGCTTAAGTTATTGGAAAGATAAGATCACAAAAATCTGCAACGTTTTAAACTTGATGCAAATGTTATATATTTATACAGATTTATCTCTCATCGGTGCGGCTTTGCCTATATTAATAACAATTTTCAGGTGAGTGTTTAACAAATTGTTATTAATAAAAGCAAAGCTGCACTGATGAGAGATAAATCTCGAAACGCGTCTGCAGATGGCTACTTACTGAAGTTGATGATCTTCAAAGCAATTTTATTTTTATGGTTTTGTTGAGTGCCAACAAAAAAGCTATTAAATAACTGACTATTTAAGCTATTAAATTTCACATGAGATTTGCTTTGGTAGTCCTGAAAAAGGCGTAGTAATTGTTATAGAGCTCCGGAAAGGCTGAATATATTTATATATTCAGGCTGTGTTTGATTGTTTTAAGTTTGTAAAATTTCTAGCAGTGCATTAGACTATATAGACAATATTTCGTTGAAAACTGGACTAATCTATTTTTTGTTTTAAGTCGTTTTGGGGAAAGCTCTCACTAAAACCCCTATTTCACATTGGCTTTTATATTTCGCATTCATTCAGGCAGTAGCGTCGCTAGCGTCAATGGGGCGAATGCCCGGAGCCCACGGGCTAGGGGGGGGCCCACAAAGGCTGTGCCGCCCCCCCCCCATTTTGCTGAAATTAAAGCAAGGTAAATAGAGGTCAATTTTGAGTCAATTTTGAATCAAAAAAAGTCAAATTTGTTTGTCTTTTATATTAATATATTAATATTTCTTCAATACATATGTTCCTTTCTTGTGTTTATTAAAAATTAAAGAATTAATTTGTTTATTCACTTTTTATATATACTGGGGGCCCCACCTCAATATATATGCCCGGGGCCTCGAAATCCAAACGACGGCGCTGCATTCAGGGTTCGGCTAGTACCTGGCTAGGGCCTGGATGGTTGGTGAAAACCACCCTAGTTGTTGCGTCCCCGACCGGGAATCGAACCCGGGACTCCGCATTGCGAGAGACTAATCACCTAGACTACTTTAAATTGTAAAGGCAAATTTAAATGTGTGATGAGGCAATACAACACGAGGCAATACAAATTTGTGATTGTACTGATTTTGAAGAAGTTCCAAATTCGCGATTTCGCAAATTCGTATCAAATTTCACGAAATGTAAACGAAAGAAAAAAATCCAACTTGAATCATCGCTTGTTTTAATGGAACATGCTGGCTTTAACACTCTCCAACGGACTTTTTCCCGTTCGGAAAACAACATGTGGTTTGCACATTGTCTCCACAAACAAAAAAAGTCTGTAGATAAAAAGCCACAGAGAGATTACGAGCAATCTCGATCGGCCGAAAGCTTTAATGGATCGCACGAAGCGCCGCGACCCGCACCACTAAATATAAGGGTGGAATATTTGCAAATCACATTGACTTAACGACTATTAACTAAATGGGATCATACATCATAATTAGTCTGAAACTAGTACACTTTACTGAATTACTGATGATAATCTAAACTTTCTATGTCTTCAAACTGATAGAGAAAGAATATATTTATTGTAAACTTTACAGAAGGGGCTATCGACCACAAGGTCCTTCTGCCCTTAACCACTTGACATACGAATATAATTCGCGTTGACTTGTCCATATACATGTGATCTTATCACATATACATGACGTCTACAAATAGAGAGAATATATTTATTGTAAACTTTACAGAAAGGGCTATCGACCACAAGGTCCTTCTGCTCTTAACCACTTGACGTACGAATATAATTCGCGTTGACTTGTCCATATACATGTGATTTTATCACATATACATGACGTCTACAAATAGAGAGAATATATTTATTGTAAACTTTATAGAAAGGGCTATCGACCACAAGGTCCTTCTGCCCTTAACCACTTGACATACGAATATAATTCGCGTTGACTTGTGCATATACATGTGATCTTATCACATATACATGACGTCTACAAATAGAGAGAATATATTTATTGTAAACTTTATAGAAAGGGCTATCGAGCACAAGGTCCTTCTGCCCTTAACCCCTTGTCATACGAATATAATTCGCGTTTATGTGTCCATATACATGTGATCTTATCATCATATTATCATATTATACATGAGGTCTTATGGACGGCATGGTATGTCAAGGGGTTAAAACAAATATTTGTTTAGATGTACATTGAATTTGAAAAATTCGCTATGTTAAGAAAATTAGATAAACAATATCAAAAAAAAAAAAAAAAAAAAAAAAAAAAAAACAATTGAATTTTTTAATTCAATGTATTGTAAGTATGAATTACCAAGTAGTAACAGTCGCAACTATCCTATTCATTGCTTAGATTTGCCTAAAATTTACAGTCAGGCTCAATTAGTCGCCTAATAATTGCAGCCTGTGTCTTGTCTATCCCATCTAGTCTAATATTGTTTACCTAGTTAGTCTATTTAGTTTTGTTCACATAGTCTAGTCTGTGTAATCTTGTTTATCTTGTCTAGTCTGTCTAATCCCGTTTAGATAGTCTATTCTAGTTTTGTTCGTGGTTTATAAAGCGAATTCCTTGCGAATCATCGCCAAATATCAACGATTCGCGCAGACGTTCGAATCGTAAACAGAATAATACACAAATCGCGCAATAATCGCTGAAAACAATAATAAACGGCGCACACTAACCCACATTCGCGTTAAGAAATCGATTTTAAGTCGCCCGGATTTAGATTTCGCCAATTGCCAAACTAAATCGCACGAATAATAATCGACAGAAAAATTAGTGGATTGTGCAAATTGTCTAAAATATAATATACAGTATAATCTCGATAATCCGACACATATGGTACCAGAATAAGGGACAGAAGAATTAGTGGATTGTCTAAAATGTCAAATATAAAATATACAGTATAATCTCGATAATCCGACACATATCGGACTAGACAACCGACGGATTATCATAAAGAATGGTCAGAAGGGCGTGGTGGCGCCGGATTACTGAACGTGTCGTCCGATTAACCAACGGCCGGATTATCGAGATTAGACTGTATTATTAGCGGAAAAAATGTTAGCGGCGTCTTTTCAATTAACTATTAACTTTTCTCTTATAAAGTCATCCCGATAGATTGTCCAAAATCGTAATATTATTTATTTACGACCACTATTGTAATTGCGCATTATTGCACAGTTCGTGGATTATGTAAATACATCATAACACACACGTATGTAATAATCAGCGATTAATGATAAGTTGTGATTGATAACACACACGTGCGTTTGGTTTACGATGCGTTGATTGGCTGAGAGCTGCTACTACGTGCTCATTGACATTGCTCATTGACAGCGAAATAGACATTGCGTACATTGGGTTGCCTATATCTATCAGCACTCGTATTCCAGTTTAACCGAAAATACAACTGTTTATATTGTACATATTTTTTTTTATTAAACAGAAACAAATTAGTGTGGTCGTAGATAAAGTACAGTACATAACTCGAGTTGTAAGGCAATTACGTACTCGCGGAATTACGCAACTGTTACGCTCGTACGTAATATGCTTCTTACAACTTTCGTTATATTAATATAATTATTAATAGTTATATACTATTATGATACAAGTGTGAAGAAGGGCTTATGTGCATGAGTAGCGAAGTTTAAAGCACGAGCCGAAGGCGTGTGGTTTAATCCGAAAATTTATATTCCCTGCGTCTATATTTTTTGTTTAGCGACGCGAGTTGTTGCCATAGTTACAACAAACAGAAATCGTTTAATAATGAAACTCCATTTGATTTACATTGGACTTTTACACACGAGTTGGATACTTTTTCACACGATTGTATTTACTAACCCCTTGACATACGAATAAAATGCGCGTTGACGTGTCATATACATGTGATCTTATCACATATACATGACGTCTTAGAGACGTCATTGTGTGTCAAGGGGTTAACGTGTTCATTTTAGTGTGTGAGTAGATATATATTATTTACTTATTTAATGTATTATAATGTATTATTGTGTTAGCTTGAGTGATTTTGTGAAATTTAAAACAAATCGTTTGTGTGGGGAGAATGTCAGACGACAACCTTTAATTCCCCGACCTTTCCGGAAAACTCGCATTATTGCGTTATTTTCCTTGAGAGCAACCGCGGGTTGCGACCTAATTTTCTGCGGGTTTTAATGGTTTTTGCGCCGACTTTTTTTTATTCGTCTGACACGGTTTGCAATGTGCCAAATGGCGGGGTTGATGCGAGTTCTCCCACACGTTTTCCACATTCGTTTGGGCCATAAATTCTAATGGATTTTTCATCCGCTTTCCGTGACGTTTTCCCGGTGATTTGCGCAAATCGATATTTCATATCGCCAACGGGAAATATGATTTTTGTTTAAATCTATGCATACACCTTTTCATAGTTGAAATTTTTTGTGTGTGCATGCGTCAATTTCCGCCATGTTATATGTCAAAATTGCCCGAACTTTATTATACGTATTTTTATTTATATAACTTTTTATATAACTTTATTATTATTATACGTATAACCTTAATATTTGCCCGAAACTTGTATATTCCCGCCTTTCAAACTTGACAGATGCGCATGCGCTTAACTAACCGTAAAAAGGTCTATTAAATTTTTATTAATTTCACAATTAACAAGTTGCCTCAGCTTCTCTAGCATCAGTGCAGCTTTGCTGTTCTGCATTATAAATTGGATGATCTTAGAAACAATGTTATTTATCTAGTATTCGTTTAGTGACATGACGAGCTAGATCGTACAAGACTAGATAAAGTTATAGCGCAGCGTACAAGACTAGAATATATTATTAAGGTTCCGTACCGAAAACGGAACCCTTATAGGATCACTTTGTTGTCCGTCTGTCTGTCTGTCTATCTGTCTGTCCGTCTGTCTGTCTGTCCGTCTGTCTGTCTTTCAAGACCATTTTTCTCAGGAACGCGTAGAGGTAACAAGTTGAAATTTGTATCAAATACTCAGGTCTACGGGCCCTTTCAGCTGTGAAAAAATCAAACTTGTAAGTCAACGCGATCAAAAGATATGACCGTTTATGTCGCATATTTTGCGATTTCACAAGGGAATCAAAACCTATAGGGTACTTCCCGTTGACCTAGAATCATGAAATTTGGCAAGAAGCGGTGTCTTACAGCACATGGAAATGGAAAAATCTGAAAACCGTAAATATGTAGTTTAATTACTTATTTTAAAACTTATGAAAATACACTAATGAGTTGCGGGTATTGTCAGGCATCAGAAGCATATGGGTTGCATACAGTTAGGTCCTCCTAAAGATACCTTACATACAAGTTTGTCGGAACCCTCGGTGCGCGAGTCACAACTCGCACTTGGCCAGTTTTTTTTTTTATTTAATCCGTCGCCTCGACGGTTTTCGCAATGGAAAACAACAAAAACTTTCTCAATTTTCGATCAACCGGAGAATTTTTCTAAAAAAAAATTGAAACCTCTTGGAATAATTTGTGCGAAAAGTTAATCGATTTTCCACGACTTTTCTGCATTCAGATAGTGTGGCATCGCTATGGCGACGCTTTCCAGTCCGAATTTTCACCGCACCACAATTTTCTCGCAGAAATTCTGGCAAAACATGATTTCAGCACATTTTCCATGGAACGTAGCTTTTCATTTTCGTTGAGATTTTCCGAACTAAAAATTTTTATTTCCTCATAAATACAGGGTGTTTCAAAAAGAATATCCGTATTTCGCATGCATGTGTTTATTAAACTTTAAGACATACGAATATGAAACTTATATTTACGAACCTCTCAAGTTTAGATTAGAGATCTTCAATATGTGGTCCATCATCGACTCGAATAATATCACACCGATATTCAAATTCCTCCCATACTCGGGCAAGCTATTGAGAACGTTTTCGCTAAACGCGTCGTGTTCAGTGATGAAGCGACTTTCCATGTTCATCATCATCATATAGCAGCTTGTCTCGTCCACTGCTGGACATAAGCCTCTCTTGAGGCTTAAAAAAGACCATCTAGACCATCGAAACTAGAAACCTATACCATTAAAACCTAGACCATCTTGCTCGGTTTTGGGCATCCTGGATCCAGTTTGGGGAAATCCTTCTTAAATTGTCCGTCCATCGGGTCGGCGTATCTGTTTCTCTGTGCTTCGTCTCTGGGGCGCCATTCTAGTATTCTCTTCGTCAAAATTCTTCCGACGTGACCAGCCCAGGTCCATTTTAGGTATGTGACTCTTTCAATTGCATCCGTAACTTAGTAAATTGCATCCGTAATTGAGACTTCGCGATTCATGCACAAAAGCCACACTCTTCTTCACACACTCCCTGTTCTTCTGTGTAGATCTTCATTTCCGATTTTGCCTCGCAATGTTACTCATGTTAGTGGTCAAACCAACACAATGTTCGAATTTGGGGCCTACAGAATCCACATGCAGCTAATGAACATGCACGGCATCCAGTCCTTGAACATGTACGAGATGTGAATGCACAAAGTCAATGTGTTTTGTGCGATATCCCGATTATCTGTTTACGTGTTTGATGGAAACACGGTTAACGGTGAGCAGTATCTCGCTATGTTACAAAACTCGTTGTTTCCGAGGCTGCACGAATACAACTTCATTTTTCAATAAAATGGGGCACCCACTCACTGGAGTCGCCAAATGCGTGAATATCTGAATGAAACTCTACCGTACCGTTGGATTAGTCATCAAGGAGCAAACGAAGAGCATGGCTCAGCTGGGCTCCACGGTCACCGGATTTGGCAGCCTGTGACTTCTACCTATTGGTACCTCAAGGGAGTGTGCTTGCTCCAACTTTGTTCATCTTATATTTCAAAAGACAGACAGGACTAGACAGACAAGACTAGACAGACAAGAGACTAAACCGACAAGAATTGACAGACAAGACTGGACAGACAAGACTGGACAGACAAGACGACAGACAAGACTGGACAGACAAGACTGGACAGACAAGACTGGACAGACAAGACTGGACAGACAAGACTGGACAGACAAGACTGGACAGACAAGACTGGACAGACAAGACTGGACAGACAAGACTGGACAGACAAGACTGGACAGACAAGACTGGACAGACAAGACTGGACAGACAAGACTGGACAGACAAGACTGGACAGACAAGAATGGACAGACAAGACTAGACAAACAAGACTAGACAGACAAGACTAGACAGACAAGACTAGACAGACAAGACTAGACAGACAAGACTAGACAGACAAGACTAGACAAACAAGACTAGACAGACAAGACTAGACAGACAAGACTACACAGACAAGACTACACAGAGAAGACTAGACAGACAAGACTAGACAGACAAGACTAGACAGACAAGACTAGACAGACAAGACTAGACAGACAAGACTAGACAGACAAGACTAGACAGATAAGACTAGACAGACAAGACTAGACAGACAAGACTAGACAGACAAGACTAGACAGACAAGACTAGACAGACAAGACTAGACAGACAAGACTAGACAGACAAGACTAGAGAGACAAGACTGAACAGACAAGACTAGACAGACAAGACTAGACAGACAAGACTAGACAGACAAGACTAGACAGACAAGACTAGACAGACAAGACTAGGCAGACAAGACTACACAGACTAGACAAGACAGACAAGACTAGACAGACAAGACTAGACAGACAAGACTAGACAGACAAGACTAGACAGACAAGACTAGACAGACAAGACTAGACAGACAAGACTAGACAGACAAGACTAGACAGACAAGACTAGACAGACAAGACTAGACAGACAAGACTAGACAGACAAGACTAGACAGACAAGACTAGACAGACAAGACTAGACAGACAAGACTAGACAGACAAGACTAGACAGACAAGACTAGACAGACAAGACTAGACAGACAAGACTAGACAGACAAGACTAGACAGACAAGACTAGACAGACAAGACTAGACAGACAAGACTAGACAGACAAGACTAGACAGACAAGACTAGACAGACAAGACTAGACAGACAAGACTAGACAGACAAGACTAGACAGACAAGACTAGACAGACAAGACTAGACAGACAAGACTAGACAGACAAGACTAGACAGACAAGACTAGACAGACAAGACTAGACAGACAAGACTAGACAGACAAGACTAGACAGACAAGACTAGACAGACAAGACTAGACAGACAAGACTAGACAGACAAGACTAGACAGACAAGACTAGACAGACAAGACTAGACAGACAAGACTAGACAGACAAGACTAGACAGACAAGACTAGACAGACAAGACTAGACAGACAAGACTAGACAGACAAGACTAGACAGACAAGACTAGACAGACAAGACTAGACAGACAAGACTAGACAGACAAGACTAGACAGACAAGACTAGACAGACAAGACTAGACAGACAAGACTAGACAGACAAGACTAGACAGACAAGACTAGACAGACAAGACTAGACAGACAAGACTAGACAGACAAGACTAGACAGACAAGACTAGACAGACAAGACTAGACAGACAAGACTAGACAGACAAGACTAGACAGACAAGACTAGACAGACAAGACTAGACAGACAAGACTAGACAGACAAGACTAGACAGACAAGACTAGACAGACAAGACTAGACAGACAAGACTAGACAGACAAGACTAGACAGACAAGACTAGACAGACAAGACTAGACAGACAAGACTAGACAGACAAGACTAGACAGACAAGACTAGACAGACAAGACTAGACAGACAAGACTAGACAGACAAGACTAGACAGACAAGACTAGACAGACAAGACTAGACAGACAAGACTAGACAGACAAGACTAGACAGACAAGACTAGACAGACAAGACTAGACAGACAAGACTAGACAGACAAGACTAGACAGACAAGACTAGACAGACAAGACTAGACAGACAAGACTAGACAGACAAGACTAGACAGACAAGACTAGACAGACAAGACTAGACAGACAAGACTAGACAGACAAGACTAGACAGACAAGACTAGACAGACAAGACTAGACAGACAAGACTAGACAGACAAGACTAGACAGACAAGACTAGACAGACAAGACTAGACAGACAAGACTAGACAGACAAGACTAGACAGACAAGACTAGACAGACAAGACTAGACAGACAAGACTAGACAGACAAGACTAGACAGACAAGACTAGACAGACAAGACTAGACAGACAAGACTAGACAGACAAGACTAGACAGACAAGACTAGACAGACAAGACTAGACAGACAAGACTAGACAGACAAGACTAGACAGACAAGACTAGACAGACAAGACTAGACAGACAAGACTAGACAGACAAGACTAGACAGACAAGACTAGACAGACAAGACTAGACAGACAAGACTAGACAGACAAGACTAGACAGACAAGACTAGACAGACAAGACTAGACAGACAAGACTAGACAGACAAGACTAGACAGACAAGACTAGACAGACAAGACTAGACAGACAAGACTAGACAGACAAGACTAGACAGACAAGACTAGACAGACAAGACTAGACAGACAAGACTAGACAGACAAGACTAGACAGACAAGACTAGACAGACAAGACTAGACAGACAAGACTAGACAGACAAGACTAGACAGACAAGACTAGACAGACAAGACTAGACAGACAAGACTAGACAGACAAGACTAGACAGACAAGACTAGACAGACAAGACTAGACAGACAAGACTAGACAGACAAGACTAGACAGACAAGACTAGACAGACAAGACTAGACAGACAAGACTAGACAGACAAGACTAGACAGACAAGACTAGACAGACAAGACTAGACAGACAAGACTAGACAGACAAGACTAGACAGACAAGACTAGACAGACAAGACTAGACAGACAAGACTAGACAGACAAGACTAGACAGACAAGACTAGACAGACAAGACTAGACAGACAAGACTAGACAGACAAGACTAGACAGACAAGACTAGACAGACAAGACTAGACAGACAAGACTAGACAGACAAGACTAGACAGACAAGACTAGACAGACAAGACTAGACAGACAAGACTAGACAGACAAGACTAGACAGACAAGACTAGACAGACAAGACTAGACAGACAAGACTAGACAGACAAGACTAGACAGACAAGACTAGACAGACAAGACTAGACAGACAAGACTAGACAGACAAGACTAGACAGACAAGACTAGACAGACAAGACTAGACAGACAAGACTAGACAGACAAGACTAGACAGACAAGACTAGACAGACAAGACTAGACAGACAAGACTAGACAGACAAGACTAGACAGACAAGACTAGACAGACAAGACTAGACAGACAAGACTAGACAGACAAGACTAGACAGACAAGACTAGACAGACAAGACTAGACAGACAAGACTAGACAGACAAGACTAGACAGACAAGACTAGACAGACAAGACTAGACAGACAAGACTAGACAGACAAGACTAGACAGACAAGACTAGACAGACAAGACTAGACAGACAAGACTAGACAGACAAGACTAGACAGACAAGACTAGACAGACAAGACTAGACAGACAAGACTAGACAGACAAGACTAGACAGACAAGACTAGACAGACAAGACTAGACAGACAAGACTAGACAGACAAGACTAGACAGACAAGACTAGACAGACAAGACTAGACAGACAAGACTAGACAGACAAGACTAGACAGACAAGACTAGACAGACAAGACTAGACAGACAAGACTAGACAGACAAGACTAGACAGACAAGACTAGACAGACAAGACTAGACAGACAAGACTAGACAGACAAGACTAGACAGACAAGACTAGACAGACAAGACTAGACAGACAAGACTAGACAGACAAGACTAGACAGACAAGACTAGACAGACAAGACTAGACAGACAAGACTAGACAGACAAGACTAGACAGACAAGACTAGACAGACAAGACTAGACAGACAAGACTAGACAGACAAGACTAGACAGACAAGACTAGACAGACAAGACTAGACAGACAAGACTAGACAGACAAGACTAGACAGACAAGACTAGACAGACAAGACTAGACAGACAAGACTAGACAGACAAGACTAGACAGACAAGACTAGACAGACAAGACTAGACAGACAAGACTAGACAGACAAGACTAGACAGACAAGACTAGACAGACAAGACTAGACAGACAAGACTAGACAGACAAGACTAGACAGACAAGACTAGACAGACAAGACTAGACAGACAAGACTAGACAGACAAGACTAGACAGACAAGACTAGACAGACAAGACTAGACAGACAAGACTAGACAGACAAGACTAGACAGACAAGACTAGACAGACAAGACTAGACAGACAAGACTAGACAGACAAGACTAGACAGACAAGACTAGACAGACAAGACTAGACAGACAAGACTAGACAGACAAGACTAGACAGACAAGACTAGACAGACAAGACTAGACAGACAAGACTAGACAGACAAGACTAGACAGACAAGACTAGACAGACAAGACTAGACAGACAAGACTAGACAGACAAGACTAGACAGACAAGACTAGACAGACAAGACTAGACAGACAAGACTAGACAGACAAGACTAGACAGACAAGACTAGACAGACAAGACTAGACAGACAAGACTAGACAGACAAGACTAGACAGACAAGACTAGACAGACAAGACTAGACAGACAAGACTAGACAGACAAGACTAGACAGACAAGACTAGACAGACAAGACTAGACAGACAAGACTAGACAGACAAGACTAGACAGACAAGACTAGACAGACAAGACTAGACAGACAAGACTAGACAGACAAGACTAGACAGACAAGACTAGACAGACAAGACTAGACAGACAAGACTAGACAGACAAGACTAGACAGACAAGACTAGACAGACAAGACTAGACAGACAAGACTAGACAGACAAGACTAGACAGACAAGACTAGACAGACAAGACTAGACAGACAAGACTAGACAGACAAGACTAGACAGACAAGACTAGACAGACAAGACTAGACAGACAAGACTAGACAGACAAGACTAGACAGACAAGACTAGACAGACAAGACTAGACAGACAAGACTAGACAGACAAGACTAGACAGACAAGACTAGACAGACAAGACTAGACAGACAAGACTAGACAGACAAGACTAGACAGACAAGACTAGGCAGACAAGACTAGACAGACAAGACTAGATAAACAAGACTAGACAGACAAGACTAGACAGACAAGACTAGACAGACAAGACTAGACAGACAAGACTAGACAGACAAGACTAGACAGACAAGACTACACAGACAAGACTACACAGACAAGACAAGACACACAAGACTAGACAGACAAGACTAGACAGACAAGACTAGACAGACAAGACTAGACAGACAAGACTAGACAGACAAGACTAGACAGACAAGACTAGACAGACAAGACTAGACAGACAAGACTAGACAGACAAGACTAGACAGACAAGACTAGACAGACAAGACTAGACAGACAAGACCAGACAGACAAGACTAGACAGACAAGACTAGACAGACAAGACTAGACAGACAAGACTAGACAGACAAGACTAGGCAGACAAGACTAGACAGACAAGACTAGACAGACAAGACTAGACAGACAAGAATAGACAAACAAGACTAGACAGACAAGACTAGACAGACAAGACTAGACAGACAAGACTAGACAGACAAGACTAGACAGACAAGACTAGACGGACAAGACTAGACAGACAAGACTAGACAGACAGGACTAAACTGACAAGACTAGACGGGCCAGACAAGACTAAACTAGACTTTTCATTCATAAAAACTCGTACGCAATATATATATATATATATTGATACAGTCTCATTCAAAGAAAAGCGTGTCGTCATAAATAGCTTATAATTCAGGGGATACCTCAAGGAAGTGTTCTTGCCCCAACTTTGTTTATCTTATATTTAGTTGATCTAGTTACGTTTATCCAAAGTAGATACTACTCTATATGCAGACGATGCCAGCTTCCTCCTTTCTAAGACTAGACAGCCAAGACTAAACAGACAAGACTAGACAAACAAGTTTCGACTTACAAAATAAGACAGAAAGGACTAGAGAGACAAAACTAGAAAGGCAAGACCAGATTAGACTAAACCAAATATACTATGTATATCTAGTGTTGTTGTCTGTGTAGCCTTCTAGAGTTAGCCTTGCCTGTCTAGTCTTGTGAAATCAGCAAAAACTATAAGTTTACAAATAGTTTAGATTTCGTAACTAAACTAAATTATGTGAAGAAGACAAGGTTAAAGAACGGAATACCTGCGGCCTATAAACTAAATATTATCATTTCCTTCCCGTGTCTCGTTTCTCTCGAGTGAAATTTGTGTATAAAACCGAAAATAAAATCGCACCGTTCAAGGTTAGTCCGGCGGTAAAAATAAACGGTCCGATTTTTTTTTGCAGGATTTACAATGTTCGGTCGATTTGCGTAATCTCGCCGTCCGTCTGTTTACGTTGGATCGCGAACGGCCCCCGTTTATAATCCGCACGCAATTTATTGCCCGCATCAATTTATTATTACATAATAAGGAATGCGATAAATTGTACGGATCGTCGAAAATTTTTCCGACAAAAGATATTCATCAATCTGCTTCTGCTTAACAAGACATTTAAGTGATTATTTGCTGCTTAAACGAAAAGATTTAAGTACGAAACGGGAGTTCTACTGCAGAACATCATGCAGCGAAAAATGTATGGTAAAAGAAAGCCGGGCCGCAGAAAAGCATGATGGCTTAGGAATCTACGTGACTTAAGAATCTAGAGCTTGAGTTGAGTTTATACAAATAAACTCAACTCAAGCTCTCTGTTCAGACTTGCCATCGACAGAGTAAGGATACCCTTGTTGGTGACCAACGTTCCAGAAGGACATGAACATGAGAGAGCAGCCGCCAAGGAGGGAGCACGTAAGAGACTCATGGACCGATGGCAGACAAGATGGGATAACGACACTAGTGGAAGGTGGACACACATGCTTATCTCTACACGTAACAGCATGATACGAAAAGTCACATGGACATATGAGTTACCATCTTACACAGGCGCTCAACGCATACCTCGAACGGTTTAAAAAAAGAGACACTGCGGAGTGTAAAATTATTATACTTAAGAAGAAGAACGGGAGTTGATCGATGGAGAGAAAGGCTGTTGGACTAGGGAAATTGTGTGATTTACTTCCGAGGATTTATTACCGAGTTTGAATAGACCGTTAAAGTTGCGGCTTCACTCGCGGCTTTACTCTACTACGTTACTTTGCTACTTAGTAATAGACAAACACAGAAACGTCTAAATATCTATTCCGTCTAAATATCTATATCTATCTATAAAACGTTTATCTATCTATCTATGAAACGTCTAAATATCTATATCTATCTATAAAACGTATATCTATCTATCTATCCATAAAACGTCTAAATATCTATTCCGTTTAGTCTAATCTACGAGCTATAGATACACAAACGTGGACAACTGAATATAACTCCTGAATATAACACTGAAGTTGTAAGTACCAACAGAAAAATCATCTTCTGAAAAGCTGTGGAACGTTGATCCTTGCAGGTGGTACCTCAGGGCTTACGCTCAAGTAGCCACGAAGAAATCCAGTATTTGAAGGAAAAAATTGGATTTGAATTTTACTCAGGAAGATTTTACTCAGGAGACTTTAGGAAGACCATAGGAAGACGATATAGACTATAGCAAAACTATATAGACTATAGGAAGACTATATAGACTATAGGAATACTCTATCATATAGACTATAGGAATATATTATCATATAGACTATAGAAAGACTATATAGATTATCGGGAGGCTACAGAGACTATAGGAAGACCATATAGACTATAGGAAGACTATATAGACTATAGGAATACTATACCATGTATACTATAGGAAGACCATATAGATTATAGGAGGAACTTATAGACTATAGGAAGACTATATAGACTATAACAAGACTATATACATTATAGGAACAACTTATAGACTATAGGAACACTATATAGACTATAGGAATACTATATCATATAGACTATAGGAAGGCTACAGAAACTATAGGAAGATCATATAGACTAAAGGAACTCTATAGGAAGACTATATAGACTAGAGGAAGAGTATATAGACTATAGGAAGAGTATATAGACTATAGGAAGACTATGTAGACTATGCGAAGACGATATAGACTATAGCAAAAACTATATAGGCTATAAGAAGACTATAGGAAGACTATATAGACTACAGGAAGACTATATAGACTACAGGGAGACTATATAGACTATAGCAAAACTATATATTCTATAGGAAGACTATATAGACTTTAGGAAAACTATAGGAAGACGATATAGACTATAGCAAAACTATATAAACTATAGGAAGACTATATATACTATAGGAAGACTATATAGACAAACGGAAGGCTACAGAGACTATAGGAAGAACTTATAGACTATACGAAGACTATATATACTGTAGGAATACTATATCATATAGACTATAGGAAGACTATATAGACTACCGGAAGGCTACAGAGACTATAGGAAGATCATATAGACTATAGCAAATCTATAAGAAGATTAAAAAGACTATAGGAATAATATATAGACTATAGGAAAACTAAATAGACTATAGGGAGACTATATAGACTATCGGAAGGCTACAGACACTATAGGAAGACCATATAGACCATAGGAAGACTATAGGAATACTATACCATCCAGACTATAGGAATACTATACCATGTAGACTATAGGAAGACTATATAGACTATAGCAAGAAAATATAGACTATAGGGAGAACTTACAGTCTATAGGAGGACTATATAGACTATAGGAATACTATATCATATAGACTATCGGAAGTCTATATAGACTATCGGAAGGCTACAGAGACTATAGGAAGACTATAGGAAGACTATATAGACTATAGGAAGAGTATATAGACTATAGGAAGGGTATATAGACTATCAAAAGACTATATAGACTATAAGAAGACTATATAGACTACCGGAAGGCTACAGAGACTATGGGAAGACCATATAGACTATAGGAAGACTATATAGACTATAGGAACACTATACCATGTAGATTATAGGAAGACTATATAGACTATAGCAAGACTATATAGACTTAGAAAGACTAAATAGTCTATAGGAAGACGATATAGACTATAGCAAAACTATATAGACTACAGGAAGACTATATAGACTATACGAAGATTATAGGAAGAGTACATACATTTTAGGAAGACTATATAGACTAAGAAGACTATCTAGACTATAGGAAGACTATAGGAAGATGGTATAAACTATAGTAAAAACATATAGGGTATAGGAAGATTATATAGACTATAGGGAATAGACTATAGGAAGACTATATAGGCTACATAGACTATAGGAAGACCATATAGACTATAGGAAGACTATATAGACTATAGGAATACTATACCATGTATACTATAGGAAGACCATATAGATTATAGGAGGAACTTATAGACTATAGGAAGACTATATAGACTATAACAAGACTATATAAATTATAGGAAGAACTTATAGACTATAGGAAGACTATATAGACTATAGGAATACTATATCATATAGACTATAGAAAGGCTACAGAAACTATAGGAAGATCATATAGACTAAAGGAACTCTATAGGAAGACTATATAGACTAGAGGAAGAGTATATAGACTATAGGAAGAGTAAATAGACTATAGGAAGACTATGTAGACTATGCGAAGACGATATAGACTATAACAAAAACTATATAGGCTATAAGAAGACTATAGGAAGACTATATAGACTACAGGAAAACTATATAGACTATAGCAAAACTATATATTCTATAGGAAGACTATATAGACTTTAGGAAGACTATAGAAAGACGATATAGACTATAGCAAAACTATATAAACTATAGGAAGACTATATATACTATAGGAAGACTATATAGACAAACGGAAGGCTACAGAGACTATAGGAAGAACTTATAGACTATACGAAGACTATATATATACTGTAGGAATACTATATCATATAGACTATAGGAAGACTATATAGACTATCGGAAGGCTACAGAGACTATAGGAAGATCATATAGACTATAGGAAATCTATAGGAAGATTAAATAGACTATAGGAATAATATATAAACTATAGGAAAACTAAATAGACTATAGGGAGACTATATAGACTATCGGAAGCCTACAGAGACTATAGGAAGACCATATAGACCATAGGAAGACTATAGGAATACTATACCATGCAGACTATAGGAATACTATACCATGTTGACTATAGGAAGACTATATAGACTATAGCAAGACAATATAGACTATAGGGAGAACTTACAGTCTATAGGAAGACTATATAGACTATAGGAATACTATATCATATAGACTATAGGAAGACTATATAGACTATCGGAAGGCTACAGAGACTATAGGAAGATCATATAGACTATAGGAAGTCTATAGAAAGACTATATAGACTATAGGAAGAGTATATAGACTATAGGAAGGGTATATAGACTATCAAAAGACTATATAGACTATATAGACTATAAGAAGACTATATAGACTACCGGAAGGCTACAGAGACTATAGGAAGACTATATAGACTATAGGAAGACTATATAGACTATAGGAACACTATACCATGTAGACTATAGGAAGACTATATAGACTATAGCAAGACTATATAGACTTAGAAAGACTATATAGACTATAGGAAGACGATATAAACTATAGCAAAACTATATAGACTATAGGAAGACTATATAGACTATAGGAAGACTATAGGAAGAGTACATACATTTTAGGAAGACTATATAGACTATAAGAAGACTATCTAGACTATAGTAAGACAATAGGAAGACGGTATAAACTATAGCAAAAACATATAGGGTTTAGGAAGATTATATAGGCTATAGGGAATAGACTATAGGAAGACTATATAGGCTACAGAGACTATAGGAAGACCATATAGACTATAGGAAGACTATATAGACTATAGGAATACTATACCATGTATAGTATTCTATGTATAGTATTCCATGTATAGTATTCCATCTATAGGAAGACCATATAGATTATAGGAGGAACTTATAGACTATAGGAAGACTATATAGACTATAAGAAGACTATATAGATTATAGGAAGAACTTATAGACTATAGGAAGACTATATAGACTATAGGAATACTATATCATATAGACTATAGGAAGGCTACAGAAACTATAGCAAGATCATATAGACTAAAGGAACTCTATAGGAAGACTATATAGACTAGAGGAAGAGTATATAGACTATAGGAAGAGTATATAGACTATAGGAAGACTAAGTAGACTATGCGAAGACGATATAGACTATAGCAAAACTATATATTCTATAAGAAGACTATATAGACTTTAGGAAGACTATAGGAAGACGATATAGACTATAGCAAAACTATATAAACTATAGGAAGACTATATATACTATAGGAAGACTATATAGACAAACGGAAGGCTACAGAGACTATAGGAAGAACTTATAGACTATACGAAGACTATATATACTGTAGGAATACTATATCATATAGACTATAGGAAGACTATATAGACTATCGGAAGGCTACAGAGACTATAGGAAGATCATATAGACTATAGGGAATCTATAGGAAGATTAAATAGACTATAGGAATAATATATAGACTATAGGAAAACTAAATAGACTATAGGGAGACTATATAGACTATCGGAAGGCTACAGAGACTATAGGAAGACCATATAGACCATAGGAAGACTATATGAATACTATACCATGCAGACTATAGGAATACTATACCCTGTTGACTATAGGAAGACTATATAGACTATAGCAAGACAATATAGACTATAGGGAGAACTTACAGTCTATAGGAAGACTATACAGACTATAGGAATACTATATCATATAGACTATAGGAAGACTATATAGACTATCGGAAGGCTACAGAGACTATAGGAAGATCATATAGACTATAGGAAGTCTATAGAAAGACTATATAGACTATAGGAAGAGTATATAGACTATAGGAAAGGTATATAGACTATCAAAAGACTATATAGACTATATAGACTATATAGACTATAAGAAGACTATATAGACTACCGGAAGGCTACAGAGACTATAGGAAGACCATATAGACTATAGGAAGACTATATAGACTATAGGAACACTATACCATGTAGACTATATAGACTATAGCAAGACTATATAGACTTAGAAAGACTATATAGACTATAGGAAGACGATATAGACTATAGCAAAACTATATAGACTATAGGAAGACTATATAGACTATAGGAAGAGTACATACATTTTAGGAAGACTATATAGACTATAAGAAGACTATCTGGACTATAGGAAGACTATAGGAAGACGGTATAAACTATAGCAAAAACATATAGGGTATAGGAAGATTATATAGACTATAGGGGAATAGACTATAAGAAGACTATACAGGCTATAGAAAGACTGTATAGATTATAGGAAGACTATATAGACTATAGCAAAACTATATAGATCATAGGAAGCCTATAAAGACTATAGGAATACTATAGAGACTATAGTAAAACTATATAGTCTATAAGAAGACTATATAGACTATAGAAAGACTATATAGACTATAAGAAGACTACCTAAAATATAGGAAGACATACACTATAGAAAGACTATATGAAGACTATATAGACTATCGGAAAGCTACAGACATTATAGGATATATGGAAGATTATATGGAAGACCATATAAACTGTAGGAAGACTATAGGAATACTATAGGAAGACTATATAGTCTATAGGAAGACTATATAGACTATAGAAAGACTATAGGAACACTATAGGAAGACTATAGGAAGACTATATAGACTATCGGAAGGCTACAGTGACTATAGGAAGACCATATAGACAATAGGAAGACTATACGAAGACTATATAGACTATAGGAATACTATACCATATAGTCTATAGGAAGACTATTTAGATTATATCAAGACTATATAGACAATTGGAAGTCTATATAGACTATAAGAGTACTATGTAGTCTATAGGACGGCTATGTAGTCTATATAGACAATAGCAAGACTAGTTATAGCTAGTCTTGAATGCAAAGAAGGAATTATTAAGAATCTATATTTCTAGTATTGTCGTTGCTGTGTTCAGCCTTGAACAATTTTATCGAACAACAATCCAATTTATTTTCCAATAGAGCAAAACGTTCTTAACTCGGTAACGATTTCAATTTGGACTAACAATGAGTGGAATTAGAGGGGCAAGCAATGACAAACACAAGTAGTTAGTGAGAATTCAAGTGCGACACAATTAAAAACTGTTTATCGAACGTCGACGAGGAACAAATTCGGCAGGAAGTTCGTGCACGCCTGGACGCTTCCGCAACTCCATACCCCAAAAGGAAATTGCAAAAATATGTTTAATAAACTATTGTTGAGCTTTGACCGTTTGGGCGAGACAGATTTAATACTTCAAGGTTCGTTAATTGGTCCACTGCGACACTTTGGAGAAAACGACAAGATGAGTCTATCTGTTTCTTTCTCTTTATCGTCTATTCTAGTTTCATTTGATATATCTTGTCTTTTGCTTATCTAGCCCCCCGCCCCCCCAAAAAAAAAAAAAAACTCAAAAGTATTGAGGAATTCGTTTAATACTTTGACTGACTGTTTTCCTCATTTATCCTAAAATTGATGTCCCTGTTGCATCTTCTACTTATTTTACTCCTTTCTACTTATGTACTACTTATATCTACTTACATCTACTTATTTTAGTGCTTAATAAAGTGCTGACCTTCAGGCCCTGAGAATTTTAGGTCTTGACCGTTCTTGTTACCCGCTTTAACGCAACGAACTCTCACACAACGCATCTCGAGTAACGTGTGTCAAGGAGCAACAGAACATTTTTCGCACCCCTCCCGAATATATTACCTAGCGTGTTGGGTTGACTTTGATAAGTCTTTATCACTTTTTAAATTGCTTATCCAGCTTTGTTTATATAGCCCTGTTTATCCAGTTTTGTCTAATCCTCCAATTCTAAAAATCTTTTGTCAAATTTGTCTAAAAATTTCCAAATAATCTTAGCAGGTGAGATTTGTTCCAACAGATTGCAAACTCGGAAGATATTTCAAAAAACGATTCGTTAATATTCAAAGTGTAAGTTAAACAAATAGTGTGTAATAATCGGGTTTAATAAACGTGCGAGTTAGTCCTTGAGGAGTATTTTTAGGCGAGATGGAGCGAGAGAAACGGTCGCTTCAAGATTCGTCTCAGGCGGTAGGTTTTAATTCCATTGATGAGTCAGTGGTGTTGTTGTGGCTCGAACTTCTGATGCTGAACGTCTTCGAATGTTTCGTAAGATTTCGCGTTCCATATCTCGAAAATAGATCGATCATCTTCAAAACATTAGCTATATTCTAACAAATTTGATTTATAATTTAACACACTGCATGTTAAGTCTAGATTGCTTTTTATGACTAAAGCACCAGCTAAGATTTGATGAAATTTCGTATGTTACTAGCAGGAACATTGAGGAATAAGTATACTAAATTTGGAGTGTGTATTTATTAAACTAGCCAAGATATTTAAGTCTAAAGCAACGATTTAGATACTTTTTTCGTATCTACATCTACGTTTTTAGTTATAACTTTCATACTACTTGATTGATTTTGATGAAATTTAGTAAGCGAGTATTGGAGACATAGAGAAATAAGTGCAGTAAATTTGAAGCTCACATTTAGTAAACTTCCTAAGATATTAAAGTCTGAATGAAGTGTGATATTAGTTCACGACAGCGTTTTATCTCGTCTTTGTTTAAATTTTAATTCATAATTATGAAACTTGTTGATTGATTTTCATGAAATTTAGTAAGCGAGTAGTGGAGACATTGAGAAATAATTGCAGTAAATTTGAAGCTCACATTTAGTAAACTTACTAAGATATTAGAGTCTGAATGAACCAATTAGTTGATCAGAGTTTTATCGTGTCTAAATGTTCAGTCATAACTTTAAGACTGGTTGATAGACGCAGTCTACATCCACTAAAATGCCAGACATTTTTTAGCAATTTCACACAAAAAAAATCTGTTCACGCGACGCCTCCATATGCACTCAACACCCTTAAGTACAAATAAATCTTGAATTTTCTCGTCTATTTACAACAGTTCTGTTTTGAGAAGGGTTCACTGATTACTTTACTATTTCCTACAAAAAGTTTTATTTTAGATTTAGCCTTGCTGACACACTAATACTCTATTATAATACAAGATTAAACAGACCATCTTAAACAGACAAGTCGGTCTATTCTTGTCTGTCTAGATTTCTTTGTTTAGTCTTGTCTTGCTAGTTTTGGCTAGTCTGTCTAGTTCGTTTAGTTCGTCTAGTCCGTCAAGTTAGTCTAGTCCGTCTAGACTGTCTAATCTTGTCTGTCTAATCTCTATAGTTTTATCTGTCTAGTCTAAGTTAGTCTGTCTAGTCATGTCTATCTAGTTGCGTTTCTACCTATAGTCTTGTCTGTCTAGTTTTATCGTCTATAAGTTGTAGGTTTAAGACATTATTTCGAATCTAAATAGCAATTTAACATTGTCTGTTCGATGCTGGAAGATTCGGTAATTAATTGGGTTTGGTGTGAGTGGAGCACTCAAGACTGGGTGGTGTCGGTGGTGTAGACGTACGAAAATAGTTTTCAATTTGTAACTTATGGCTGCAAGCACTTATTTTGACGTAACCGTCAAAAACTAGACGCCCCGAAAATCCGAAAGTCTAAGTTTAACTCGCAGAAAGAATGGCTTTGAATTATTTTCGTTTCGGGCTGGAATTTCGTTTAAAGTTTATCAAAATTAAACAAAGTTTTAGGCCAAATACTAGCTCAAACTGGCAGAAAGACATTATGGTCGATAGCCATTTATTCCCTTTTGGTGACAATAAAGACTATTATTATTATTAGTAGCTCAAATTTAATTTTAAAGCTTTAATACCTAATGTATTATTCCCCTTGGAATATTAGGTAAATCGTTGATATATATATATAAAAACATTTAACTAATTTACTTTTCAGCTAAACCAAAACTAGCTCCATTAAGCAACGAAATCTCGTCCAAACTAATCGTTTTCTGAAAGAATTCCGACTTTATCTCATTCCATTCCGTGCATTTGGAGAATGTTTGTTGGAGCTTCCCTCTATTACTTCGATAAGGGACTCGTCCCATCCATCGGATGGTATGCCAGAGTTGTTGCTGGTTGAATGTTTGTTGATGTAATTAGTTGCTTCGATATAAAAAATGAAAAACATTAGAAAATCCAGTTATAGTTAAGGTTTTTAAAAGGAATTTCTTCTAAAATTAAGCCAAGTATTTCCTGTCGCGCGATCCAAAAATAATTACCGATATAATCTGGCGTAAGGGAGGCTGTCGGTTTAAAGTTTCAGAGTTTGTGTCCATTGTTACATCTGCAGATGCTCCCGAACAATAGATAAGAGTAATTGAGCCACCAAAACAGCCTCGCAATCCGATACGAAATTGTTTATTAATATCTAATAGATCTTTTTACGGTTAGTTAAGCGCATTCCTTAAAAGCGCATTCCGCCAAAGTTTGAAAGGCGAGAATATGAAAGTTTCGGGCACATATTTAGTCAAAAAGTTCGGGCACTTTTTGGCGGAAATTGCGCACAAAAAAATTTCAACTATGAAAAGGTCTATTGAAACATTTTCGAGTTTTGTTTTGGGGTCGAGAACTTTTTTATACGTCGGCGGCAGATGGTTTCACTTTGGTTATTCGACTTAATTAGTCATTTCGACCCTTAAATTCGTTTTTTAGGGGCGAAGATTAAATATTAATGACTCCATAAATATTACTTTTACCCATTGAACAAACAAAGAAAAGACAAAACTAAATAGACAAGACTACAAACTTAAAACACAGCCTGGAATATATAAATATATTCAGCCATTCCGGAGCTCTATAACAATTATTGACAAGACTAGACTAGATAATTTGTTTGCATTACTGTGTTTAATCCGAAATTCATTTATTACGGTTTTTCTTTGAGTTTGTTAATGAGATAAGCAATTAATTCGCCCAGACAGTCGTTTGGATAAATACAAAGACGATATTAAAGCCGATTAAATTCCATAAGCGATTATAAACCGCGAATCATAATGTCGCCATTCATAAAAATCTAGGTTGCGTCGCAACATTTGTCCATTAACAATTTATTCGTTTTCTCGCAGTTTCTTCCCCTCGCATGTAATATCCATTAGACACGGCTGGAGAAATGAGTTTTTTTCTTCTGCTTCTTAGACTAGACCAACGGGTTTTATATAAACATCGTTTATTAAAACGTAAACCTTCCAGTATTTAGGGTGGTTTCGATAAAACAGCTGCGTTTTCATTTCGAATACAGACACACAAATACAAGTTCCAATTAACTTTTTCCTTTCATTATAGCATTCATAACGTACTCTAATCGGTTACAGCTTTATCAATTTTATTAATGTGTGCTAACACCCGACACCAACATTTTCTAAACGCACATAAAAAATTTAGTAGATTTGGTACTTACGTATTAACGCCACCACCGCTACATTTTTAAATGCCGTCAATCTACACTTAAAATTTTTATGATAAATCATAAAATAAAACATTTTATTTGAAATTAAAACATTTTTAAAACTCAAAATACTTACCCCGGTTAAATTATTTTGCCCGCAGCATGCATACAGATAAATCAAGACAAGATACGCGCGAACTCTCGATCCAATATATAGCGGTGGTGGCGTTAATACGTAAGTACCGTACATTTATTGCTCTCTTGCACACTTACTCAGTAAAACTTTTTGAACTAAAGTTTGAATTGCTAAACACAATTAGCATTAGATCACAAATAAAATTTGTTTTTGGCCTTTGTGTAGAGCGCATTCTTCCGTCAAATTTCCCCGAATTCCAGGTAAACTCTACCTGGATCGGATGATTGAAAGCCCCGCAGAAGGTGTCGTTCCGAGCAGACACATGCTCCGTCCGATGGCCCAACGAACGGAGCAAACCAGCTGCCCTTATTATCGCAATTAAGCCGAATTGTCCGATGTCAATAACCTTATTTACGAAAATACGGGTCCCACATACCCGAACATCAATCTAACACACGAAGACGTAATTTCAGACGTTTCATCTTCTACCCGATTTGAGGCTTCGATTAAAGGGTAAACCTCCGGATATCGTTAATCTCATTCATACGAAACGCAAAATCATCGACACACAGCAAATTATTTTCTATACAAAATCACGAGACGGTGAATCTTGAGTGAACTTTGAGAAGGAAATGTTAGTCTTAATTAATTACAGACGTTTCTGTCTTGAAAACAAAAAAGCTTGAGCTAACAAACCAACAACACGTGTCAAAAGAAGTTCCTGCAAGAACTTGATTCGCAAAAATTGTTAAGTTTTCAGATGTAAGGACTTAACTGAGGTTTATAATTTTGCAAGAAAATTTAGAATTGGTAAAACCATACTACTTTAAAGATAATCATATAAACTTAATAAAGCCGGAACACAGCCTGAATATATAAATACATTCAACCTTTCCGGAGCTCTATAAAACTAATGAGTCTTTTTAAGACTACCAAACACAAATCTCATATGAAATTCAGGCTTAATTTTATAGCTTTCAGTCAGTTTTCATTCAGTCAGTTATTTTATAGCTTACAGTCCACCTTCATGACACTCAACAAAAACCATAAAAATAACATTGTTTTTAAGATCATGTCTTTCCGATACCTTGAGTGGATAGCCATCTGTAGCCGCGTTTCGAGTTTTACCTCTCATCAGTACAGCTTTGCTTTTATAAACAACAGTAGGGAAAGATGTTCTGGAACCATCTTCCCCTCTGACTTTGACCTTGGGCACTTCCGGTGACTTTGGCGACTTCCGGTCTCTCACCCCAGCTTCCGGTTCTAAACAAGACCTCACACCCTCTTTAGCGTGGGGCAACATATACCTCACACCCTGTTTAGCGTGGGGTTACATAGACCTCACACCCTGTTTAGAGTGGGGCTACATAGACCTCACACTCTTTTAGTGTATTACAGCTTAAAAGCTGATTAAAAGCTGATTAAAAGCTAATTAAAGCTGATTATAAGCTAATACAACCTAGTCCTCATTAGTGGGTTAGCCCGTCTATTGAGAATTATGAGGGAATCATAAGATTTCATGTGAAGGGCTGTAAGATATTTACCTAAACGAAGATAAACTTCATTCATTCCCTACTGTTGTTTATAAAAGCAAAGCTGTACTGATGAGAGATAAATCTCGAAACGCGTCTACAGATGGCTATCCACTCAAGGTATCGGAAAGACATGATCTTAAAAACAATGTTATTTTTATGGTTTTTGTGTGAATATTTGGGATTGTTAGATCCATCGAGAATTATATCTGGAGTCATTTATTGAGAATGCGGATTCTGGTACAACGGCTGTTCAATTTACTAATAAAACTATGTAAATCAATCCCTGAACTATTGATTGTATAGCTGGCTACTCTGTTCTTAAACTGCCACAATGATGTTCTGCTGGACCAGCACGTTTTCGTAGAAAAATCAATCATTTGGAAAAGTTGCTGGGGCTAAGAAGCAAGAGCAACTCATTCATATGGATCGACGATTTATTATTGATGTTCAAGGATTTAATGTAAATGGAAAATTTACGCCAAAAGAACATTCAACCAAATCATTCGATGTGAGCGATGTACACCTACTCATTCAAACCTTCAACGCCATTCAGATCTCTTCACGCATCAGATAAGAATCAAGCTCGATGGTTGGTGAATTATCACCACGGACTTAAATACAGCGCTGGAAATTTATAGCCAAACCTGATTCAATTTTTTTTAATAGAAACTAATAAAACCATAAATTTTAGGAACAAGCGGGATAGAACCGGAAGCTGGGGCGAGGGACCGGAAAATAAGAAAAATCACCGGAAGTGACCATGGTCAGTTCAAGCTCAGAGGGGTAGGTGGTTCCAGAACATGACATCTTTCCCTACTAACAACAATTTGTCCTAAAAACTAAAAACACCTAAAGTCCTAAAAACACTCATTAATTTTATAGAGCTCCGGAAAGGTTGAATATATTTATATATTCAGCCTGTTTTTGACATTATTAAATTTGCAAGAAAATGTTAAAGTCCGATTATATAAAATTTTGTACCAAATTGCAATTTAAATTAAAAACTATGAAGATCATTACTAGTCTTTCTGGCCTATTTATATTCATTCGTAACAACTTTCTGGCCTTTATATTTATTTCTATTCTATGTATATTTTATGGTTGATTGAAACTTTTCCATACCTGTTTGATTGAAAAAAATAATTCAATAAATTGCAAATATTATTGAAAGTAAACAGACGATATTTTTTCGCATTAAATAATCCGTTTCGCCATTTACTCCATATTTGTCTCTATTGCTCAAGGCTTTCCAGAAGCAATTACAACTAATTGTCCTATATAAATGCCACATTAATAATTTCTGCATTTCCATTCGCTATTTCCTGCTGGACCGACCCGTGATCTACGGCTGCCAATTTGCATTCGCGAATTCAATTGCAACTTTCGGTTCCCCGCGGTTTGCAAAGCTTTATTAAGCGCGCAACATTCAGAAATCCGCATAAAACAGAATGATTGCTTTTTTTGCAAACTTTTGTCGCCATCGATTCGTGAATGTCTCACAGAGTTCAGTTAAACACAATTTCCATCTACAAGGCAAATCCATTAAAAAAATAATTCATATTTTTTGCAGCACATGTTGCCAATTCAATGCGAATAAAAAAAGGATTCAAGTCAATGAAAATAAGTAAATGAGAGTAAACAGACAAGGCTAGACAAACAAGATTAAATAGGAAAGACTAAGTAGGAAAAACTAGACCGACAAGACTAGACAGACAAGACTAGACAGACAAGACTAGACAGACAAGACTAGACAGACAAGACTAGACAGACAAGACTAGACAGACAAGACTAGACAGACAAGACTAGACAGACAAGACTAGACAGACAAGACTAGACAGACAAGACTAGACAGACAAGACTAGACAGACAAGACTAGACAGACAAGACTAGACAGACAAGACTAGACAGACAAGACTAGACAGACAAGACTAGACAGACAAGACTAGACAGACAAGACTAGACAGACAAGACTAGACAGACAAGACTAGACAGACAAGACTAGACAGACAAGACTAGACAGACAAGACTAGACAGACAAGACTAGACAGACAAGACTAGACAGACAAGACTAGACAGACAAGACTAGACAGACAAGACTAGACAGACAAGACTAGACAGACAAGACTAGACAGACAAGACTAGACAGACAAGACTAGACAGACAAGACTAGACAGACAAGACTAGACAGACAAGACTAGACAGACAAGACTAGACAGACAAGACTAGACAGACAAGACTAGACAGACAAGACTAGACAGACAAGACTAGACAGACAAGACTAGACAGACAAGACTAGACAGACAAGACTAGACAGACAAGACTAGACAGACAAGACTAGACAGACAAGACTAGACAGACAAGACTAGACAGACAAGACTAGACAGACAAGACTAGACAGACAAGACTAGACAGACAAGACTAGACAGACAAGACTAGACAGACAAGACTAGACAGACAAGACTAGACAGACAAGACTAGACAGACAAGACTAGACAGACAAGACTAGACAGACAAGACTAGACAGACAAGACTAGACAGACAAGACTAGACAGACAAGACTAGACAGACAAGACTAGACAGACAAGACTAGACAGACAAGACTAGACAGACAAGACTAGACAGACAAGACTAGACAGACAAGACTAGACAGACAAGACTAGACAGACAAGACTAGACAGACAAGACTAGACAGACAAGACTAGACAGACAAGACTAGACAGACAAGACTAGACAGACAAGACTAGACAGACAAGACTAGACAGACAAGACTAGACAGACAAGACTAGACAGACAAGACTAGACAGACAAGACTAGACAGACAAGACTAGACAGACAAGACTAGACAGACAAGACTAGACAGACAAGACTAGACAGACAAGACTAGACAGACAAGACTAGACAGACAAGACTAGACAGACAAGACTAGACAGACAAGACTAGACAGACAAGACTAGACAGACAAGACTAGACAGACAAGACTAGACAGACAAGACTAGACAGACAAGACTAGACAGACAAGACTAGACAGACAAGACTAGACAGACAAGACTAGACAGACAAGACTAGACAGACAAGACTAGACAGACAAGACTAGACAGACAAGACTAGACAGACAAGACTAGACAGACAAGACTAGACAGACAAGACTAGACAGACAAGACTAGACAGACAAGACTAGACAGACAAGACTAGACAGACAAGACTAGACAGACAAGACTAGACAGACAAGACTAGACAGACAAGACTAGACAGACAAGACTAGACAGACAAGACTAGACAGACAAGACTAGACAGACAAGACTAGACAGACAAGACTAGACAGACAAGACTAGACAGACAAGACTAGACAGACAAGACTAGACAGACAAGACTAGACAGACAAGACTAGACAGACAAGACTAGACAGACAAGACTAGACAGACAAGACTAGACAGACAAGACTAGACAGACAAGACTAGACAGACAAGACTAGACAGACAAGACTAGACAGACAAGACTAGACAGACAAGACTAGACAGACAAGACTAGACAGACAAGACTAGACAGACAAGACTAGACAGACAAGACTAGACAGACAAGACTAGACAGACAAGACTAGACAGACAAGACTAGACAGACAAGACTAGACAGACAAGACTAGACAGACAAGACTAGACAGACAAGACTAGACAGACAAGACTAGACAGACAAGACTAGACAGACAAGACTAGACAGACAAGACTAGACAGACAAGACTAGACAGACAAGACTAGACAGACAAGACTAGACAGACAAGACTAGACAGACAAGACTAGACAGACAAGACTAGACAGACAAGACTAGACAGACAAGACTAGACAGACAAGACTAGACAGACAAGACTAGACAGACAAGACTAGACAGACAAGACTAGACAGACAAGACTAGACAGACAAGACTAGACAGACAAGACTAGACAGACAAGACTAGACAGACAAGACTAGACAGACAAGACTAGACAGACAAGACTAGACAGACAATACTAGACAGACAAGACTAGACAGACAAGATTAGACAGACAAGACTAGACAGACAAGATCAGACAGACAAGACTAGACAGACAAGACTAGACAGACAAAACTAGACAGGCAAGACTAGACAGACCAGCCAAACCAGCCAGATCAGCCAAAGCAGCCAGAGCAGCCAGAACAACCAGATCAGACCAGACTAGATAGAGTAGAGAGACTAGACAAACTAGACATAGGTTTATCTAAAGGAACTTCACTTTTTCACTCACAACTTGGACAGTTTTCGTCGCACGGACATAGTTCGAGTGCCGGTGCATGCGAAACGTTCCCATTTATCCGACTGACACCTCACTTTTGGCAATAAACCCCATTTTTCTTGCAAAAAAAGTATCAATTTTGGACGGCTAAATGACGCGAACCGGACATGTCAACGGAAATCGCTGCACATGGAGTCGTCCTCCCGTCCTTTGGCTACGTAAGTCTGATGCGCGGACAATTTGAGAGCGCGGCCGAATTTTAATCGGACGACCCGGATTCGCAGCAAAATGTGAATAACGTCGCGGACAAAAGTCCCATAGCAACGAGGGTGGTGTCAGGGAAAGAAGAAGTAGGGAAGGATTAAGTGTGGGACTCGAAGCGTGGGGTTACATAGACCTCTCACCCTGTTTTGTGTGGGGCTACATAGACCTCACACCCTGCTTAGCGTGGGGTTACATGGACCTCACACTCCTGTAGTGTATTAAAGCTGATTAAAGATGATTGAAAGCTAATTAAAGCTGATTAAAACTGATTAAAAGCTGATTAAAGTTGATGAGGAGTGAAGAGGGGCCAGAACGAACTATCTTTCCCTACTGGTGTCGCGCCTCGGAGGTTCCTACAGAAATCGTTAGGAAAATTTTACTTTCCCTGGACATATTCGCCGTGACCTCGAAAAATTGGTAATTTTTTAAATGCAAACTTATGGGGTCCGTGTGCGGAAGCGTTCGGCCGAAATCGTCAGGTCAGGACAGTGTCGCAATTCCGAAACGATTTTTTTTGCACGTGCTGGAGGTGAAAATTTGCAAACAGACACCACCCGACCCGTTCCGGGTGGTAGTGTGGCGCTGCCCCCGAAAAGGGGCGACCCACTAAAAAACCATTCAGACCTCCCAGACAAAAACGGAGAGAACGTGTTGGAATCCAAAATTTGAAATAAATTCATCACGTTCCTCCCCCTTTCATATCCAAAGCATTCATCCGCATTCATTCGTTGTGCCGGGCGCGCCGTTAATCGCCGTGCCCCCCCCCCCTCACATCAGACTTTACAATAAATTTGTGCGCCCCCTTCGCACTAAGTGGGGCCCGGCGTTGGCACGCTCGGCTCGCGCGTAGCAACCCCTCGTCCCGCCTTACGCTCGTCCCTTTCATCCTTCTCCTTCCTCCTCATTATATATCCTATCATTCCAGTCAGCACGCCCCATTAATTCTCACTGCATAATCCTCACCATACTCTCCTTGTTTACATTCCCTCCCATCTTGCATTCTGCGGCGCTCCTCATTCTCTCCCATCTCGTACACTCGAAGACTGTAGGTATTGTGGAGCGACTGAGGACACTGCTGAGCATGTCCTCCACAATACCTACAGTGCGCCTCAACCAGTTTCCCGATGCGCACCAGGTAAGACCCAAAACATCCATGCCCCGTAAGCGCCTAAGTGAGGTGATAATTCACCTCGCCGTGCCGACGGTTGACCCATTCATCGATAGTCGGAATCAGTTGCCTTGTCCAGGCTCCCTTTTCCGACCCCTGCCATAGCTCTTGCCATACACGCATTGTTTTTCCCTTTCATTTCTAGGGTCATTACCTTCCCAAACACTCACCCTTTCATGCGCCAGAAGGTCTAACGGAATAATACTCCAGCAACGACCGCCACGGCGTCGGCAGAAACAGTCCTGTATGCGCTGCACACACGCAGCAGCATACACCTTGCACTCTCATCAGTCTCGCTCTATAACATTCAATCCTGAACGCATTTATCCATGCCGGCACCCCATACAAGAGGATAGAGAGCACGACCGCATTCATAACCCTCCTCTTGGAGGCCATAGGCCCACCTACGTTGGGCATCAGCCGTCCAAGGACTTTCACACATGCTGTAGCCTTGCTCACCACCCGGGTGACCTGATTGGACACCCTAAGATTTCGCTGAAGCTCTACCCCAAGGTATCTTACAGATTCCCGAGCCGGTACGTCAACTGTCCCCATTCGCACGGTAAGTTCACGCAGCTTTCTTCTCCCAATTAGCAGGCCCGCCTCGGTTTTATGGGGAGCCAGAGCAAGCCCTTTTTCCCCCATCCACCGATCAATCCTACTAATTGCCTCATTCATTATCGCTTTCAGACTTTCTTCCGTTCTTGCGGCAGCGACCACCGCTAAGTCATCAGCGTACCCTACGAGTGTAACCCCGTCTGGCAGCCCCAATCTCAAAATCTCATCATAAAATATGTTCCACAGTATAGGCCCAAGAACCGAACCCTGTGGAACACCCGCACTCATTTTGAAAAATTCCGAAACGACTGACGTGTGGCGTTTCACAAATTTCACCTGGGGGACAGCACCACGTCGGTTATTGAAAAGAGCAAATTTGACTTAATTATACACCCGGAGGCGGCAGTTCTTCGGTAGTTTAATCGCGCGTCCTCGATGCCTTAACTGCCAATCTCCGTCCGCACGCTACGAATGCTCAAGTTTCGTCCTCTGTCCTCGCGCGACCCCCAGAGAGTCAAAACCCCCAAAACTGGACAAACTAGATCGACTTAGCAGACTAGATTGACTAGACAGACTGGATAGACTGGACTGAATGAATAGACTGGACAGACTGAACAGACTAGACAGACAAGACTAGACAAACAAGACTAGACAGGCAAGACTAGATACACTAGACTAGGCAGACAAGATTAGACAAACAAGACTAGACAGATTAGACATACAAGATAGACAGACAAGACTAGACAGACAAGACTAGACATACAAGACTAGACAGACAAGACTAGACAGACAAAACTAGACAGACAAGACTAGACAGAGAAGACTAGACAGACAAGACTAGACAGACAAGACTAGACAGACAAGACTAGAAAAAAAACCTAATTGTTTACTACATCATTTTATTGATTCTTTTTACGAGTAAGCGAGTTATTGTTGGTTATTTATTAAGTCTTTTGCCGAGAATTCGCATTGCGTCACCTCTGTGACACGTAATTAGAGACAGATGATAAAATAATTGGATTTCTGCCAAACGGTCAATAACCCCGGTGGCAGACTTTATCAGTTTATTTTGATATTAAACATTAGTAATACTACTAATACAGACTTATTGATGTTTACATTGAGACGTGGAGATAACTGAAACTAAACTCGTTTCCTACAAGAACTTGCGGTTACGGGGACTTTATAGAAGTTGTAGTTAAGTTACTGAGATCTTGAGGAAAATGAAAAATTAATTTAAATGATTTACTAGTGTAAGGTGTGAACGAAAAATCGTTTAATTTACAAGCGGCAGGGAGTGAAGTCCGTGCATATATAAAAAGTGAAACTTGAATGATCGTGAAATCTAAACTAATTGTATGAATCTTGACACGAAATTTTTTGAAAACGATGTAATATATAGTTTCTCAAGTTGATAAAAAAACCATAAATTTAATAAAACTTACGTTAACTAATACGATTTCCAGAGTCAAATTTTTAAGTGGTTAGCAAACCTTCGAAGTTAAAACGGGGCTTAAGACAAGGGGACAGTCTATCACTGCTTTTCAATTTGGTCTTGGATAAAGTCATGAGGGCGTTTTGGGAGAAGAACGATTCAAGTGCTAAAATTGGTAGAAAGAATCAGAACCTCAAAGTCAAAGGTTTAGCATTTACTGACGACATAGCGCTGTTTGCGGAATCAGAACAAGAAGCTATTAACCAAATTGAGCAGTTAAAAGAAACGGCAGAAAAAGCGGGCTTACAGATTTCGTTGGTAAAAACAGAGATGATGACAAGTGATCAGAAATCTACTAAGAAAATGATAAAAACAAATTATGGGAGCATCAGGGTCACTGACCGATTTAAATATCTTGGAGAAATAATTAGTAGCAATGGGACGGATAAATTGGCAATTGAGAACAAAAAAGGGAAATTGGAAAGATTAAATTTTTGTACAAAAAATATATACAATAAAAAGAACTTGTCTATCAATGCAAAATTACGACATTTTAATACAGCTGTTAGACCAGTCATCTTGTACGGCGTGGAAACTTCAAATATAACCGGAATGGAGAATTTGCTCAAGATAGAAAGAAGAATTTTAAGAAGGATTTATGGACCTAGGAAAACACAGGAAAGTTATAGACTGAGATCCAATGCAGAAATTTATAGTAAAATTTAACAAACTTGAAGTGATGATCAGAGAACGGCGACTTCAGTTCTACGGGCATATGGTCCGCATGGATTGCTCAAGGATAAACAAACAAATTTTTGATAAAATCTGGAACTATAAAGGACAAGGCAGCTATGTAAAACAAATGAAGGAAGAACTTCAAAATTACTGAAGAAGATTGTCTAAACCGAATAGAGTACAGAAAAAAAAATTGGCCTCAACATTCTTGTCGGGGAGAAGAAAAATATCAACAGAGGAGAATGGACTGCTGAAAGAAGAGCTGCGCAGCCGACCACGATGAAAGACTTCTGGAAGAGAAAGAAGGAAACTAGACCTACAAAGAAATGATATTTGCGTGGTCCTTGTTGGCCTGTCCGCGATCAAAAAAAAATAGTTTTTCGCTGTTTTTCGCCGGGGGGCAGTTTCAGAGGGGTTTTACAGACCCCTCTGAAACTACAAACTCTAACGAAACCATTTTCGGCACACTGAAACTAGACGACAAGACGAGCAAAACGATGTATAAATTGTTTTGAAATATTCAAGTTTGTCGAAATTCTGAATACAAATTTTCCAGAATTTCGACTTCACAAGTCTATATCTCGAAGTAATTAAAAACCGATTGCGGCATCATTTTCCTACGGATGTACTCATATATGTTTTTAATAATAATTTTTAAGGATTTATAAGGATTATAATCCTTAGTTTCCCAGTTCTCTGCTCGGCGGACCAAATTTCGCGATATTGGTAATTTTGTCAAGTCATATCTCGCGAACGGAAGGGGTTAGCGAAATGCAATTTGCATATTTACAACCAGCAAGGAAAACACTTTCAGGCACAATTTGAAATTTTTGATTCGCGAGTAACTACTTTTGATGAGTAAATACCGATTTTAAGAAAATACATTATCTCGCATTTTGAACGGCTTATCACAGAGACTTCTAGTCGTCAGCAATCGATTCAGCGTCCCAAAATTAGTCGTAATACGTATATAATATTCCCTATGAAGCTTTCAGTTAAGAAATACCATCGATCCGGGGAGTCTAGACCGCGGAAACGACGAAATGCGAGAAAAACGATTTTGTCAAAATCGTTACTTTTTGAGTTACAGAAAAATTTAAAAACGTTCCTGAACGCATTTTTGCTGCTGATTACAGATATGCAAATTATATTTCGCTAGCTCTTTCCGTTCACTATCGCCTGCAAAAATTGAAGAAATTTTTAAGGAATTTCGGCGCTCGAGTAGAGATCTCGGAAAGTCGTAAACTTCCCGCGGAAAATCTTCGTGTATTAATAGGAAAATGACCTTCTGAAAACGATGCTGCAATCCGTTTTGGATTAACTGCAACCGTTTCCGAACCATCTACTTAGTAAACCGAGAATCGGGTAGATTTCCGTTTGAAATTCTTCGACGAATTATTGAATCTTTCGAGACAATTTACACATCGACTTGTTCGTCTTGTCCTGTAGTTTATGCGTGCCGAAAATGATTTCGCTGCTTTTTACCGTTCTCGAGAAAATCGAAAAAACTGAAAAATCACAAATTTTTCGAACGAAATGATGTTCAAAATGATGTTTGTTCAAAAAAAATTTTGAAATATTTTTCGTGATTTCTTTTTGGTTACCAGAAAGAAATCGAAGTGCTGAAAACGGTTTTCCAGTTTATTTCGCTCTAAAGTTACAAATAAACAAGTTTTATATATTTTTTCGCTGTACACCATCTCGCATTTCTGACTGATTTCACGCTGCATAACTTTTGAACGGCTCACCATAGAGACTTCTAGTCTTGACCAATCGATTCAGCGTCCCAAAATTAGTGCGTAAACGTATATAATATTCCCTAGGAAACTTTCAGTAAAGAAATAACATCGACGCGGGAGTCTCGACAGCGGAAACGACGAAATGCGAAAAAATCAATTTTGTCAAAATCGTAATTTTTTGAATTATAACAAAATTTAAAAACGTTCCTGAAATGCATTTTTGCTGCTGATTACAGATATGCAAATTATATTTCGCTAGCTCTTTCCGTTCTAAATTTCTAAATTTTTAAGGAATTTCGGCGCTCGAGTAGAGATCTCGGAACTTCGTGAATTTCCTGCGAACAATCTTAGTGTATTAATAGGAAAATGACCTTCTAAAAGCGATGCCGCAAACCGTTTTTGATTATCTGCAACCGTTTCCGAACCATCTACTTAGAAAATCGAGAATCGGCTAAATTTCAGTTTGAAATTTATCGACGAAATATTGAATCTTTCCAGACAATTTGCACATCGACTTGTTCGTCTTGTCGTGTAGTTTCTGTGTGCCGAAAATGATTTCGCTGCTTTTTACCGTTATCGAAAAAATCGAAAAAACCGAAAAAGCACAAATTTTTCGAACGAAATGTTGGAAAATTTTTGTTCAAAAAATTTTTGGAATTTTTTTTGTGATTTTTTTTGGTTACCAGAAGGAAATCGAAGTGCTGAAAACGATTTTCCAGTTTATTTCGCTCTAAAGTTACAAATAAAGAAGTTTTATACATTTTTTCGCTGTACACCATCTCACATTTCCGATTGATATCATGCTGCCATAACTTTTGAACGGCTCACCTTAGAGACTTCTAGTCTTCATCAATCGATTCAGCGTCCCAAAATTAGCCGGAAAGCGTATATAATATTTCCTGGGAAGCTTTCAGTTAAGAAATATCATCGATACGGGAAGTCTAGACCGCGGAAACGACGAAATGCGAGAAAATCATTTATTTTAAAATCGTTATTTTTTGAGTTACAGCAAAATTAAAAAACGTTTCTTGAAGCATTTTTGCTGCTTGTTACAGATATGCAAATTATATTTCGCTATCTCTATCTGTTCATTATTGCCTGCAAGAATTGAAGAAATTTTTAAGAAAATTCGGATACAGATTTGTTATTTCAATATTCAGACTAGAAATTTCATATTAAAGAAATAGTTAATTCAAAACTGAGACAAGAATTTTCAAATTCAACACTGAATTGATAATATTCTATTCAACACAACTCGAGTTTCGACTGATGAAGGTCATTTTCAAGTGGATTACAAATTTACGATTTATTATTTGACTCGAGTTTCGACGGGTAAAGGTCATTTTCAAGTGAATTAGAAATTTACGATTTATTGTATGACTCGAGTTTCGACGGATGAAGGTCATTTTCAAGTGGATTACAAATTTACGATTTATTATTTGACTCGAGTTTCGACGGGTAAAGGTCATTTTCAAGTGAATTAGAAATTTACGATTTATTATTTGACTCGAGTTTCGATGAGTGAAGGTCATTTTCAAGTGGATTACAAATTTAAGATTTATTATTTGACTCGAGTTTCGACGGGTGAAGGTCATTTTCAAGTGGATTACAAATTTACGATTTATTATTTGACTCGAGTTTCGACGGGTGAAGGACATTTTCAAGCGGAATACAAATTTACGATTTATTATTTGACTCAAATTTCGACGGGCGAAGGTCATTTTCAAGTGGATTACAAATTTACGATTTATTGTATGACTCGAGTTTCGACGGGTGAAGGTCATTTTCAAGGAGATTACAAATTTACGATTTATTATTGGACTCGCGTTTCGATGAGTGAAGGTCATTTTCAAGTGGATTACAAATATAAGATTTATTATTTGACTCGAGTTTCGACGGGTGAAGGTGATTTTCAAGTGGCTTACAAATTTACGATCTATTGTATGACTCGAGTTTCGACGGGTCAAAGTCATTTTCAAGGAGATTACAAATTTACGATTTATTATTGGACTCGCGTTTCGATGAGTGAAGGTTATTTTCAAGTGGATTACAAATTTACGATTTCTTATTTGACTCGAGTTTCGATGGGTGAAGGTCATTTTCAAGTGGATTACAAATTTACGATTTATTATTTGACTCGAGTTTCGATGAGTGAAGGTCATTTTCAAGTGGATTACAAATTTACGATTTATTATTTGACTCGAGTTTCGATGAGTGAAGGTCATTTTCAAGTAGATTATAAATTTAAGATTTACTATTTGACTCGAGTTTCGAAGGGTGAAAATCATTTTCAAGTGGATTAGAAATTTACGATTTATTGTATGACTCGAGTTTCGACGGGTGAAGGTCATTTTCAAGTGAATTACAAAATTACGATTTATTGTATGACTCGAGTTTCGACGGGTGAAGGTCATTTTCAAGTGGATTACAAATTTACGATTTATTATTTGACTCGAGTTTCGACGGTTGAAGATCATTTTCAAGTGGATTACAAATGTACGATTTATTATTTGACTCGAGTTTCGATGAGTGAAGGTCATTTTCCAGTGGATTACAAATTTACGATTTATTGTATGACTCGAGTTTCGACGGGTGAAGGTCATTTTCAAGTGGATTACAAATTTACGATTTATTGTATGACTCGAGTTTCGACGGGTGAAGGTCATTTTCAAGGAGATTACAAATTTACGATTTATTATTGGACTCGCGTTTCGATGAGTGAAGGTCATTTTCAAGTGGATTACAAATTTACAATTTATTATTTGACTCGAGTTTCGACGGGTGAAGGTCATTTTCCAGTGAATTACAAATTTACGATTTATTGTATGACTCGAGTTTCGACGGGTGAAGGTCATTTTCAAGTGGATTACAAATTTACGATTTATTGTATGACTCGAGTTTCGACGGGTGAAGGTCATTTTCAAGTGGATTAGAAATTTACGATTTATTATTTGACTCGAGTTTCGACGGGTGAAGGTCATTTTCAAGTGGATTACAAATTTACGATTTATTTTATGACTCTAGTTTCGACGGGTAAAGGTCATTTTCAAGTGAATTACAAATTTAAGATTTATTGTATGACTCGAGTTTCGACGGGTGAAGGTCATTTTCAAGGCGATTACAAATTTAAGATTTCTTATTTGACTCGAGTTTCGACGGGTGAAGGTCATTTTCAAGTGGATTACAAATTTACGATTTATTGTATGACGCGAGTTTCGACGGGTCAAGGTCATTTTCAAGTGGATTATAAATTTACGATTTATTATTTGACTCGAGTTTCGACGGGTTAAGGTCATTTTCAAGTGAATTACAAATTTACGATTTATTATTTGACTCGAGTTTCGACGGGTTAAAGTCATTTTCAAGTGGATTACAAATTTACGATTTATCGCATTTATACTAGGCGTTTTCGCGGGGTGAGGTGCCTTTCTACAATTAAAGAATTACATGGAGACGAGTAACAGCCGCAACCATCCTATTTCAAACTCAAGTTTAGATTATTCGAGAAAAGAACTGTAAGAATGTTTTCTTACTTTTTTTTCTGACTGTTTTTCAGACTGAAGGTTTCGACTGGATACCTCAAATTAAAAACTGGGTAATTCCAAATTGAGACAAGATATTTCAAATTTACAAGATAGATAGATTTGTTATTTTAATATTGGCACTTCTTCTTTTTCTTTGCGTGCCTTATCCCTTCGGGATGTTGGCGATCAACATAGCAATTTCCGTTCTATCTACAGCCTGTCTGAAAAGTTGTGTGGAAGTGAGCGAGAACCACTGCCTTAGGTTCCCTAGCCACGAGTTTCTTCTTCTACCTGGTCCTCTATGTCCATCTACTCTTCCTTGCAGAACCAGCTGTAGTATTTCTGGTTTCTCATTATATGGCCAATATAGCCAGTTTTTATCTTCTTGATTGTGCTCAGAACTTGCATCTGCGTGCCTATTCTTTGCATTACCACTTCATTCGTAATGTGATCCCGCCAGGATATGCGGAGCAGCTTTCTATATACCCAGAGCTCGAACGCCTCTATCTTCCTTTCTGTTGCTTCCGTTAGCGTCCATGCTTCTGCGCCGTACAACAGAACAGAGAAAACGTAACACCTGACCATTCGGAGCTTTAGTTGTAATGTCAGGTCGCTGCTGCATAGCATTGTTTTGAGTTTATTAAATGCCGCTCTAGCCTTCTCTATTTTGCAATGCAACTCTACGGAGTGCTCCCAGTTGTCGTTGACAATAGTTTCCAGGTAAGGGTACTTTTCTACTCGTTCGATGATCTCTCCTTCTAACATCAATACGCTGGGATCTGAAGCATTTCGGCTTATTAGCATGTGTTTTGTTTTGCTTTTGTTGAGCTTGAGGCCAATATTCGCACTAGAAATCTTAAATGTAATATCTGCTCCACACCCTCACGAACTAAAGTTGTTGTCGCGAAGTTATTCGAGAACTCGCATCCATACTCTCGCCTTACTTCGCAAGGACCTCAGTGGCAAGACTGACACGGAATAGGTAGTAGAGACTGTAGCAGCTATTTGTGCTTTTAATTATTATAGATATGTTGACATAGTTTTGAAGAAAACAATTTTGTCCGATTTATATAAATATATTCAACCTTTCCGAAGCTCTATAATATTATTAAGTCTTTTTAAAACCAACAAAAAGTTTCATGATCTATCTCAGTCAAAAAATCAGTCAAAAGAGGAAAGCTGCACTGATGAGAGATAGATCTCGAAACGTGTCTGCAGATGGCTATTCACTTTGGGTTAATAGAAAGATCTGACCCTAAAAAACAATGTTATTTATATAAGAGAATTAATCACAGGTAGTCACGACATAAAAATCAGAACTCTGTTTTGATTTTAGTTGAACGTTTCGTCCTTTCCACTTTTCTTTCAACTAAAATCAAAACAGAGTTCTGATTTTAATGCCCTGACTGCCTGTGATTAATTATCTTATTAATTATTAATTTAAACTGGACGTGATTCAATATATCTAGTTATTTATATAGTGTCTTGTTTTAGTATCAAGGAAGTGAACCACCAAGGAAGTGAAGTCCCAGTGAAAATCACAAATATTTGTTCTCTTTCAGCATGAGATTTGCTTTATAGTCTTAAAAAGCCTTAATAATATTATAGAGCTTCGGAAAGGTTGAATATATTTATATATTCAAGCTGTGTTCAGCTGTAACACGTTGGCACAATTTTGTCTCGGGTACGAAAAAGTCGGTTACGAAAAACAGGCTTTGTAGTTAAGTTAGCCAACACGAAGCGAGGAAGAAATTTTTAAGAAATTTCGGCAAAGTCGTGAATTTCCCGTGGACAATCTTAGTGTATCTATAGGAAAATGACCTTCTGACTTAGTCTCAGCATTTTCTGCGTAAAATTTCAATCAAGGTTTGTGGAATGTGCAAAAACGTTTCCCATAGCATCAAATGTTGTAACCCATCCGAGCGATTCCACTGTTGTTAAACCCTAATGCAGAGCCTGAAATAACGTTTTAATGTTCCAAAGAGAGAATCGTTAATTAAATGGGGCAATAAACAAAGCTGCACCTTTTGAACCGAGTGGCGTAAATTATTTTTCTGGGCGAAACACGCCCAGGCGAATTTGGAAATTATTCATTTTTACTGAAAACGAAATTGAGTTTTCGTTCAAACAGAAATTGGATTGTAAACGGGGTCGGAGCACGCCAAGCCGAATTGGGTTAAATAATCTAATGGAAACACGGAGAAATTAAAGCTTGATTTCCAATGGCTCCGTTTGATTTATAGTTTCATATGCATATAGTTTTTATCTTCCACTCAAATCAAGGAAAATTGATTGTTGCCCCAATTTTCCAACACAGTTTTTGTTTCCGCGTTTCTTCGCACTTTTCTCAACAACTCAACAACTCAACGGCGTAAACTCGGCAATAAAACGAAAACGCTCCAATTAAACGTTTCTTTTAATTTTTATTACGAAAATGTGCCTCGCTCATAACTTCGCCTATCATTAATAATTCATCAAAACTGAACCCATTAAAAAATTCCTTTTATTCCTCTTCTCTCGTAATTAATGCATTGCTCACAAACCAATTCAACTGCCCAATTTAGAAACTTCACTTCGTTAAATTAGTCTTGTTAGACAAACTATGTCTTCGTCATATTACTCCTATCATACAAGATATGGGTCTCTAAAGACGTGGTCTGTCTTAGCAGCAAAATGCAGTACGCCACAACGTACTAATAATTATATTTTATTTATGTTATTAGTCAATTAACACGTTAACGTGTACCACCGGTGGTACACGTTGCCCGCTAAACTAAAACGCAAAACCGAGCGCCGGAGTCAACGTGATAAAGAACATAGTTTCCTTAATTCTTTTCTTAAAACATTTTTGTTCTATACTAGTCTTCTTAGGCAAGATATGTCTTTGTCCAATTAGTCTTGTTAGACAAGATATGAGTTTCTAGAGCTGGTAAAGATTTTAGGTTATTTAGGTTATTTAGGTTTAGGCTCGCCGATACATATTGAAAAAATTGTATCGCACTCGGCGAGCCATAACCGCACGCATATGAGTGCTGTTATGAGCCCATTACAGACGCAAAATAGAAAAACATGCTTACTTAATATTATTAAGGTTCCGTACCGAAAACGGAACCCTTATAGGATCACTTTGTTGTCCGTCTGTCAGTCAGTCCGTCCGTCTGTCTGTCTGTCAAGACCATTTTTCTCAGGAACGCGTAGAGGTAACAAGTTGAAATTTGTATCAAATACTCGGGTCTGCGGTCTCTTTCAGCCGTGAAAAAATCAAACTTGTAAGTCAACGCGATCAAAAGATATGACCGTTTATGTCGCATATTTTGCGATTTCACAAGAGAATCAAAACCTATAGGGTACTTCCCGTTGACCTAGTATGATGAAATTTGGCAAGAAGCGGTGTCTTACAGCACATGTAAAGGGAAAAATCTGAAAACCGTAAATATGTAGTTTAATTACAAGGAAAATGCGAATTTACTATTAGAAACTTATGAAAATACACGAATGTGTTGCGTGGTATTGTCAGGCACCAGAAACATATGGGTTGCATAGAGTGCCTCCTAAAGATACCTTCCAGGTTTGTTCGGAACCCTTGGTGCGCGAGTCACAACTCGCACTTGGCCGGTTTTTTCTTGTTAAACAAGAAATATAGCTGAGTCTAAATATATACAAGCTATGGATATTCGAGTCTAAACACAATAACTGAATTTCTGTTTTTATTTTATTTGTAATTATTCAAGAAATATTAACGGTAATCTTCATGGTCTGTGTATGGGCACAGAGACTCATTGAAAACGTTTCATATGGATTGTCGAGTGCGAACGTTGCGCGATAATCGTTACCAATTATTACAAATTGTGTTGTGACCTCATCGACGGGATGATGTAACTCGCGCGAATTTCGTCACGGCCGTTAAATATTTGTGTTTCTCGGCGGATCAAAGGCGGAGGCGGCGAAGGGTCCGCCTGACCCAGTTCCGCGACGAGCCCTGCGCGCCGAGGGCGAATAAATTTCGCCCGGATAACAATCTTCCCGGCGCACACAAAGAAATATCGAGTTCGTTTCACTTTCCTCGAATTACAGACAGCAAAGGAAAAGGGAAACCCTACAAATAGATAGATGGGCTTAGAGCAGGGGCGCTCAACGATCGACCATAAATGCATTAGGCGAACGACTAATATACAAAGATTTTAAAGGGTTTTGTACAGTTTTTACAAATCGAATGTCAGACTAGACAGTTAAGACTAGACAGACAATTTAAAAACTAAAAATTTTCCAAAAAGTCCAAATTTTGAAAATCTAAAACCAATTTTTTAATATTTTGAAAAATAAGGCAACGACATATCAATGAAGATGAGGTTGAAATTTTACAAAATCAACATTTGTAGACTCTCACTATTTTCCTCACTGTAAGACTATTTGGAAGAATTTTGAAAATTTAAAAACCACAAATTTCTCCGAAAAGTCCAAATTTTGAAAATATAAAACCAATTTGTTAACATTTTAAAAAATAAGGCAACGATATATCAATGAAGATGAGATTAAAATTTTACAAAAATAACATTTGTAGACTCTCACTATTGTTCTCACTGTGCGACTATTTGGAGGAATTTTGGAAATCTGAAAACAACAAATTTCTCCAAAAAGTCCAAACTTTGAAAATCTAAAACCAATTTGTTAATATTTTGAAAAATAAGGCAACGACATATCAATGAAGATAAGGTTGAGATTTTTCAAAATTAACATTTGTAGACGCTAACTATTTTCTTCACTGTGTGACTAGTTGGAGGAATTTTCGAAATCTAAAAACCACAAATTTCTTCAAAAAATCCAAATCTTGAAAATCTAAAACCAATTTGTTAATATTTTGAAAAATAAGGCAACGACATATCAATGAAGATGAGGTTGAAATTTTACTAAATTAACATTTGCAGGCTCTTACTATTTTCTTCACAGTGCGACTATCTGGAGGAATTTTGAAAATCTAAAAATCACAAATTTCTCCAAAAAGTCCAAATTTTGAAAATATAAAACCAATTTGATAATATTTTGAAAAATAAGGCAACGACATATCAATGAAGATGAGGCTGAAATTTTTCAAATTCAACATTTGCAGACTCGCAATATTGTCCTCACTGTGCGACTATTTGGAGGAATTCTAGAAATCTAAAAACGAAAAATTTCTCCAAAAAGTCCAAATTTTGAAAATCTAAAACCAATTTGTTAATATTTTGAAAAATAAGGCAACGACATATCAATGAAGATAAGGTTGAGATTTTACAAAATTAACATTTGTAGATGCTAACTATTTTCTTCACTGTGTGACTAGTTGGAGGAATTTTCGAAATCTAAAAACCACAAATTTCTTCAAAAAATCCAAATCTTGAAAATCTAAAACCAATTTGTTAATATTTTGAAAAATAAGGCAACGACATATCAATGAAGATAAGGTTGAGATTTTTCAAAATTAACATTTGTAGACGCTAACTATTTTCTTCACTGTGTGACTATTTCGAGGAATTTTCGAAATCTAAAAACCACAAATTTCTTCAAAAACTCCAAATCTTGAAAATCTAAAACCAATTTGTTAATATTTTGAAAAATAAGGCAACGATATATCAATGAAGATGAGGTTGAAATTTTACAAAATTAACATTTGTAGACTGTCTCTATTTTCCTCACTGTGCGACTATTTGCAGGACTTTTGAAAATCTAAAAATCACAAATTTCTCCAAAAAGTCCAAATTTTGAAAATATAAAACCAATTTGCTAATATTTTGAAAAATAAGGCAACGACATATCAATGAAGATGAGGCTGAAATTTTTCAAATTCAACATTTGCAGACTCGCACTATTTTCCTCACTTTGCGACTATTTGGAGGAATTCTAGAAATCTAAAAACGAAAAATTTCTCCAAAAAGTCCAAATTTTGTAAATCTAAAACCAATTTGTTAATATTTTGAAAAATGAGGCAACGACATATCAATGAAGATTAGGTTAAAATTTTACAAAATTAACATTTGCAGATTCTCACTATTTTCCTCACTGTGCGACTTTTTGTAGGAATTTCGGAAATTTAAAAACCACAAATTACTCCAAAAAGTCAAAATTTTGAAAATTCAAACCAATTTGTTAATATTTTGAAAAATAAGGAAACGACATATCAATGAAGATGAGGATGAAATTTTACAAAATTAACATTTGTAGACTCACTATTTTCTTTACTGCGCGACTATTTGTAAGAATTTCTGAAATCTAAAAACTACAAATTTCTCCAAAAAGTCCAAATTTTGAAAATCTAAAACCAATTTTTTAATATTTTGAAAAATAAGGCAACGAATATATCAATGAATATGAGATATGAGGTTGAAATTTTACAAAATTAACATTTGTAGACTCTCACAATTTTCTTCACTGTGCGACTATTTTGAGAAATTTTGAAAATCTAAAAACCATAAATTTCTCCAAAATGTCCAAATTTTGAAAATCTAAAACCAATTTGTTAATATTTTGAAAAATAAGGCAAGGACATATCAATGAAGATGAGCTTGAAATTTTACTAAATTAACATTTGTAGACTCTCACTATTTTCCTCACCGGGCGACTATTTGGAGGAATTTCGGAAATCTAAAAACCACAAATTTCTCCAAAAAGTCCAAATTTTGAAAATCTAAAACCAGTTTGTAAATATTTTGAAAAATAAGGCAACGACATATCAATGAAGATGAGGTTAAAATTTTACCAAATTAACATTTGCAGACTCTCACTATTTTCCTTACTGTGCGACTATTTGGAGGAATTTCGGAAATCTAAAAACCACAAATTTCTCCAAAAAGTCCAAATTTAAAAAATCTAAAAGCAATTTCTTAATATTTTGAAAAATAAACCAACGACATATAAATGAAGATGAGGTTGAAATTTTACAAAATTAACATTTGCAGACTCGCACTATTTTCCTCACTGTGCGATTATTTGGAGGAATTTCGGAAATCTGTAAACCACAAATTTCTCCAAAAAGTATCTATTACGGCCGGATTGAAAATGACACCGGATTGCAATCCCTACTTGAAACACGAAGTCAGCACGCGAGTGGTATACAAACCAGAAATGGAAGAATAAGGTAAGTCCTTAACACGTTGAGCGCCACGGTAATTGCGCAAAACTCGCCGGCGGGCACAAGAAATGTCCACCGGTGGGCACATGGCGTCCAACGTGTTAATAGTTGGGCTCTATTATCTCACAACCTCCTAGGATTTGTTCTCATGATTCCAACAAAATTTTTTTTTAACTTTACAGACAATTTTCTCGGAGTCATGAGAATAAATCCTAGGATGCTATGAGATGGTAGAGTCTAACTATTAAAGACTAATCTTTCGTTGAATCTCTGGCTGCTTGATTGGAGGTCATTAGCCAACTAATTGATCCACTACAAGTCTCTAGATAGAAACAATTTGAACCAATTTAACAAAATCGACGATTTCACAAAACAAAGTCACAATTACTCCTCTAATTGATTATTTAATGCACTAATATTATGAGTTACAAATTGACATCGCAGCGTCTAATTCACCATTCGTGCACAATCACGCGACGTTTGTATCCAAAACAAAATTCCTTAGGAGACGAGGAGGAATGTGCTTTGGGTAATAAGGTCACAGGCTCAAGATGGTAACCGAGTCGGATGAAACCTTCAATCTCCACAAATCATTTATTTACGCCCACGGAGACCTCCATCCACGTGACGAGAATCTTCTTGCCTCAGACAGCTACCATTGTCGACTGACTCTAAACCAAATTATTATGGAAATCTCAAACATCATGAATTCTTGATACAACATTACAGACACCGATCAAATTAAATTTAACAGATAAGCTGGACTAGACAGACTAGACAAAATCAGACGGAATAGACGGACTAGACAAGACTAGACTAGACAGATTAGACTAGACAGACAAGACTAGACAGACAAGACTAGACAGACAAGACTGGACAGACAAGACTAGACAGACAAGACTAGACAGACAAGACTAGACAGACAAGACTAGACAGACAAGACTAGACAGACAAGACTAGACAGCCAAGACTAGACAGACAAGACTAGACAGACAAGACTAGACAGACAAGACTAGACAGACAAGACTAGACAGACAAGACTAGACAGACAAGACTAGACAGACAAGACTAGACAGACAAGACTAGACAGACAAGACTAGACAGACAAGACTAGACAGACAAGACTAGACAGACAAGACTAGACAGACAAGACTAGACAGACAAGACTAGACAGACAAGACTAGACAGACAAGACTAGACAGACAAGACTAGACAGACAAGACTAGACAGACAAGACTAGACAGACAAGACTAGACAGACAAGACTAGACAGACAAGACTAGACAGACAAGACTAGACAGACAAGACTAGACAGACAAGACTAGACAGACAAGACTAGACAGACAAGACTAGACAGACAAGACTAGACAGACAAGACTAGACAGACAAGACTAGACAGACAAGACTAGACAGACAAGACTAGACAGACAAGACTAAACAGACAAGACTAGACAGACAAGACTAGACAGACAAGACTAGACAGACAAGACTAGACAGACAAGACTAGACAGACAAGACTAGACAGACAAGACTAGACAGACAAGACTAGACAGACAAGACTAGACAGACAAGACTAGACAGACAAGACTAGACAGACAAGACTAGACAGACAAGACTAGACAGACAAGACTAGACAGACAAGACTAGACAGACAAGACTAGACAGACAAGACTAGACAGACAAGACTAGACAGACAAGACTAGACAGACAAGACTAGACAGACAAGACTAGACAGACAAGACTAGACAGACAAGACTAGACAGACAAGACTAGACAGACAAGACTAGACAGACAAGACTAGACAGACAAGACTAGACAGACAAGACTAGACAGACAAGACTAGACAGACAAGACTAGACAGACAAGACTAGACAGACAAGACTAGACAGACAAGACTAGACAGACAAGACTAGACAGACAAGACTAGACAGACAAGACTAGACAGACAAGACTAGACAGACAAGACTAGACAGACAAGACTAGACAGACAAGACTAGACAGACAAGACTAGACAGACAAGACTAGACAGACAAGACTAGACAGACAAGACTAGACAGACAAGACTAGACAGACAAGACTAGACAGACAAGACTAGACAGACAAGACTAGACAGACAAGACTAGACAGACAAGACTAGACAGACAAGACTAGACAGACAAGACTAGACAGACAAGACTAGACAGACAAGACTAGACAGACAAGACTAGACAGACAAGACTAGACAGACAAGACAAGACAGACAAGACTAGACAGACAAGACTAGACAGACAAGACTAGACAGACAAGACTAGACAGACAAGACTAGACAGACAAGACTAGACAGACAAGACTAGACAGACAAGACTAGACAGACAAGACTAGACAGACAAGACTAGACAGACAAGACTAGACAGACAAGACTAGACAGACAAGACTAGACAGACAAGACTAGACAGACAAGACTAGACTGACAAGACTAGACAGACAAGACTAGACAGACAAGATTAGACAGACAAGACTAGACAGACAAGACTAGACAGACAAGACTAGACAGACAAGTCTAGACAGACAAGACTAGACAGACAAGTCTAGACATATCTTTCTTGTTTAATAAATTATTTTAATAAATAGTTTGGGATGATTGCTTTAAGATTCTTTGGATAATTGTAGACCAATGTGTACGTTGTGCGTGCGTCTATAAATTATGGGAAGAAATGTTTGTTAAAGTAATCTTCCCTTCTCTTCTGCAGTTTTTCTTCTTTCGAAATTGAGATCATTCGGTTCGTGTAAATCTTCCAAAGCTTTCCACAAGTTTAACAATTACGCGCCCGAGCTAATAACCAGCCAATTTAGACACGTCTTAGTAGATAGCCGAGTGTGTTAAGGCCCGAGAACGCTAATTTAATGGAAACATTTATGTTTTCGTAAATTATTCCGCGAGTGGACACAACAATCGTGCAATAAGTCGTAAATGTTGGACCTGAATCATAAAACGCAGTTCACTCGACTCAGCAGAAAGAAACTACGAGTTTGTGCTGAGACCGCACAAAGGAAAACGAATATAAATATATGGAATTATAGTTGCAATAAATTTATCACAGATTATAAATTGCTGCTTAATATGTATAATAGGCTTGTCTGTTTAGTCCTGGTCTTAGTCTAGTCAATAAATAGTGATGAATCTAGTCTAGTTTATGAATCTTGTAAGTTATCCTAGTCTAGTCGATAAACCTGTACGTAAATCAAATCTTGAAATCATAAATATTTATCGATGGAAGTTTGTTTGTTCAAGTGAGAGCCTTCAAGTCCATTGAGTGAAAAAACTTGTTAGAGAAAATAAAACGCGATTGAAGGCAATAAATAATAATAACTCATGGACGCATCAAAACTCAAGAAGACGTCTTGTTTTCTGCGATTCATGACGCTCGTTGAGTTTTGATACATCCACGAATTATATTTGGCTTTCCTTCCTTCATTCCCATTGTCTTTTCTCTTTGTGGTATTTATGTACCCAAGCGGAAAACCTAGCTGGAGAGATATCAGAGGGCTAATACGTTAGGCTGTGGGAGGAGGCCAAGGTCCGACTTGGGCTGTAGCGCCGGAATACGTTAAGGGTAGTAACTGGTGATTCGTTAACTACAAGGCTTTAGACGTTGCGATTTCTTGAAAATCTTGTTGCAACTTCCGTGCAAACTGAATATAAGTGAATTACAAGGCCACAAGGTTTTATTAAGCGAGGATTTACTCAACTAATTGATTTATTATCAATTGATGGAAATTGATTTGTAAATGTTCCTGCAAGCTGTGTATCAACTGAATGGTTAAAGAAGTCGTAAAATATGGTTAAGTTTTGTCCATTAAATTTGATGTGTAAACTTGTGGAACGCTTCGGGAGATTTTCACGAACTGAATGATCTAAGTTTGGAAAGAAGAAAAACTGCAGAAGATTACTTTAACAAACATTTCTTCCCACAATTTCTAGACAAGTTTTGTAAAAGTTAAATGATTTTAAAAATCTTAAAATTATCTTGTCTTGTCCAACGAATTCAGAGAGTGTTAGTCAATCAAGTGTTAAGTACATGTGGGAAACAGATTAACTAGTCCAGTTAGAATTATATTAACCCTTTGGGTACATTTGACGGCTGAGGCTCGTCATGCATATGTTTCACTTTTCTTGCATACTCTAAATAAAATCCGTACCCAAAGGGTTAAACAAATTGCGTTTCTTAACATTCGCAAAATTCAGGTTGAAATCGTTTCGGATGGAATTCAAACGCTGTCGGTGGACGTGCGTCTTCTGCTCACGATATTTGTGTTTGTAGAGTGGACGAAGACCGTGGCTAATAATACCTGTCTGGCCAATGACCTCCACGAAATAATCCCACAAACGCAACACTTTGAGAGTTTATAGGAGCGCACCCACCCTCCTGAACGCACACTGCCTAGTTATTTGTTCCGTATTTTTAGACTTAGTAAACCAAACGGATAAGTACGTACACCAACGATTATCGTGGGAGCAAATAAACAAGGCAAGAATATTAGACGGACAAGACAAAATTAGACAGTCAAGAATAGACAGATAATACTAGATAAACAAGACTAGATGGATAAGACTAGACAGATAAAACTAGATGGATAAGACTAGACAGACAAGACTAGACAGACAAGACTAGACAGACAAGACTAGACAGACAAGACTAGACAGACAAGACTAGACAGACAAGACTAGACAGACAAGACTAGACAGACAAGACTAGACAGACAAGACTAGACAGACAAGACTAGACAGACAAGACTAGACAGACAAGACTAGACAGACAAGACTAGACAGACAAGACTAGACAGACAAGACTAGACAGACAAGACTAGACAGACAAGACTAGACAGACAAGACTAGACAGACAAGACTAGACAGACAAGACTAGACAAACAAGACTACGCCAGCAAGTTGTTTTTGTGAAATTGCAAATAGGCTGTGGATGAGTGCATTAGAAAATGTGTTTTGTTGACTTCGTAATAGATTTCCGCAATAAAATTTAATGGCAATTATAAGATCATGGTCACAGATCCGTCCTAATTTCACTAATTAGAGTTGAACTACGAGACCGAACGTTACTCACAAGAGTCGAGTTGAACAAGAAAATGTTTAATGTCTGTATAATCTTCTCAGTCTAATCTCGTCTGTCTAGTCTTGTCTGATTAGTCTTGTATATTTAGTCTTCTCTGTCTAAGATTCAAACTGTTTCAGATTTTCAAAATTTTGTCATTTGGAGAAACTCTTTAGATTTCCAAAATTCCTCCAAATAGTCCCACAATAAAGAAACTAGTGAGTCTACAAATGTTAATTTTGAAAAATTTCAACCTCATCTTCATTCATATGTCGATGCCTTATTTTTCAAAATATTAACAAAACGGTTTTAGATTTTAAAAATTTTGACTGTTTGGAGAAATTTGGTGTTTTTAGATTTCCGAAATTCCTCCAAATAGTCGCACAATGAGGAAAATAGCGAGAGTCCACACTAAATGTTAATTTTGTAAAATTTCAACCTTATCTTCATTGATATGTCGTTGCCTTATTTTTGAAAATATTAACAAATTGGATTTAGATTTTCAAAATTTGGACTTTTTGGAGAAATTTGTGGTTTTTAGATTTTCGAAATTCCTACAAATAGTCGCAAAGTAAAGAAAATAATGCGAGTCTAGAAATGATAATTTTGTAAAATTTCAACCTCATCTTCATTGATTTGTCGTTGCCTTATTTTTCAAAATATTAATAAATTGGATTAGGATTTTCAAAATTTGGACTTTTCGGAGAAATTCGTGCTTTTTAGATTTTCGAAATTCCTCCAAATAGTCGCACAGTGAGGAAAATAGTGAGAGTCTGCAAATGTTAATTTTGTAAAATTACAACCTCATCTTCATGAAGCATGATCATGGTGCTATGATGATACGATGCTATATGTATATTGATACCGGAGACGGTAAACGTTTAGTGATGCCGGCTCCGCCGGATTACCGAAACTGGTTCTCCGGACTGCAATCCCTAGTTTCAAGGCGCCCCTTCACCGTCATATATTGACGGTGTGAGGGCGCACACCGTCATATATTCCCGTTCACCTTCAGACACACCGTCATATATTCCCGTTCACCGTCAGGCTCACACCGTTATATATTGACGGTGTGAGAGCGCCTTGCAACATTCATTGCTTCAACATTACTGACGAAAAATTTTCAAAGAAATATTGGAAGATGCCGGTCAGTCATGATCTTGCATTCGTCAAAGAAACGGGGCTCTCACACATTAAAGATTGTTTACACACACTGCAACCGTGAGGCAAAATGATGAAAACATTTGCGTCAATAAATATTGACACTGCTTCAATAAATAATGACACTGTTTTAATAAATATTGATACTGCTTTAATAAAATTCGACACTGCTTCAATAAATATGGACATTGCTACAATAAATATTGACCCTGCTTTAATAAATATTGACACTGCTTCAATAAATATCGACACTGCTTCAATAAATATCGACACTGCTTCAATAAATATTGACACTGCTTCAATAAATATCGACACTGCTTCAATAAATATCGACACTGCTTCAATAAATATTGACTGCTTCAATAAATATCGACACTGCTTCAATAAATATCGACACTGCTTCAATAAATATTGACACTGCTTCAATAAATATCGACACTGCTTCAATAAATATCGACACTGCTTCAATAAATATCGACACTGCTTCAATAAATATTGACACTGCTTCAATAAATATCGACACTGCTTCAATAAATATCGACACTGCTTCAATAAATATCGACACTGCTTCAATAAATATTGACACTGCTTCAATAAATATCGACACTGCTTCAATAAATATGGACATTGCTTCAATAAATATCGACACTGCTTCAATAAATATTGACATTGCTTCAATAAATATCGACACTGCTTCAATAAATATTGACACTGCTTCAATAAATATCGACACTGCTTCAATAAATATCGACACTGCTTCAATAAATATCGACACTGCTTCAATAAATATTGACACTGCTTCAATAAATATCGACACTGCTTCAATAAATATCGACACTGCTTCAATAAATATTGACACTGCTTCAATAAATATCGACACTGCTTCAATAAATATCGACACTGCTTCAATAAATATTGACACTGCTTCAATAAATATCGACACTGCTTCAATAAATATCGACACTGCTTCAATAAATATCGACACTGCTTCAATAAATATTGACACTGCTTCAATAAATATCGACACTGCTTCAATAAATATCGACACTGCTTCAATAAATATCGACACTGCTTCAATAAATATTGACACTGCTTCAATAAATATCGACACTGCTTCAATAAATATCGACACTGCTTCAATAAATATTGACACTGCTTCAATAAATATCGACACTGCTTCAATAAATATGGACATTGCTTCAATAAATATCGACACTGCTTCAATAAATATTGACATTGCTTCAATAAATATCGACACTGCTTCAATAAATATTGACACTGCTTCAATAAATATCGACACTGCTTCAATAAATATCGACACTGCTTCAATAAATATCGACACTGCTTCAATAAATATTGACACTGCTTCAATAAATATCGACACTGCTTCAATAAATATCGACACTGCTTCAATAAATATTGACACTGCTTCAATAAATATCGACACTGCTTCAATAAATATGGACATTGCTTCAATAAATATCGACACTGCTTCAATAAATATTGACATTGCTTCAATAAATATCGACACTGCTTCAATAAATATTGACACTGCTTCAATAAAATTCGACACTGCTTCAATAAATATTGACATTGGTTCAATAAATCCTGACTCTGCTTCAATAAATATCGACACTGCTTCAATAAATATCGACACTGCTTCAATAAATATTGACATTGCTTCATTAAATATCGACACTGCTTCAATAAATATTGACCCTGCTTTAATAAATATTGACCCTGCTTTAAAAAATATTGATACTGCTTTAATAAATATTGACTCTGCATCAATAAATATACATTGCTTCAATAAATATCGACACTGCATCAATAAATATTGACTCTGATTCAATAAATATCGACACTGCTTCAATAAATATTGACACTGCTTCAATAAATATTGACACTGCTTCAATAAATATTGACACTGCTTCAATAAATATTGACATTGCTTCAATAAATATTGACACTTTAAATACATTGAAGGAGCTTCAATAAAAATCAAATTTATTTGTCAAGTCACACTTTAAGAGACTTCAATTACATTAAGGATCAATATATCGAACAGACATACAAAATTGAAGCAATAAAATTGAGCGTGTGAGGGCCCCTTTACCCAGTATATTAAACCATCCAGACCACGGATAAACCTCACATTGTATTCCGTTAATTACTAAATTCGCCGAGTCATAAATATGCACAAGATGAATTTTAATCACTAATTGAAAGACAGACTAAACCGACAAAACCAAAAAGCAAAATATTAGTTGGACAAGACTAGATAAACATGTTTAGTCTTGTCTGTCTATTTATTTTTGTCTAGTCTAGTCTGTCTAGTCTTGTCTGTCTTGTCTAGTCTGTCTAGTCTGTCTAGTCTTGTCTGTCTAGTCTTGTCTGTCTAGTCTTGTCTGTCTAGTCTTGTCTGTCTAGTCTTGTCTGTCTAGTCTTGTCTGTCTAGTCTTGTCTGTCTAGTCTTGTCTGTCTTGTCTTGTCTGTCTAGTCTTGTCTGTCTAGTCTTGTCTGTCTAGTCTTGTCTGTCTAGTCTTGTCTGTCTAGTCTTGTCTGCCTAGTCTTGTTTGTCTAGTCTTGTCTGTCTAGTCTTGTCTGTCTAGTCTTGTCTGTCTAGTCTTGTCTGTCTAGTCTTGTCTGTCTAGTCTTGTCTGTCTAGTATTGTCTGTCTAGTCTTGTCTGTCTAGTCTTGTCTGTCTAGTCTTGTCTGTCTAGTCTTGTCTGTCTAGTCTTGTCTGTCTAGTCTTGTCTGTCTAGTCTTGTCTGTCTAGTCTTGTCTGTCTAGTCTTGTCTGTCTAGTCTTGTCTGTCTAGTCTTGTCTGTCTAGTCTTGTCTGTCTAGTCTTGTCTGTCTAGTCTTGTCTGTCTAGTCTTGTCTGCCTAGTCTTGTTTGTCTAGTCTTGTCTGTCTAGTCTTGTCTGTCTAGTCTTGTCTGTCTAGTCTTGTCTGTCTAGTCTTGTCTGTCTAGTCTTGTCTGTCTAGTCTTGTCTGTCTAGTCTTGTCTGTCTAGTCTTCTCTGTCTAGTCTTGTCTGTCTAGTCTTGTCTGTCTAGTCTTGTCTGTCTAGTCTTGTCTGTCTAGTCTTGTCTGTCTAGTCTTGTCTGTCTAGTCTTGTCTGTCTAGTCTTGTCTGTCTAGTCTTGTCTGTCTAGTCTTGTCTGTCTAGTCTTGTCTGCCTAGTCTTGTTTGTCTAGTCTTGTCTGTCTAGTCTTGTCTGTCTAGTCTTGTCTGTCTAGTCTTGTCTGTCTAGTCTTGTCTGTCTAGTCTTGTCTGTCTAGTCTTGTCTGTCTAGTCTTGTCTGTCTAGTATTGTCTGTCTAGTCTTGTCTGTCTAGTCTAGTCTTCGTGTGAATGTTTGAGATAAAAAACGCATTCATTAGATTCATCAAAGTTTATCTTGTTTACGAGAAGTAAATGTTTGTTACAAACCGATCTCGGTTTGCCGAATCGACTTCTAATTTTGACACGTCTTGCCTTTGATAAGCGGAATCTTAATTGGCTTATTTTCGCAAGTAAATCCGGATCAAGAAATTGTAAAATATCGATTGCATAATCCAAATATCGATTGCATAAACCGAAGATTATTGGGTTTGTAATTATCTATTCTATTTGGAATTGTCCGGTTTTCTCTTTGGAGTTCTCCATGTGCGGGATTTAGAGACGAGATTCTTGTTTGATTGATGATCGAGGAAGGATGACGAGTTGAAATATCGGTGCGTCGCTTCACATTAATTTATCGTCGGGGATTTATGGAAATAATGGAAGGTTTTCGTTTCAACGTCATTGTCTGAAACGACAGATATTTGAAGGAAACTGTTGGAATTTGTAATTTAAATTTTGCTAGAGATTTAGTAATTTATTTAATCTACGACCACTATTGTAAATGCCCATTTCGTGGACTATGTAAATACATCATAACACACACGTATGTAACGCGATTACGTAAGTTACACGTATGTAACGCGAGTCCGCGATTAATGATAAGTTATGATTGATAACACACACGTGCTTTTGGTTTACGATTCGTTGATTGGTTGACAGCTGCTACTACGTGCTCATACCTTCAGCGCCATCCATGCCAAAATTCAAACTAACTAACTATAAATCTATTTATCTACGACCACTATTGTAAATGCCAATTATCGTACAGTTCGTGGACTATGTAAATACATCATAACACACACGTATGTAACAGTCCGCGATAAATGTTATGTAATAATTAAAAAACTCGCGGAATTACGCACGACCCGTGCGTAAATGCGGAACTGTTCCGCTCGTGCGTAATATGCTTATTACAACTCTCGTTACGTAATATACTATTATTTACATCAATTTTTCGCAAAATGAATTTAATAAGTGCCTAAAAACAGTCTTTACAGTTAAGCGTACTAAGCAGCCAGGCTGCGACGGCCAAAACATTTGAACAACTAATCGATTTAACCTTACTTTAAAAAGTTTCGGAACACAAAATATGGCTGGCTGCTACGACAAGTGCGTTGAGACGGACGGCAGCTACATCCGATCGCCACACTCAATCTGTTAATAGGCTGCCGTTCAATCAGGCGTGTTGTAATGGCTGCCGCAACCAGGAATTCGCGACCGTCTAATGCGCGGGTTCCCATACGCCGTCATGTATTAGTTTAGGTTAGTTATTGTAATGGCTGCCGCAGCCAGTAATTTGTGACCGCCTAGTGCGAGGGTTCCCATACGCCGTCATGTATTAGGTTAGGCTGGGTGTTGTAATGGACGCCGCAGCCAGTAATTCGTGACCGCCTCGTGCGAGGGTTCCTAAACGCCGTCATGTATTAGTTTAGGTTAGCTGTTGTAATGGGTGCCGCAGCCAGGAATCCGTGTCCGCCTAGTGCCCGGGTTCCCATACGCCGTCATGTATTAGGTTAGGTGTTGTAATGGCTGCCGCAGCCAGGAATTTGTGACCGCCTAGTGTAAGTGTTCCCTTACGCCGTTATGTATTAGGTTAGGTTAGTTCGGGTTAGGTGTTGTATTTTAAAAAATTTCGGAACACAAAATATGGCGGGCTGCTACGGCAAGTGCGCTCAGACTGACGGCAGCTACATTCGTTCGCTACACTCGATCTGTTAATGGGCTGCCGTTCAATCAGGCGTGTTGTAATGGCTGCCGCAACCAGGAAATCGCGACCGTCTAATGCGCGGGTTCCCATACGCCGTCATGTATTAGGTTAGGTTAGTTGTTGTAATGGCTGCCGCAGCCAGTAATTTGTGACCGCCTAGTGCGAGGGTTCCCATACGCCGTCATGTATTAGGTTAGGATGGGTGTTGTAATGGGTGCCTCAGCCAAGAATCCGTGTCCGCCTAGTGCGCGGGTTCCCATACGCCGTCATGTATTAGGTTAAGTGTTGTAATGGCTGCCGCAGCCAGGAATTTGTGACCGCCTAGTGCAAGTGTTCCCTTACGCCGTTATGTATTAGGTTAGGTTAGTTCGGGTTAGGTGTTGTATTTTAAAAAGTTTCGGAACACAAAATATGGCTGGCTGCTACGGAAAGTGCGCTCAGACTGACGGCAGCTACATTTGTTCGCTACACTCGATCTGTTAATGGGCTGCCGTTCAATCAGGCGTGTTGAAATGGCTGCCGCAACCAGAAATTCGCGACCGTCTAGTGCGCGGGTTCCCATATGCCGTCATGTATTAGGTTCGGTTAGTTGTTGTAATGGCTGCCGCAACCAGGAATTCGCGACCGTCTAGTGCGCGGGTTCCCATATGCCGTCATGTATTAGGTTAGGTTAGTTGTTCTAATGGCTGCCGCAGCCAGGAATTTGTAACCGCCTAGTGCCGTCATGTAGTGGTTAGGTTAGTTGTTGTAATGGCTGCCGCAGTCAGGAATTTGTGACCGCCTAGTGCGAAGGTTCCCATACGCCGTCAAGTATTACGTTAGGCTGGGTGTTGTAATGAATGTCGCAGCCAGTAATTCGTGACCGCTTAATGCGAGGGTTTCCATATGCCGTCATGTATTAGTTTAGGTTAGGTGTTGTAATGGCTGCCGCAGCTAGGAATTTGTGACTGCCTAGTGCGAAGGTTCTCATACGCCGTCATGTATTACGTTAGGCTGGGTGTTGTAATGGATGCCGCAGCCAGTAATTCGTGGCCGCCTAGTGCAAGGGTTCCTATACGCCGTCATGTATTAGTTTAGGTTAGGTTTTGTAATGGCTGCCGCAGCCAGGAATCCGTGTCCGCCTAGGTGCCCATCCACGTTGACTCGCGGGCGTGGTGGGGGGCGCGGTCACGAAATATCAAACACATTGCGTAATATTCAAATGTTCACGTACAAAACGCACGTGTGGTCTAAGTAGCGGGCAAGGTAGCGACAGGCGCGCGCGGCGCGCTCGCGGCTATATCAAACGCGTGAGATATTTGTGTGTTCGAACTAGCGGCAGAAGGCGCGATTCACTCGCGACGTCAGTAAGTTCAACCAGTACGAACTTATCGCTAGGAACGATAGCATGTTTTCATCATGTCTTTCAATACAGAGGAGTTTATTAGTGCTGTTCAGGTTAGTATACTAACCAAAACTTAAACTTAGGTTAGTACACTAACCTAACCTAAGCTGACAAGACGTCATACTCGCGCAAACGCCTGCCGACCAATGAGAACACGAACTCGGCACATCTACCGCGCCCGCACCCGACGCCGCGCCAGCGCGTTCCTACGTGATCAAGCACTAGTGCGCGGGTTCCCATAAGCCGTCGTGTATTAGGTTAGGTGTTGTAATGGCTGCCGCACCCAGGAATCCGTGTCCGCCTAGTGCGCAGGTTCCCATATGCCGTCATGTATTAGGTTAGGTGTTGTAATGGCTGCCGCAGCCAGGAATCCGTGTGCGCCTATTGCGCGGGTTCTCATATGCCGTCATGTATTAGGTTAGGTGTTGTAATGGCTGCCGCAGCCAGGAATTTGTGACCGCCTAGTGCGAGTGTTCCCATACGTCGTTATGTATTAGGTTAGGTAAGTTTGGGTTAGGTGTTGTAATGGATGACGTCATGTATTAGATTTAGTTAGGTTAAGTGTTGTAATGGCTGTCGCAGCCAGGAATTCGTGACCGCCTAGTGCGCGGGTTCCCATACGCCGTCGTGTATTAGGTTAGGTTAGGTGTTGTAATGGCTGCCGCAGCCAGGAATCTGTGTCCACCTAGTGCGCAGTTTCCCATACGCCGTCATGTATTAGGTTAGGTTGGGAGTTGTAATGGCTGCCGCACCCAGGAATCCGTGTACGCCTAGTGCGCGGGTTCCCATACACCGTCATGTTGCCTAGTGCGAGTGTTCCCTTACGCCGTTATGTATTAGGTTAGGTGTTGTAATGGCTGACGCAGCCAGAAATTCGTGACCGCCTAGTGCGCGCGTTCCCATACGCCGTTATGTATTAGGTTAGGTTCAGTGTTGTAGTGGCTGCCGCAGCCAGGAATTCGTGACCGCCCAATACGCGGGTTCCCATACGCCGTCATGTCTTAGACTGTCTGCTGGCAGCCTGGCTGCGCAGTCAGGCTGCGTATTGTGCGGGAGGCACAAATAAGACACAAGTGTCTAGAATAAGATTCCAAGATAAATTCTGGAAATTTAAATTTCTAAAACCAAGAGAACGCAATTGAAACGATTTTGTTGGAATCAAGCGTTCAATCAAGCGTGTTGTAATGGCTGCCGCAACCAGGAATTCGCAACCGTCTAGTGCGCGTGTTTCCATATGCCGACATGTATTAGGTTATGTTAGTTGTTGTAATGGCTGCCGCAGCCAGGAATTCGTGACCGCCTAGTACGTGGGTTTCCATCCGCCGTCATGTATTAGGTTTTTAGGCTGGGTGTTGTAATGGATGCCGCAGCCAGTAATTCGTGACCGCCTAGTGCGAGGATTCCTATACGCCGTCATGTATTAGTTTAGGTGTTGTAATGGCTGCCGTAGCCAGGAATCCGTGTCCGCCTAGGTGCTCGTCCACATTGACTCGCGGGCGCGGTGGCGGGCGCGGTCACGAAATATTAAACACATGGCGTAATATTCAAATGTTCACGTACGAAACGCACGTGTGGTCTAAGTAGCGGGCAAGCTAGCGACTGGCGCGCGCGGCGCGCTCGCAGCTATATGAAACGCGTGAGATATTTGTGTGTGTTCACGTCGAACTAGCGGCGGAACGCGCGATTCACTCGCGACGTCAGTAAATTCAACCAGTACGAACTTATCGCTAGAAACGATAGCATGTTTTCATCATGTCTTTCAATACAGAGGAGTTTATTAGTGCTGTTCAGGTTAGGTTAGGTTAGGTATACTAACCAAAACTTAAACTTAGGTTAGTACACTAACCTAACCTAAGCTGACAACACGTCACACTCGCGCAAACGCCTGGCGGCCAATGAGAACACGAACTCGCCACATCTACCGCGAGGGCACCCGACGCCGCGCCAGCGCGTTCCTACGTGATCAAGCACTAGTGCGCGGGTTCCCATAAGCCGTCGTGTATTAGGTTGGGTGTTGTAATGGCTGCCGCAGCCAGGAATCCGTGTCCGCCTAGTGCGCGGGTTCCCATATGCCGTCATGTATTAGGTTAGGTGTTGTAATGGCTGCCGCAGCCAGGAATTTGTGACCGCCTAGTGCGAGTGTTCCCATACGTCGTTATGTATTAGGTTAGGTAAGTTTGGGTTAGGTGTTGTAATGGATGACGTGATGTATTAGATTAGGTTAGGTTAAGTGTTGTAATGGCTGTCGCAGCCAGGAATTCGTGACCGCCTAGTGCGCGGGTTCCCATACGCCGTCGTGTATTAGGTTAGGTTAGGTGTTGTAATGGCTGCCGCAGCCAGGAATCTGTGTCCGCCTAGTGCGCAGGTTCCCATACGCTGTCATGTATTAGGTTAGGTTGAGAGTTGTAATGGCTGCCGCACCCAGGAATCCGTGTACGCCTAGTGCGCGGGTTCCCATACACCGTCAAGCCGCCTAGTGAGAGTGTTCCCTTACGCCGTTATGTATTAGGTTAGGTGTTGTAATGGCTGACGCAGCCAGAAATTCGTGACCGCCTAGTGCGCGCGTTCCCATACGCCGTTATGTATTAGGTTAGGTTCAGTGTTGTAATGGCTGCCGCAGCCAGGAATTCGTGACCGCCTAGTGCGCGGGTTCCCATACGCCGTCATGTGTTAGACTGTCTGCTGGCAGCCTGGCTGCGCAGTCAGGCTGCGTATTGTGCGGGAGGCTAAAGTGTCTAGAATAAGATTCCAAGATAAATTCTGGAAATTTAAATATCTAAAACCAAGAGAACGCAATTGAAACGATTTTGTTGGAATTTTTTCGTGTCTTTGGCCCATTCCATTCTCAAACAACTTCCGTAATCAAGGAAGCAATTTTCACAATATCCTCGTGTTATACGACTGTCAATTCCCGTGAGATTAATTAACGCCCGATGATATAATCGAGCTCTTTGTGCCCTTGTGGCTTTGAAGTGCCAGACCATATGTCCCTAAAATAGCCGAAAATAAAAAACGTAATTCGGTAATTCGGTCGAGTCGTGGCGTATTTTTAGCGACAAAACCAGACCGGTTGCGCGTCGAAGTCTATTTGTCTTGTCTAAATCTAGTTTGATGGGAAAATTGCTCCGAACATAATATTTAGAGGATCCTTTGTCGAGCTCAAACGGGTTTTAATCAATTAAAGACCCCCCAGGAGCTCCCTATCTATAAACCCGAGAGAACAAAGGGAAACGGCAGAAATATAATTGTCTGAGCTCAAACATTTATTTTGGAAATTTCAGGAAAAAATGTGAGAATTGAATTTTCTACGTAAAAATACTCCGTGTATATAATCATTATACAATCGCTATACAAACATATATTATTATTATACAATTATTATGCGATTATTGTAGAATGGTGTTGATGGAATCGTTTTAAAAAGCTTAGGAATTGAAAGCTTGCTGCAATAAAACCTTGTGTTTTTTTTCGTTTCTTGAGACGTGAATTAAGTGAAATTATTTATTTGGCTTAGCTTGTGCACACAAATATCAAGTTTCTGTTTACTCCGACGCTGCGGCACGGTGGTCCAGCCTCGAAACATTTAGCAAAACCTTTCAATCCCCGGTTTTAATAGACAGCCAATCTGCTTATCAACACACACAGATTACGACCGATTTGACTTAGTGAACTTTGACGTTGTGTACACGCTCGCTCTCGTAACGCACTCTGCATCTTCATAGAAACCCCATTGTGCACTTCCTCGCTATTCTCTATTTCTATTTTACCAATTAAATCCAATGACTACACACTAATGCTCATCAAGCAACACACAACAGTTTAAATAGATTTCATTTCAAGACAATATTACACAGACAAGAGTTAGCAGACAAGACCTTCTTTTTTTTATTATATGTGGTTTCGGGGAAGCTACCAGCATGTGTAAGAGGCTCTCACTCACTAAACCCCTACTTCCACTTGGCTTAAAAAAAGTACGCCACTCCGGTATCGCTTGCGCATTGTTTCAGGGTGAGCAGCCCGGACGGTATTTTTGCCGCCCTAGTTGTTCGGGAATCTGGTTATATATTATTGGCTCTATAGTTTTGGTATTCCTTTTTGTAGTTGATTTTAGTCCGTTCGTCTTGTTCTTTTTGTGTCAGGATGTCACGTATCATTGTCTCCGTGTATGTCCAGTCCTCTGGTGATCTCAGCATCGCGTCTACCACTGTTTGCACCTCTAGGACGAGGCCTGTCTGCTCCTTCCATCTTTCCCTCTCGGATATCCACCTACTGCATTCAAACACCGTATGAAGTGCACTGTCCACGTCGCAGCAGTATACACACATTGCGTCACTTCCCTGCCAAAACCATGTAGATACTCCCTGAAGCATCCGTGGCCGCTGAGGGCCTGTGCTAGATGGTAAGTTATCTCACCATGGTTCCGTGTTAGCCAAGGTTTTAGTTTTAGGATCAATAGTTTGTCCAATGTCCTGTTTTGGAAAAAAAAACCCATGACTTTTGCCTCTCTTCATGTATTTGGTTATTTGCAATTTTTTGTCTTTCTGTCCTATTTGCCCAGTTCCTTATCTTATATAATTGGACTATCTCGTGGATTTTGCACTATATTGACGATGCCAGCAATCACCAAGACAGCTTCCCTGGAGATAGTCCTGTATGCACTGCATACTCTGATGGCCATTTTTCTCTGTACAGAGGTGAGCATCTGTTTCATGTACCCCTTTTCAATTGCTCTAGCCCAGAACGGGGCTCCATAGAGAATGGTCGAGTGAACCACAGAGCACAGCAGTCTTCTTTTTCTGCTTTTTGGACCGCCGGCGTTAGGCAATAATTTTCCTAAGGCCGATGTAATTTTTAGGGCTTTTTCTGTAGTTTTCTTAAGGTGTGCTTTGAAAGAAGTTTCTGGTTAATAGTGATGCCTAGGTACTTGACTTCTTGTTTCGGTGTGATGTCCACTTTTTTAATTTTGAATTTTATAGGTCCTATTTTCCTATTGCCAGTGAGAAGTACAGCTTATGTTATTTCAGGGGCTAGCTTAAGTTTTTTTCGCTCTAGCCATTCATCGACCTGCTTTATGGCGATGTTTGCCTTTCTCATCAGTTCTTCTTCAGTTTTCCCTGTTCCAACTAAAGCTAGGTCATCGGCGAATCCTACTATTTCCACCCCCGCGGGGAAAACGAGCCTTAACACGCCATCGTATAGAATGTTCCATAGGGCAGGGCCCAACACTGAGCCTTGAGGAACACCACTATTTACTTCGCATTGGACGACCTCATCGCCGGATTCCATCTGTGTTCTCCTATTTGAGAGGTAGCTGCGCACCAGCCGCAACAGGTATGGGGTAAACTTTCTGTTAGTTAGCTCTTCCATAATCATTTCCCGGGCTGTAGAGTTAAAAGCATTTTTTATGTCTAGGGTTATCAGCGCCGTCATCTTACGTGTTCTTCGTGTGCCGCTTGTGGCTTTGTCTGCCCTCAGAACGGCATCGACCGTGGACCTTCCCTCTCTGAACCCATATTGTCTATTGCAAAGACCTCTTCCTTTGTCCAATTCCGCTTTAATTCTGGCTAGAAGCAGTAGTTTCCCGAGGACATCCAGCAAGCATATTGGTCTTTAAGAGGATGGTTCGGGTATGAGCTTTTCACCTTTCCGGAAGAGGACCAACCTTGCTATCTTCCACCTATCCGGGAATCTTCCATCTGCTATTATATTGTTCACGACTTCTAGAACGAATTTTGGTTGACTCTTTACAGCTTCTGGTGGGAGATTGTCGGGTCCTGGTGCTCTGCCATTTCGAAAACGTTGGCTGGCCCTGTTCAGCTCCTCAATAGAAAATTCAGGAGCGTCTCTAACTTCCGGTAAAACCCACTGTAGTTTCTGGTGCTTGGGGAAGAGAACCTCCAACACTTCTCGCACCTTTTCCATCGTCATTTTCAGATTTGGAGATCTTACTTTGAGGTCTCGGGTAGCAATGGAATATGCGTCAACGAATTAAAAAATTTGCGTCATCGAATTAAAAAATGCGTCATCGTGAAATACACGTTTTCATCTATTTTATCGCAGAGTTGACGCCAGTGGTCCCTTTTCGATCTGTTGATTTCTGTGCGTAAGTTCTTTTTTGTTGTTTCGTAAGAATTTCTGTACGTAGCTTCTATGTCTGGGTTTAGATTTCTCTTCCCTTTTCGTTGGTAGGCACGTCTTTTAGCAAAACAGATCTTTCTCATCTCAGCAATTTTCGCGCTCCACCAGTATACCTGTATTCTTTTCGAAGGCTCTTTTGGCATAAGGATATCATTGCAAGTTTTTTGTAGTACACAGTAGAGAGCATCAGGTTTTCAGAGCGGTCATTTATGTTGTGAATTTTATTTGCGAATTTGTCCTCGTTTATATTTTTTGCGTGCCAGCTCCTGAGAATTTTTTTGCAGATGGCTTTATTGTACCTACGTCTATACGGTATGACAAGTACCTGTGGTCACTTAGTGTTTCGCTCGTTAGCACCTGCCAGTTTTGAATTTTATGCACAAGGTCGACCGTAGCAAGAGTAAGGTCTAGTATGGAGGAGCTGCTCATGCGTTCAAAAGTGAGTGAGTTTCCTACGTTACTCACATATAGATCGAGTTCTGAGATCCAGTCCAAGATAATTTCTCCGCGTTTATTTGCACCTGAGCAGCCCCAATAGGGATATAAATACCCGAATGGACCGATGGACCCGAATAGGGAATAGGGATTTTGCATTGAAGTCTCCTCCGACTAGTTTGCGCTTGGTTTGGCACCGAATGTCCCGGCCGAGTTACTGACAAGGCGCTACTGTTTGGTGATAGATAGCAGCTATATATCACAAGTTCTTCTAGCTCGACACATGCGAAACCGGGTCCACCTCCGTGTTTTAAGACCGCTAGGTCCTTGTTGCATATAAAGATTGCCGCATCATTTTTTCATCCGTGATCCAGCCGTTCTTCATGGTTTTTTTGTTTGGTTCACTGACTATGACAATGTCTATTGTTAGTTCGTCGACGGTAGCCCTTAATAGGTCATGGGCAGCCGGGATGAGCATGGCATTTATTTGGATTATATTAATCATTGTTCCGATTTATCTCGTCTTGCTTCCGATAACGCTTTTTGAGTATTGGGCATGCTCCATTGTCTGCTCGGCGCCCAACCTGGCCACAGATGGGGCTGTGTGATTGTTTCTCACAATCCTTGGCAATAACTTGTACAGTTTTAGACGATCTTAGTCATAGTTTCTTTTGCCATTCCGCTCGTTTCGCCTGCGCTAGAGCTTCTTTAAATTCCTGGCACGTTCCTGAACCTGCCCGGTGTCCCTTCATATTACAGACTGGACAAAACATTTCATTTTTGCACTCAGTTGATTTGTGACTTTCTTGACCACAGTTATAGCACAGTTTCTGCCTGGTTGGGTCGTTGCACGTACTACTATGGTGCCCTTGGTGCCAACATCTATAGCATCTCACCAGTTGGATTCTCTCCCTCACCCTGCATTGAACCCATCCAACCTTTAATGTGCCTTTCTCTAGAAGTTCCTTAGCCTGTTCCTGTGGGAGCGGTACAGTCCCAACCTGGGTTTCACCATACGCTGGTCTTATGTTTTTAATGTGTAGTTGTTCTTTCCTAACGTCAATTGTGTTTATGACTGCAGCAATTATTTCTTCGCTCGTGGTAACTGTGTCTAGGTCTCTGATGTTAACGATGGTATTTTGGGTTTTAGCACAGATTTCGACGTCCGGCAGTTTTTGTTCAATAGTCTGTTCGAGACCTTCAGCCTTACCATCTTCTACTTTCAGAAGTACAGCAGACTAGACTAAACAGACAAGACTAGACAAAGAAAGCTATATGGAGACAAGACTAGATAGACTAGACTAGTCTATACAGACTAGACAGACT